>JANRMT010062791.1:36979207-37008161 GCA_026402145.1 Polypterus bichir lapradei
GGCGTTAGCCGCGGAGCTCAGCTCAGAGCGAAATGAGGTAAATGGGAGGGGAGATGATGACGTGACTCCCCCACCCGCCTTAACTGTCAATCCCCCACAAACACAGTCTCTCGGAATTTGCATAAGCACACCCCTTCACCTGCAATTTTAACTTAGTTACAAAGTGATCAAAACTCTCGTTTATATCCTGCGTCCTCTCATTAAACTTGTATCCCGCACGAAAAGCACCAGCGGCAGCCTGTCTATTAAGTTAATTTAAAGTTTAGGTTTATACCTCGCTTTGTTTCCGAAGTAGCTGTACTGATGAATATGGTAGTATGTCACTCGCTCGCTTCTTAATGTTTCGCTGCCTTCTCAATTATATAATGCATGTTTTGTTCAGCGTATTTTGGAGCTCTTCCTGGTTTTCTACATAGTGCGTTGACAGTCAGTTCACGTGATTACGTGGGCGGCGTAATGATGTCACACGAAACTCCGCCCCCACGGCGGTCAAGCTCAACTCCATTACAGTAAATGGAGAAGAAAAATACCTTCCAGTTATGACCATTACGCGTAGAATTTCGAAATGAAACCTGCCCAACTTTTGTAAGGAGGCTGTAAGGAATAAGCCTGCCAAATTTCAGCCTTCTACCTACACGGGAAGTTGGAGAATTAGTGATGAGTCAGTCAGTCAGTCAGTCAGTCAGTGAGTGAGTGAGTGAGTGAGTGAGTGAGGGCTTTGCCGTTTATTAGTATAGATTACAGACCTCGTTTTGTTTGATTGTTTTTGTGTTTTAGGGATATCCTATTTGATTCAATGGTTCTGCCGTTTTTGGATATATTTTTATTTTTTTGGATTTGTTAATAAAAGCTTTAAAGTAAAAGAAATACTGCTTTCTTATTTGCGACCTGGGGTTTACATGATTACACTCCTTCCTCAGTCTTGATATTGTTATAAATTAGAGTCACAGATATGGTGAAAGTGGGTTTGAGGCATCGAAAAAGACCCCAAAATCAAACCAGGGCCATTACTAGTAGCTTCAATGAGGCTCGCCCAGTCCAGCTTACTCCCAACCACTATACTCGCTTTAAATTACAAAGTAAAAAAATTCATGTTTCAAATTGTCTTGCAAGAGGGAGAAACCATGAGCAAAACCGAGACCTAAAAGGCAACTAGGATTATTTCTGAATGAAACTTTGTAAACAAAAAGTATAACAAAAGGGTGTTCAAAAGAGCAAGATGAATTTACCAAAAAGGCAATCCTAAAGCAAACAAGTACCAGTACACTAACCAGAATTCAAAATCCAAATACAGAAGTAAATAGACAAAAAATCAAAATCAAAGAAAAAGGCAACAGTGACAAAGAACTCCAAGAACTTCAAAGAAATGCTACTGAGACTTCTATCCAGACACAATATATAGTCAGGCAGAGGGGTCTCAGCTGCAGTGATGTCAAAGTGACCCTTTCCTTGCAGAACCACCTACAAAGCACGTGAAATATTAGGACATTTAAAGCAATAGTACATACATGTTAATTAATAAACAAACATAACAGAAATTGCATAAAAACATGAAAAATAATGATTTAAACATGAACAAAAATCACACATAAATACAAGCCAGGGGTAAAACCTTGGCTGAAGCACAACAGAGATATTATTCTTTCTTGTCCATTTTTACCTTACCAGGCCTAGTTCTTGAGTTTGGGGCCACGCTACAGTTGGAGCCTTGCAGTCAAGTTCTGAAAAAAGTGTTGAGTTTTGTGGAGCCCAGCAGATTATAACAGTCCTTTCCTTGTGTTATTATGCTGGTGTAATGATTGTACCAGCACACAAATGGTACAAATGTAAGGCCTTCAAAAAGACCCATAAAATACAGGCCGGAAGCCTAACTGGTCCAAAATATGTCTTGTCCCAGGGAAGTCTGAAACTAGAAGATTGGCAGTTTCAGGCCTGCCAAGGCCTCAAAGTAGAGAACAGACTTTTAAAGTTCAAAATAGAAGACAGTCTCAAATATCTCAAAATAAGTCTTACAAGAGGGAGAACCATGAAACACCAGCTTGCACAGAGATAAGTCCCAGCAGAATCTTCATGAAAGAGGATGTATTAACAAAAATAGCTAAATTAACAAAATAGGAGGCAAAAAGGGATTTGCCTACAAGGCAATCCATAGTAAAACAAGTCCAATTCACAATAGATCACACTTAGGTCATAATCCATTAATCAACAGCACAATTATCCCATAAACTAGAGAACCAGACAAATAAATAGTAATTGTAACTCATCCATATCCAAAGCACATTCAATGTACAGCAGAGGGAGTGCATATTCCTTAAGGGAGCAGTCCCATAACACAGCCTCTTGGGGAACCACCCTCAAAACATAGAGAACATAAAGACATTTAAAGAACCATTATATACATAGTTTTAAACATAATAAAAACAATAATATATGAAACATATAAAGTATATGTTAAATGAACAGATAAACAGAAAAAACCATAGTAAATAATTAAAATTGAAGAATGAATAAGACAAAAAATAACAGCTGGTTGTGAGGGTTGCTACAAAGTTTTGCCCACATCTCTCTCTTTCTCCATTTCTCCATGTTTGTCTGTGTATGCACTCTCTCTCACACACACACACAAACACATAAATTGAATTAAAAAAATGAAAACTTGTTAACTTCAAGCTTAACAGTATTTTTACTTGTATTTTCCAAATTGAATTGCTGCAAAGAAGACTTTAATTTGTGTAATCTGAAGATGAGAGGACCCACGGCACATTTAATGATGAGTGCCTTCTTGCTAGTTGAATGGTGCAGAATAGCAATAATGTTCCAGGCTGAAATTGTTATAGACAGAGAAAGAGAGAGAGAGACAGAGACAGAGAAACTGAGCTGCTGAGCTGAAAATTTGAGCTGCAAGCAAATTTCACATGTGAAAAGAGGGAGCAAAAGAGTGAGCACAAAACATATCTTATTTTCAAAGGGGAATTGGCCATTTAAACCAATGATATCTGTCTGATGAACAAATTAAATTTCATATTGGACTGAATTCTCAACCATATAAGTGTGTGTGCTTATTTTAAACCAGCAAAAGCTCCTCAGGCTCTAATGAATATGCACGGCAGATTGTTACTATAGTACTTCAATGTATACATTACATGCAAACAAGAGTATAAAGTGACTTATTGCTTTATCTTTTGTCCACATAAATATGTGCACTTTTTACTTACTATGACATTTTGACATCAACTAAAAATATTTTCTCCAGCATTATTCATCACAGTCTTTGAAACTGAAACAAATCAAAATTAAGTGTCATGATAGCAATCTACAAAAGGAAAGATCTCTACTGAAAAAAGAAAAAAAAGATCTATAGAGGACTCTTCCGGTCACACTCTTTACTGAATCTGAGCTTTGCCTTTATGGCTCTAGTATATAGCATATCCTTAATCAAATCCCAGCAATCATATTCTAACACCATTTGCCCCAAAAACTTTCACTTGAATGAAAAAAAAGACTGAGAAAGTGAGAAAGCTCATGATGAAAAATGAGCCCAGAGCAATTCTATCAAAGATGCAATGATGGACTGCTCTAACACTGCCTTTGGCAGATCTTGGTGGAAAATTAAAAAAATTAGCTAGACATTTTCTCTACCATTTTATGGACATTAAAGATCAAATAGTGGCAGAAGGTCCTCAAGTGGCAAGGACTCAGGATCACTGGACTGTAACCATCAATGAATATATTTTCAGTGATGTACCAAAACCAAGGTTTCCAGCCATGTGTTTTTATTGTCACATGCTATGAAAGTATAAGTAATGAAGCTGAAACAATTCCATAGAAAAATGAAGGAATAAGCTTAATGAAGTTAGTCTTTGTTATAAAGACTTTTTTTTACCTTTTTTGTTTCTTAGTATACTGACAGCTCATATATTTGTAATGGTACTCTGCACTCTTTATAAGTGGAGACCTTAATATGCATGTTTAGCATTTAATCAAGAAATGACTTTAGAAGTAATTTAAATGTAGTTTGAATGTATTTCAAGGAGTATTATTAAAACAGCATATCACCATTTTTTAAATTGTAGTTCTTTTCTCTAACCAGATTGTTATAGAAAGCAAAATATAGCAAAAATGTGAGCACAAATTAACACACAAACATTTGTAATTAAAAATAAAAGAGGGACAGCATATTGAAAGAATGTCAAAAATCAGCATTTTGAGGCTTAGCAACAATCCTGTAGAAAAGAGCATTTTTCCATAACAATAACAACAATTTATTTTTTGTATAGCTCAAAATCACACAATGGGCTTTAACAGGCCCTGTTTTTTGACAGCCCCTCGAGGCTTGACTCCCTAAGAAGATAAGAAAAAACTCCCAAAAAATACCTTCTAGGGAAAAAATGGAAGAAATCTTAGTAAAGGCAAGTAAATCTCAGAGAGCGACCCCTTTCCAGGTAAGTCGAGCATACAATGGGTGTCAAAAAATGGGGTAAATACAATAAAATACACAGAACAGGACACACAGATTCACGGATCTACTGTAGATGGCCAATCTATCATTGCCTCCTCAAGAAAGCAGTGCAATTGTACAATAATAATAGTACAAGTACAGAGCAAAAAGCAAGAGTAGATGATCAGAATCCTTAAGATCATGGCCAACAAGCTGCCTCCCCAGTATTGGCCATTTCACAGCTGAGTCAATGCCAGGCAGGTTAATCTGATGAAAGGACCTGTTTACCCAGTGATTCCAGTGCTCCTTTATCAGAGATAACTCTTCAATAGGCAGGCAACTATCCAAGTGCCACATTTGAGTACAGAGAAGAGAAACAGAATAGGTGAGGGTTAGTAACAAATTATAACTATCATATTAATTATGTTTTAGTTCTAATAACTTGACAACAGAGGTGCAGTATGCATAGTTAATCAGTAGCTCTAGTCAGGGTAGGCTAAACTTAAGTTGTGAGTCTTCAGCCGGGATGCAAAGGCTGAGACTAAAGGGGCATCTCTTATAGTAGCAGGCAGACCATTCCACAGTTTAGGGGCCCTGAAAGTAAAAGCTCAACTTCCCACTGTTATTTTGTCTCTCTATTATAAAAAACAAAAATCCTGGGAGGCTAAAAAAAAATCCTGGGAGGGAAAGACTAGGGAGACGAAACGTGATCTTCACGTGAAGATCACGGAATACACTTAAAAGACCCACGAGACGAAAGAGATTGGCCACGGAGCGTCTCGCGGGGACCTTAAACATGAGACTTTGTGCCAAGAGATTGACCCAGGACTATCTCGCGTGGACGTAGAACATGAGATTCTTGCAAGACACACCCTATTTAAAACAAATACCAAATAAGACCATGGGCAGAAAAACACTCAGTCACGAAAGGCTTTGAGCACACACAGATCCAGGGCTCTCAGCATATAAAGCATATAAGGACAATACATTATAGATGAAACATCGACGACTAAGTAAAGAAGAAAGAGCAGCGCGGAGAAAAGAGACACAAAAGCACTGGAGAGAAAAAAATGCAAAACAGATAAAGAATAATCTAGGTGCAAATTCAGAAAATAAGGAAAGTAATAATCAGCCCGGAACAAGTGGAACTGAAAAAAAGGACAGCTGCTGTACAGGCTTTTAAATGATCGACAGGCAGCAGAAATAAAGGACAATTATTTTTTTTTACAATGTTACGCAAAACAAGACAGTGAGACATCATTTAAAACAAGTCCACAGACATTTTACCTAGCAGTTATTGGATTACTGTTGGCAGACACGCTTCATGTGCTCCCAGCTCTTAAAACAACGACAAGCGACAAGCAAAATACACAGCTCACCAGTAGCAGAAAGCTAGCAGATGATCCGACCACTTCTTATTAGCATGCATTCAGCCGCACCCCCTTTACAATGTGAGCAGTGTAATACGTCCTGTGAGAAAGAGATGTAACCACAACCGGGGCCGGAAATAAAGGACAAGTATTATTTTTACAAAAGTTTTAAAGTAAAAGTGAAAATAATGCATATGTAACAATTCCAATGAAACTAACAATCTCTATAAATTGTATATATCCGGTAAACCAAACCCGGGGGTGGGCAAGCGAAGCGAGCAGAGGACGGATCCCCCTAGTATGTTAAAAGGAGGATTTTGAAATCTGCCATAAACTTAACCGGGAGCCAGTATAAGCATTTAAGAACTGGAGTTAATGTGTTTGTATTTTCTTTTTCTTGTAATAATTCTTGCAGCAGCATTTTGGATTAACTGAAGGCTGTATAAAGAACAATTTGAACAGCCAGTGAACATTGCATTGCAGCAGTCAATCCTACTAGAAATAAACACATTTAATTGATTTGTCAGTATCCTGCATATTTAGAAAATGCCTTAATCTCCCAGCATTTTAAAGATAGAAGGAACATGCTTTGGACAACACCTAGATTGCATGCTGATTCAGAAAAACTAATAGTTATTCCAACTGAGTTAATAATGACAAAATATTGTTGTGATCAGAATCATTCCCTTCAGTAATTAACATCTCTGTTTTATTTGTGTTTAAAGACAAATAGTTCTCATCCATTCAGACCTTTAATTCAC
The DNA here is from genome assembly GCA_026402145.1 of Polypterus bichir lapradei. Lineage (NCBI taxonomy): Eukaryota > Metazoa > Chordata > Cladistia > Polypteriformes > Polypteridae > Polypterus > Polypterus bichir. The sequence continues at coordinate 36,985,777 of JANRMT010062791.1, forward strand.
TAACACAACTACTTAAGGACAACATTGGAGAAACATCATGCCATAATGTCATAAAAGATGAAATGTATGATAGCAGAATTTTCATATACTGCTTTGCATGATATAGCTGCACAGATTGTTTTAATGGTGCCACATTGTACAATGTAGTACAGGTGTTTTAATGTTGTTACACTTTGTTATGCATAGTGTGAAACAAATCACACATTACACAAAAGATGTTATTTATATTTTTATATAGCTGAACAAACTCTATAATCTACATGAGTACAGTACTATATATGCCTGAATATATGTGAAAGAATTGCACCAATGGTTTGTGAAGAAGAGTCCAGTTAGAAACTGTTAACTGCCAATGTATCCAGCCTACTTATTTAAGCTAAGTCTGTGAATTCTGAATGTACAGAATGTCTTCATGTTCTTCTCTACATGGCTCAATTCATGGGGCAGCAGGATAGTTTGTATGGTGAAGGAATAACTTCAGAAAAAATATTTTCAATAATATTACTTATGGAAACTTCTTAATGTCTTAGGCACCCATGTGACATTTTTTGATCTGAATCCTAGTTAGTAAATATATCTTACTACGGAACATATACTTCGATTTGTCTACTCTACCCAAAATTGCTTTTCCTTGCTTGATGGCAGAACCAGATATAGAAAAATTATATAATATTATACATTTCTCAAAAGATTAACTCTAAATTGTTGCTTAAGTTGAGGAGACGTAAAGTTTCTAAGATTTTAAGAGTGAGAGGCTAGTTATAAAATATGTCAAAATTGTATAGCATTCAGATTTTGAAATAAGTGATCTTAGTGCTACAATGAATTCAGCAAGTCTTGTGGTGTGTTTGCACTGTAGCAGTGTTTTGAACACAAGGGCACCAAGAAAAAAAACCATCTTGGACAGAGTGGTTTCAGAAGTGGATCCCTAAAATATGTAAACAACAGTAAGTTTAATCAAGCTGGGCATGCTTACACGTGTTTTAATAACCCAGTTTTTCACAAAAACCTGGCTTCTAAAATGCCATGTAAACCAGATTATTGGTTTCTGAGAAACCAGATTATCACACGTAGATTTTCCTGCAAGTAACCTGGTTATTTGACCATGTAAACCCTTAACTAAACGACTGCCGATCATAATGTGATGCGGGAGACCTTCTGTGACAAGACCCTGAAGGTTGCTGAGGGTTGTGTTGGTGTTACCGGTATTCCCAGAAGGAGTTGTTTCATCTCCCGGGGCACCCTGGATATCGAGAAGAGCTGCAGCACACGGCTCAATGGCAACTCTGGTCTGTACCAGGAACTGAGAAGGACAGCTGCGAGTACTCTGAGGGCAGATAAAGAGGCATTTGTTAGAGGAATCTGTGAGCAAGTGACACACCATCTGTGGTCTAGTGACCCACATCCTGCTTAGAGAGGAATCAAAGCATTCCGCACATCTGAATCTGTTCCTCGGGGAGTCGCAGTCAGGGCAGCTGATGCAACGGTCCTTACGGATGACACTGCAGTTGTGACTCGCTGGGCTGGCTACCTTGAGCAGTTGTTCAAAGCTGATCCTCTGGCTAGGACGTTGGATATCTCTGGGTCCATGGTTCTTGAGGCTGATCCTCCAATTAGCTGTGAACCACCCAATCTCACTGAGGTTGCACAGGTGGTGAACCAGCTGAGAGGGGAAAAGGTTGCAGGGATCTGTGGTATCCAGGGTGAACTTCTCCAGGCTGGTGGTAAGGTTGTCTACCTGGCATTGCAAGCAATCTTTGCTTCCATTTCGGATCAACATCCCAAATGACTGGAAAACGGGACTTCTTGTCTCTATCTGGAAAGGGAAGGGTGATCGCCTGGATTGTGCCAAGACTGTGCCAGGTAAGGTCCTTGCTAGGGTCATCCTCAATAGGATCCGTGATAACTTGCTCATCTACCAGCGCCTGGAACAGTCTGGTTTTACACCTAAGAAGTCTACCATCGACCGCATCCTGGCACTGAGGGTTCTAATGGAGCGCAAACGCGAATATCGGCAGAGTTTCTTTGCAGCCTTTGGCGATTTTCACAAAGCGTTCGACTCAGTTGATCGAGCTGCCCTGTGGGACATCCTGAGGGTTCGCATGATCCCCTCTAGGTTGCTGGATATCATGGCCGGCCTGTACACTGGTACTGTGAGTGCTGTGCAGAGCAGAGGCAGGACCTCTGCGTTTTTCCCAGTTGAGTAAGGGGTTCGTCAGGGGTGTGTTCTTGTTCCTACTCTGTTCAGTGCTTGAATGGACTGGGTGTTGGGCAAGGTCGTGGGGTCCAGCGGCTATGGGGCAACTGTTGGTGAAGAAAGGTTCATGGATCTTGACTTTGCTGACGATGCTGTGATCTTCAAGGAGTCAATGGAGGCTCTGATCGTGGCGCTCGAGAGACTGAGTGAAGAGTCTGTGTCTGGGCTTGAGAGTGTCCTGGATAAAAACCAATATCCAAGCCTTTAATGACCTCTTGGGCACAGTCATCAGCAGTGTGCCTGTTTGCAGAGAGAGTGTTGACCTTGTTGAGAGGTTTACATACCTTGGCAGTGACATTCATGTCTCTGGTGACTCTTCCTATGAAGTCAGTAGACAGATTGGGAGAGCATGGGGGGTCATGAGGTCGCTGGAAAGGGGTGTGTGGCACTCCTGTTATCTATGCAAAAGGACGCAGGTCCAAGTCTTTAGAGTCCAGGTGCTTCCTGTCTTGCTGTATGGTTGTGAGATATGGATGCTATCCAGTGACCTGAGATGAAGACTGGACTCCTTTGGTACTGTGTCTCTCCTGAAAATCCTTGGGTACCGTTGGTTTATCTTTGTGTCAAATGAGCGGTTGCTCATGGAGTCCTGAATGAGGCACATTACCTGCATTCTGAGGGAGCGTCAGTTATGGCACTATGGCCATGTGGCGCGTTTCCCTGAGGGCGATCTGGCTCGTAATATCCTCATTGTTGGGGACTAGAGTGGCTAGACCAGGCCAAAGGGTCATCCACGTAACACCTGGCTGCGGCAGATAGAGGGTCATTTCCAGAGGGTGGGACTGGACCGCGTGTCTGCCTGGGGGGTTGCAAACCAGGATCCCGAGTTGTTTTGTCGTGTAGTGGGTGCAGCAACGCACTGTACCAGTGCATGCTCCCCAACTTGACTTGACTTGATGGTCATTGCAGTCTGTCAGCTTCTGCTTATGATAGCTTCGCACAAAATTTTGTCTCAAAATTTCATAAATCGCTAAATTTATGTTGATGTGCTGAACATACACTGCTAATATCAATAGTACAATCTCAGAACAGGTGGCACGGTGGCACAGTGGTAGTGCTGCTGCCTCGCAGTTAGAAGACCCAGGTTCTCTTCCCGAGTCCTTCCTGCATGGAGTTTGCATGTTCTCCCCGTGTCTGCGTGGGCTTCCTCTGGGTGCTCTGGTTTCCTCCCACAGTCCAAAGACATGCAGGTTAGGTGCATTGGCGATCCTGAATTGTCCCTAGTGTGTCTGTGCCCTGCAGTGGGCTGGCGCCCTGCCCAGGGATTTGTTTGTGCCGTGCGTGGTGAGTTGGCTGGGATTGGCTCCAGCTTACCCCTGTGACACTCTGTTAGGATATAGCAGGTTGGGGAATGACTGACTACCACAACACTTACTTTATTAAAGTAAAAATACCTGTGTTATTATTAGCCCAGAAGCACTAGGTGTAAGACCAGAAGCAAATGCACTCGTATACTTCTTCTTTGCATTGTTTAATCTCATAACTAAGCAGAAAACAATATGCTGCATACAATCTGGTATCAAAAACCTATACATAAACTGTTAGTAATGTGATTGGGTGATGCTGCAGGCAGTTTTCATATCACAAATTATCAGTGGCTCAAGTCGAGGATTTAAAAGGGGATGTGTATGTGTTCCACTTATTGTTGGAAAAAAAAAATAACTCCAAGAAGTTTTTAAATAAGGACTTTGAGACAGAAAGCTGCATCCTACAAAGAAATGTACACATCTTGACCTTGACTGGTTTGCAAAACAAATTTGATTAACTATCACAAATATAAAGAGACATACTGTTTTTTTTTGCAAGATTTGCCTTTTGAGAAGAAGAGGCATGAAATTGGGTCATCTCTTACTCTGGCTCTATTGTTATTTTTGAATGTGTCATTGTCAATCAAATATTCCAGCACTGAAATTCAACATGATAACAACCACATTTTAGGAAGCTCTGCAGCCTCTTGGCCGTGATCTTAGTTGCTCAAGTTTGTCACATTATTCTGGGTACTATTCCTAGTTTCTTAAAATAAAACCTTAATATTTTCTGGATCACATAAGGACATTTATAGGAAAATGTTGGGTCTCTTTCCATCTTTTTTAAATCCTGAAAACCAAGCAATTTAACATAAATATCTGCAAAACTGACTGTGTAAAAACCCTTTTGGATTACCAGTATATTTCCTATAGGGTGTGGACCAGAACTGCACAAGATATTCCAAGTGAGCTCTTGTCAGTGTATTCCTCAACCTACGTTTTTTAATAAGTGTATTTATCACATTTATCTGCATTATTCGTGGGCTGCATCAGGAGTGGGCAGGAGGAGGAGTATAGGAGCCTAATCAAGAAATTTGTTAAATGGTGCGACTTAAACCACCTACAACTGAACACCAGCAAAACCAAAGAGCTGGTGGTGGATTTTAGGAGGCCCAGGCCCCTCCCGGACCCCGTGAGTATCAGAGGTGACTGTGTGCAAAAAGTGCAGACCTATAAATACCTGGGAGTGCAGCTGGATGATAAATTGGACTGGACTGCCAATACTGATGCTCTGTGCAAGAGAGGACAGAGATGACTATACTTCCTTAGAAGGCTGGCGTCCTTCAACATTTGCAATAAGATGCTGCAGATGTTCTATCAGACGGTTGTGGCGAGCGCCCTCTTCTACGTGGTGGTGTGCTGAGGAGGCAGTATAAAGAAGAGGGACACCTGACGCCTGGACAAACTGGTGAGGAAGGCAGGCTCTATTGTAGGCATGGAGCTGGACAGTTTGACATCTGTTACAGAGCGACGGGCGCTGAGCAGGGTCCTGTCAATCATGGAGAATCCACTGCATCCACAGACTGCTGTCACTGTCCTGCTCCACTGACAGACTGAGGAGATCGTTCCTCCCCCACACTATGCAACTCTTTAGTTCCACCCGATTGGTAAACGTTAACATTATACAAAGTTATTGGCTGTTTTACCTGCCTCGCCCTCTCCATCTTGCATTTTTTAACATGCACTGCATTTTTATCACTCTTTAATTAATATTGTTTTTATCAGTATGCTGTTGCTGGAGTATGTGAATTTCCCCTTGGGGATTAATAAAGTATCTATCTATCTATCTATCTATCTATCTATCTATCTATCTATCTATCTATCTATCTATCTATCTATCTATTTATTCTGCAGTCTACGTAGTCAATTAGATGTAACAATTTAATTTTTTCAAAATTTCTTCTCTTAATCTAATCCTGCTTGACCTTTTAAACATCAAAATCAACCATTGCACACTTCTGTTAAGCTTACTTTCTGATAGTTGATCAAGTTGTCATCTATCATTGCTGTGTATGCAGCACTATAGTAAATGGTTCATTTACCAACTGTTTATGTAATTCAAATTATTCTTCATTCTGTTATTTTTGTTTCATCCTAGCTGTCTGTAACTCAACAATGTCTTCCTATTTTAAAGCCCGTGAACCACATGCATGCATTTATTCTTTGATTAAAATTTTAAGGCTCCACATCTAATAAGCATGTTGGTGCTTTTCCTTATTTAATCCTGTGAAATAGTAGGCATTATCTCTTTATGCTGCAAAAATAAAACTTGAAACTTAAATTATGAAATGTGTGCATATATCATTAAATATACAAGCATTTATTTCACCTTTATGATTTTATGAAATGAATGCATTAATAGAGAATAAAACTTTGTACAATACTAAATCCAGCATAGCATAATGCTTTTGCAGATAACAATTCATTCATGCAAGATAAACAGATCTGTTGTATAGTTTCAAGCAAAGTCTAAATATTGGATAACATCTTTAAGTTAAAGTCAATATTATTTTGTCAAAGACAGATGAAAAATGAGAAGATAAAAGCTCACTGCAGAAAGAAAAAGTATATCAAAGTGTAAATATGGAAGAACAAAGAGTGCATACGTAGATGCTGTGGTTCCTGTGGAAATTTAAATACTGTATTTGTTTAGATATGCCATTTGGATATTAAGCAAGACTGCTAATGATGAAGTGAGTTTAGATTACAATACAAGTAATTGCTTACAATATTCAAAAGTAAACAATAGATTCTGTTTGGTTAGTGTAAGATATACTTATAATTTCTGTATAGAAATTGAGAGTTCTGTATAAACACCAGGCCTAAGGTTTAATGCTTTCTGAACATCAGAAAATCAGAATAATCCTTATATTCATTCTGTTACAAATGAGGCTAAATGGAATGAAAGGCTTAAAAAAACACCCATAACACCTAAAATAGCCTTAGAGATGTGGAATAGCAATGTGGTGGATAGTAGAATTTCAGATTTTAACTTGAAGTTATCTTAGAGAACCTAGGTGAACAGAATGGATGGGCTCAATGACCTGTTCTTCTCACAGTTTTTGTAATGTTCTAATTACATAATTAGAAGGAATGTATTAATTATGAACTCTAATTGAAAAACTAATGAATCATTAAATGATACACTATGAGTAAATATCAAAACACTAGTTCTCACATAATACAAAAACAAAATCAAAGGTACAAAAACAAGTATTAAAAAATAATAAATTGATTTAAAACAAAACAAATGGCAATGAAAGAGAATAAATAATGTCAATACTTGAAAATGTGATCCAATAGCCTCATCCAAACAACAGGCAGAAGTTCACCCACAACTGTCCATACACTTCACCACATATTACTGAGCACACAATGCAAATACTTTCAAAGAATTCAAGTACTGTCAACTGACTACATAGTAGATCTGAGCCCTGTGACTTTGTTGAGATCTTCTGAAACTCAACAGGAGACACTTTTTTTAGAATATCAGGGTATTTTGCCTCTTGAGAAAAATCTGAGAAGCATGAGAGAAAAGAAACTTGTCTCTGTTTTATTTCTTTCTGAACTCGTTGTCTAGGAAAAAAACAAAAAAATAATAAGGAGATTTCTTAATTTTTCATTCCTTTGGGTAGTCGGTAGAAAGAACCAACATAACAACCACTGTCAACAAATTCTACACCTTAAATGTCAAAACAAAATGGGATGGGCCCAAAAATGGAATAAAATCTCTTCAAGAAATTTAAATTTAAGAATTAGCTGTTACAGTGGAACACATCTATGTTAAACTAGGGAAAAATCTTTTTCAGCTGTCACTGTGAAGTTTCCACTATGTCTGTTCAGTTCTTCTTTTGTCTTTCCAAGATGTGCATGTTAAGGTTAATTTTGGCAACTCTAAACTGGCCGGAGTGTGAGTTAATGTATGTATGCATATGTGTGCCTGGCGATTAATGAGCACCTTATCCAGGTTTATGGCCTGCCTAATGTCCAGTGCTGCTAAGCTGGGTTTGTGATCCCAAAGTAGATTAAGCTGTGGTAGGCATTTAACATCTTATTAAAGAAAGAAACATCCTGTAACTGGACAAATCAGTAATCAGACAGGAGAAAAGTTGTTAATTGCATCTTTTAATTAATCCTTGGCAAAATGCCTTAGAGGGAGCATTCTTCAAAAGCAGTCTGATTCAGCATGGTCAGAATGATCAGAGAAACAAGGAATAATGGGTAATTGTATAAACTGTTGAATTTACATGCAGTGTCAATCAATGCATACATTTACTCTGGTTGGTTCGTTGGTTTACACCCAAATGACTTATATAAAACTAGCCATCCCCCTCAGCTTCCCCCTTGTATTAATGAAACAGGACAGTGAGGAGTGCCCCGCCCAGTTCCCCACTCTTGACGTCACGCTTCCCCTTAACCTCGGTCCACAGCCTCTGTCTCGGATTAGCATGAATATATTGCTCCTGCAAGCAAACTATGATTCTTAGCAGAATAAGAGAAGTTGCAAAATCAACCGGAATGTTCAAGCAAATTATAGAAAAAGAAAATCTAAATCCGTTAAGTAGTTCTCTCGTTCGCTAACTAAGTGGAGTTAAGGTTACAGCTCGAGGCAGACGCGTGAGTGAGGACAGCCTCGCTCACCTCCTCACAGCCCAATGAGTCTCTCTCAGATTCGCGATAATAAATCGGTACTGCAAGCAAACTATGATACTTAGGATGATGAGAAAGTCACAAATTTAATGGAATGTTCAAGCAAATTATAGAAAAAAAAACCAGATCTAAATCCGTTAAGTAGTTCTCTCATGAAAAGTGGACAGACATACAAACGTGTCTAAAATACTAGAAATTTGGCGCTTGAACTATGAAATTTTTAAAACCATTTCTTAGAGAGTACCCATCGGCCAAGGGTAACCTACATTCCAAATTACAAGTCCCAAGTCCTCATGGTTCGGGAGATTTCGTGATGAGTGAGTCAGTAGTATTAGGCTTTTATATATATAGATAAAAGTCTAATTATAGTATTTTAATCTGGTTCTTCTTATACCTTTGAGTTGAGCCACCACACATGGAATTTCTGTGTATATAACAACTGTCCATTCTGGTTGTTTATAGGACATCTGCTGATTTCTTAGTCATCTTTCGGTACATTTTGTTGTTCACTTGACCATTATCTGGTTTCCTGATATGTCTGCAAAGGTTTCTGACATTCATTAACCCTTTATGCTATGTCTTTAAAATGAAAGCTGGTTACCCTAAAATTATACTTACACAAAGCAGATTTTACAATAGACAAATGTATAAAGAGAAGTTACTTCTCTCCTCAATGAAAGCAGTCTCTCTCTTCAGTTCAGTAACAGCTTTCCTTCATTAAATGTTCTAGCCTGTAGCCTGGGAAAACTAGTGGCGTGGAGATGTCACTGAAGTGCCAAATGTGCCTCTTATAATAATAAATAATAATAATAATTCATGGAATTGAAGAGGAATGGCACTATATTGACACATCTCATTGTTTTGTCATTGTTGCTTATAAATGTTAACTAATGACACTCGTACTTACAGTGCTTTAAACTTGTGAGAATTGAAAACATAAGGAGGAAGCGATTGACACCAATTTTTCTGTCCTAACCCAGATAATTCTTCCTCTCACTTTTGGGTACAATAAGCACATAAGGGAGGTTGGTTCCATGTTGATTAGTACATGCATGTCAAAAGTTCACTGTACATGTCACAGTATTGATCCTGTAGATCTCTAATAACATGAAGACACTCATAAGCATGTGTTAGGAAGTTCAGCTGAAAAGAGATGAGTTGTATCAGCCTTTTCTCTGTTTGTTTCTTTTCAAGGTGCAATTCCTCACTTCTTCAGTGTGCTGTTTTATGGAAGTTAACTAACTGATCAGGATATAAACATTAATGAATATCAGCTTTAATGAGACAACCTGATTCTTGCAATTAAAAAGTGAAAATCTCCAACAGTGTAATGGTACTGAAGAGCATTTGATGGCCTCATCTGGAATTTCAAATAGTTAAGTATAAACTATTGTGTTCAGGGAATCTGCATGTATTATTTGAGTTTATTTTCATCCTCAAGCAAATGCTACTATTGCAATTCCACCATGGGAGATCATTCTACAGCTGCTGAGACTAAACACCTGGACTCGGTTGTTATCATTTTTAGTCATTTTAGCCCTCAGCTCCCCATACTCAAGCAGCTGTTGATGTGCACTAGTACAGAAACAAATCTGTACTAAAATGATAGACTTATTAGGTATAAGATACCCGCCATGCTGTTCAATAGGAAATACAGACAATGCCATTATTTTTTTGGTCTTCCTAGTAATGGTTGTTATAAAGGACTGCTAAAACAGAGCTAAAACAACGAATAAATGGACTAATGAGATTGTGGAAATAACCCCCCAACCCGACACAGTCAGGAAGGACATGAGTTCCAGTCCAGCACACCTGGGGAGCGCTTTTCTCTACTCCCCACAGCACAGTACATAAAGCACAGCGCAGTCCTCTTTTCATTCTCTCCGCCTGCACTCCTCTCCCAGCAAGCTTCGTCCACCTCCTTCCGACTCTGGCTCTCCTTTTATTCAGGTTCTGGGAGTGCACCAGGTGGCTCATCAAGATGATCTGGAATCACTCCCAAGTGTAGTGGAAGTCCACTATAGGGCTGTGCAGCTCTCCCTGGCTGCCCCACTGGAACCCAGCAGGGCTGTACCAAACTCCAGCTCCCAGCATGCCCTACGGGAATCCGTGGTGACACAGCTGCCCTGAAGGGCTGCTCTCTAGCGTCCCAGGGAAGGTATTGCCTCACCAATGCCCTCTTCCCCGGTCCTTCCATTCTGTTGCCATCCCGGTAGGTAATGGCCATGGCCGTGGCCACCCGTCACAAATAACATAAATAGACATCCATCTCTGTTTGTAAAGCTAACTTTGAAATAAATCAGTTATGAAATACAATAATTCCAAACTGTTATACTAAAGCATCTATATATATAATTCACTAAAGGCACACAAGACAGAGAGCACAAGCAAGACAGAGAGCCATGCCCGTCAACTCACAGAGCTCCGCCCGCCAACTCTAAGACCATGGGATACGCTCAACAGAGCCCCGCCCACCAACTGTAACCCTCCTCCTGTGTCCACCATCGCTCTCAAGGCATGTGCACTGCCTGCTCATGTGCCCACACGCAACAACTCACCAAACACAGCCTCAGTCGCTTTCGTCTGTGCTACAGTCCACATGAGAGAGACACACACACAGGTGTGTGAGAGAGAGACACACACACAGGTGCGTGAGAGGGAGACACACACACAGGCATGCGAGAGAGAGACACACACACACAGGCGCGCGAGAGAGAGACACACACACAGGTGCGAGAGAGAGACACACACACACAGGCGCGAGAGAGAGACAAAAACAGACGCGCATGAAAGAGACACACACACAGGCGTGCGAGAGAGACACACACACACAGGCGTGCTAGAGAGACACACACACACACAGGTGCACGAAAGAGACACACACACACACATGCGAGAGAAACACATACACAGAGGCGCGCGAGAGAGAGAGACACACACAGGCGTGTGAGAAAGAGAGACATACAGGCGCGTGAGAGAGAGACACACACACACAGGCGTGCGAGAGAGAGACACACACACACAGGCGCTCAAGAGAGACACACACATACAGGCGCTCGTGTGCACTGTTGCAATGTCACTTTTCTTGGTTGTTTATTAAATTATGGATTTTTCAAATGTTCATTTTTTTCCCTATGCTTAAAACTCATTAAAAAAAAAGTGTTTTTAGCAAGCGGTTCGTAGCGCTATAGCGCGAACTCTTGCAGTATTAGTTTTCTCTGTTGTTCAAAGTTTTCTCATTGTTATTCAATGTTTTTACATTTAGTTTACTATTACGCTGTACATTCTATGGTATAATTGACTATATTTGTGCTTAAAAACTTAAAAAAATATATATTTACATACAGTTCGTACGGTCTGGAACAGATTAATTGTATTTACATACAATCCTATGGGGGAAATTACTTCGGTTCTTGACCAAATCGGTTTACGACCACAGTTTTGGAACGCATTATGGTCGTGAACCAAGGTTCCACTGTATATATAATCGAAGTCGCCCGACCATGGGGTACGCATGACAGAGCCCCGACCGCCCACTCTAACCCTCCTGCCGCGTCATGGGGAATGCACGACAGAGCCCCGCCCGCCAATTCTCACCCTCCTCCCGAGTCCACCCTCGCTCTCGAGGCATGCACACTGCTTGCTCATGTGCCCGCCCCCAACACGTCACCAAACACATCCTCACTCGCTTTGGTCTGTGCTACAGTCCACATGCAGCTGTGAGCCACTTTGACTGTTCACGTTGATAATGATGTGGCGTATGCTACGCCGCAGGTTGGCTAGTGCAAAATAATGTGCACAGTTCAAGAAAAGTGAAAATGCACCTGAGGACAGAGTAGTCAAATATTACCAAGTCTAAATACAAGAACAGAATTTTTCCACCAATCACAATCACTTTGTCTGAAGTTTCATTTGATTTTTTGAGACTGTACTGCTATAAAGCTTTTGGCAAGAGTAATATTTCACCCTTCACACTAAATGTCCCTGTAGATGAGCTAGCCCCTGTAATGCAATGCTCATCTACTTCTTTACTGGACAGTTTCACAGGGTACACTCTTAAAGATAATGGTTATTTAATGGGTTGTGTGGTTCTTCTTAGAACCCATTACTCAAAAAAGCATCATTTCATTGTGGGAAGAGTTCTTTGAATGTGAGGTTTGCTCTTTGTGCTATGAAAAACTTCCTGATATATAGAAAAGGCTGAAATCTTTAATATATGGTAGGCTACCTAGCAAGACCCTAACAAATTAAGAAAACCTGAACTTGTGTTACTTTATGCAACAAGAGTCTCATTAAAATTATGACCCATTGTTATTTCACAGATCTGTTACCATCTCTTCATTGATTATTTACTGTAGGGTATGAGTCTAAATAAATAAAGGTTCTTTTCGAACCTTCATGTGGATGGGTCTTTTTGGAACCAAAAATGGTTCCCTATGGTATTGCTCTGAAGAACCACTCTGGCACTATTACTTTTAATAATCTAAATAAGAATGGTTGTTCAACAACCACACAAACTCTTGAGGGTGCTATTGAGTCAAACTCAAATGTTAACTGTGAAGCAAAAATAAGTACTGTAAATAAATATCTATTCCTTTAAGAGAAGTTTTACTCAGTCGGTAAGTAAGTATGTGCAGTACCTTTGAATCAATCAGATTCTACACGTTCTTCGTGCTGGCTTACTACTGATTGGTGTGCATTATTGACGTGCTTTATTCATTCGAGTTTTCATGGTCTTATAAAACAAAACTATAGGAGTCTAAAGCACAACATGCTTTACAATTACACCATGAGAGAAAAGTAAAAATAATAGTAACACTAATAGGACATTAAAACTTTACATTTAGCACCTAAAATTGTTAACTCACATTCAATTATATTTGAATATCCAACCATGCATTTATCTGTCTATCCATCCATTTTCTTAACCCACGTATACAGATCAATGCAGGGTAGCTGGAGCCTGTCCCAGCAACCAGTGGGTGCAAAGCAGGAACAACCCCTGGTCAGAGGTCAGGACATAAAATGGCCATTCAAAAATGTGTTTGTGGATAATTTGATAGACCTTTCATCATCAGCAAATTTACTGATAAAGTTGGGTCTTCGTTTGGCCATACAGTCATAGGTGAACAAGGAGTACAACAGTGGGCTAAGTACATTGCTCTGTAGTGTGGCTGTGCTGAGGATCAGTATGAAGAAATCCATGTGTACTAAGATCTGTTATTTAGGCAGAGGAGGTACTGTATAATGTCCCAGTGTACAAGCTTAAATGATCAGCATTGATGGTAAAACGCTGTTAAAGGATTGTATGAAGTTCAAGAAATAAGGTGTCCTCTGTAGCCCCGTTATGACCATGTGCAAATTGGAGATCATCAAGATTATCTGTAATACTCCATATAATGTTTTCCCACACTAGCCTCTCAAAGCATATCATCAAATGGCACTGAGTGTAGTGATTGAGAACCAATTGTTGTCTTTTTGCAGCAGGTGGGCATCACAAATTTTCTCAATGAAATATTGAATGTGTCATTGAAAACACCACTTAACTGGATCCTACAGGTTTTAAAAATGTGTCCTGGAATACCACCAAGACTACATGCTTCATCAAGCACCACTCACAGTTATGTCAAACACAGAGAAGGACGAATAATGTGGTGCTGTAAGCGAAAACATGAAAAGTAGTTTGTTATTGCAATCAATGAAGGCACAAAATGCATTTGATCCTGGAGAGAAAAAAATGCTCAGACTTCATGGCAAAGCACAGCTATGAATCTGCTCTGCTCCAAGTAACTAATGATGTGCTTATCTGTTTATGAAGACTTTTGGAAAATCATCATACAGTATTAATGCTATTAACATCAGTACTTGTTGATGGCTAAGAAGAAAGGGGGCAAATTTTAGAAGATAATGCATTTGGTACCATCACTCACCATGTTCTACTGTGCAGAATGTTGAGTATCGCTGACCACTGATTTCCATTGACACACTTCTGCTGAATAATTTGTTGGGTGAGAGTGCTTAATGATATTGCATCAAAGAGAGGATGTGCTGCACTGTTTTCATTCCTTCCTCCAATATTACTTCTAGCGGGTGAAGAATGAATCTCATAACTAAGCCTACTTTTTAATCAACTCTCCTGAGAAAAGAGTCTGCTCTGCCCTTTCTTATATGGTGGTTCTGTGTTACACGACCAGTCCGGCCTGTCATTGGTATAGGCCCCCAACTATTTGTAGCACTGAATCAATTTGACATCTACTTACTGAATAGTGACCCAGCAAAGAGGCTCTTTTGTTTAGTGAAAGCCAATAACAAATCCTTTAGTTTTGCTGATGTTAAGTAGCAGACAATTCTCTTTGCACTGACAAAGATCTCCACATGAGTCCCATATTCTGTCCCATCCCCTCATGAATACACCTCAGTAGTGCAGAACCTTGAAAGAATTTCTGCAAGAGACAGAACCTGGGGCCTCATGTATAAACGGTGCGTACGCACAGAAATGTTGCGTAAGAACGTTTCCATGTTCAAATCGCGATGTATAAAACCTAAACTTGGCGTAAAGCCATGCACATTTCCACGGTACCTCATACCCTGTTCTACGCAAGTTCTGCGCTCGGTTTTGCAGACTGGCGTCACCCAGCGTCAAAGCAGTGCTACTGTTCCTGTGTGGTTACCCTTCATTTCTTAGATCCACATTCCTGACGCGGCTTAATAAATACACTGAAATTAACTGAATATTGTTTATTAGTGTAATACATCTGATTGTAATTAACCTGTAACAATATAATGGTCCAGGGAATAGCCATAGTATTCCAAATACCATAACTGCTTTAGCGTTGTTACTCTCACTGCACCATCTTCTTCTTCTTTTTCTTCTTGCAGCTGCTCCCTTTAATGGTTGCCACAGCAGATTATCTTTTTCCATATTACTCACATGCTGCCTCAGCCACGGCAAAACGTTTCAAAGCCTTTCCTTTACGGACTTCACGGTTCAGAAACAGTTTCATCCCAAGAACTATAAACACACTCAATCAATTGCTCCTTGTAGAACTGTTATTACTTATACCTGTAAGTACAATTACCCCAGTGTAAACTTGCACTACAGTTATAATATTGCACAACCTGCGCCACTTTATAAAGCGCATATTTACTTATGATGACGATAAGATGAAATGCAGTAAAATATGTTGATTATATTATACAGATAAAACTTTAACTTCATTTAAATAATCTGTATTGTTAATAATTAAACATGTGAGCACACGGTGCCGCAGCACTAGCAAGTTCACGTATTGTTCCTGCCTCGCGCTGTATATTTGCAGAGACTGGCGTGACACTGGAAGGATAGATGGATAGAATAATTAAACACGTACTATGAAGATATTTCAACGTTCCTTAAAAGTTTTGAAGAATCGTCCTTGTAAGCTTACAGATGGCTTAACGTCTATTACAGAGCTGATTGTGTGGCGATTGGGGGAAAGAAAAGTAAGGACAGGAATTGGAGGTTAGTACGTTTGAAAGAGACAGTACTGCTACAATAAATTATTTCATCGAAAGTCATGCATGGCGCAGCAGCATCTTGTGTGAGACATGAACAATCACTGCGCCATCGTGTTCCCATGTTTAATAACATGCTTTCATTCCAATCATCATGAAAATGATATCACGTATACATCTCAGTATTTTAATTTTTCAGAGAGCTGTAACATCATGAATGTAATCAATTCTGTGTCCTGTCGGAGAAAGAGAAAGAATGGAAGCACGTAGTGATTCACACACATAGAGCACATAGAAGATCAAACACAAAACAAAGCATTTAACATGCTACATTAGTTACGATGGGATTTGAGAAACTAGTAAATTAAATGATTTTAAGATGCAGTTTATGATGTTCTACTTTAATGACAAAATAAACTACATGATTAAAGTGGAAATTTTGAGATTAAAGTTGACATTTCATGCTTTTTCCCACTGTGTGCCTATTTTTTTTTTTTTGTCTGTACCCTAAAAAGCTTTCATATGACACTCAGACAGTGGGCTACAATTCGCCTTTTCACGGCAACTTTGATATGTGACTTCTTTTTTATTTTGGCACTGTGCGACTTTGTGAACTTTGAGCTTTCGAGTTTCTCCGACATGCTATGTCACTCGATCAACTTCCTTTTGTTGATTATACCACTGTTTAAATCAACAAATAGTATGTTTTTCCTTTGCCTCCACTTGGTATGTGCTGAAATTCTTATATTTCCCCCCGTGCTTTTCCCATTTTCTTTTCACGGAACGCTGAGCTTAAGGGCTATTTATATTGATTTGCATATTCAAAGAGGCTTAATTCTGGGAGGAATTGGGGCAGGACAGCAGGCGCGTGCACATGCATTACTTTTAACGCTGACCGGGATTTATGTAGCGGAAGAACGTGGAAGTTGGAGTACGCACAGATTCCTGCATCTGGATTTTTCTGTGCGTAAGCACATTTCTGCTTTTGTGCTTACATCATGTTATAGTGCTAATTCTACGTACGGCGTTATGCATGAGGTCCCTGGTGTTAGATTTATAGTCTGAGGTGTACACTACAAGGTGAAGAGAAAAGGAGACAGGACTGTTTCTAATCTTTTCTAATACTGAGCAGGGCAAACCTTTTGATTGATAAAGGTTACTATTTTAAAAAAGAAATTATTCAAGTGAAGAGTCTCTTAATTTTGAAAATGCTGAGCAAATTTACCTTAATTTTGGCCTTGATTTTTCTATGGACTGTGTAAAGTAAGAATCATACTCTAAAGGTAATTATATAGCCTGCAGTATTGGTTAGATATTGTACATTTATCACATCTATCAAGTTATTTGCTTGATAGTTTTGTTAGATAAAAAAAAAAATGTTCTTTGTTTTGATATGGCTTACTTTGCATTATGGCTATAATAGCAAAATAAACAGCCATTGACTGCAAGGCAATAATGTTTTCAAATCAATCAATTAAATGCAGTTAGGATCTTTAATATCTGAGATGCAGTAATTAGACCAGATAAATTCACTTACTTTGTTTGATTTATCACATCTGTTGAAGATAGCTTTTCTCATTTAACTGTATTGCCCCACAGATACAAAACTCTGGAACCTGATAGAATTTTATCAGTAGTGCTGAAAATGATTGCATTTTCTGTCCCAAACCCACTAGCAAAACAAATATTTAACAGGTAGACTCAGATCCTTAGAAAGTGAGATACAAAGATCTCTAATAATACTAGATAACCCCAGGTAATAATACCAGCAAGCTTTAGTTTTGTCATACATTTAAATGATGTTACAATCACAATGACGCTAGGCTGCAATATTATGGTCGAAATATAGCCCCTTGTTTTTTATTTTATTTTTTTGTGAAGCAACCATGCATCTGATAAATTTTGGCACAAAATGAAAACAAAGTTCTTCCTAATTTTTACAAGTCAGCAGTTTACCATACTTGCAGTGGTCTGTAAAAATATGGGGACAACTTATAATTTCAAAGCTGCTTTGTGATTTTAAAGTGTGATCTTGGAAATGCATATGACTTGGACCATTACACAGTGGTCAAAATCCAAAGGAAACCACCGTCGTATAGGGTTTGGACTCTAAGATTAATTTTGGTTTGACTTTTTGACAGTGCAGCTTTGTTTCTGTGAATTCTACAATGACCCAGCATGGATTATATGATTTTATGAATTTAAAGTGCATACATAGGTGTAGAAGTCATGGACATTATGGCCCTTACATGCACATCACTGGAATTACGTCCCAATGCTATTCTCTAGACAGTAAATTTTGCACTTGGACAAGACAACCTTCTGCTCACACTGTGGGTCGGATGTAACTTTAGTTTTAAATATGCAGGATACACTGCAACTTTTCATGACTGTTTTATGATCATCACATACCTATTTAAGTGCATTCTGATAAAAAGACCCTTCTACCTGATGATTCCAGTGCTCCTTTATAATAAGACATGACTTTCCTATAGGCAGTCAAACAAGTACCACGAGGATACCAAGGAGAAAAACAGAATAGGGGAGTGTTAGTAACAGTTTATAAATATTGTATTACTTATATTTTAGTACTAATGACAAACAACAGAGATGCAGTATGCACAGCTAATCAGCACCTCCTCTCAGGGTGAGCTTGACAAAAGTAGTGAGTCTTCAGAATGAATTTAAAAGCTGAGACTGAAGCGGCACATCTTAATGTAGCAGGCAGACCATTCCACAACGTCTGAGCCCTGTAACTAAAAAGCTCAAACTCCCACTGTTATTTTGTTAACCATTGGAATGTTAAGCAGGCCAACATCTTGACATCTCAAAGTGTGCTCCGGTTTGTACGTAATGGTAAGTAAGCAGGGCCTTGACCATTTAAGGCTTTGTATGTTAAAAGGAGGATTTTGAAATCTATTCTAAACGTAACTTAAAAATCAGTCCCAGGTTAACTCTGTATTGTGTAGCAAATTATTATAAAAAACATGTTTTTAAATGTTGGTTGATATTGTAAACACTTATTGTACATATGGGCTAAACCAAGGGTGGCCAGTTCTAATCCTGGTGGGCCACAGTAGCTGCAGGTTTTCATTCTGACCCTTTTCCTAATCAGCAAGCAGTTTTCACTGCTAATAACTCCTTTTTCCTTTCATTTTAATAGCCTTGTTTTTAAGAATTCAGTCCTCTGAATTGATTTGTTTCTTCATTAAATGGCAGCCAAACAGAAATGAGATGTGAAACGAGCCAACATATAACCAGCTAAACTGGAACGTCAAACTACAACCAGATTCACTGCAACTAGTTTCTTAATGAGAAGTGAATTCTTGCTGTTAATTAAAGCCGTTATTGAATATCATGACTTGTTCCTGCTCTCATTCTGCCACAGCAGATTGTTGATTTTCTGTTTTTTCTAAGACCACCATCAAGATATTTTGGTGAACTGAGCAGACAACATGACTGAGAGCTTCACCTGTCTCTATTTTCAGGTAAGCTGGTCATGTGGCAGCTTGTTTTGTGTCTCATTATTGTTTGGCTGCTCAGTAAGGAAAAAGTAACAAATAAAGGGCCTGAGTCACATCTATTAAAACTAAGGCAAAACAAGTTTATTAGCAGCAAAAACGGCTCACTAATTAAGAAGATGGTTCAAATGAAAACCTGCAGCCACTGTGGCCCACCAGGACCGGAGTTGGACACCCCTGGGCTAAATGTTCAGATGATCAAGTAAATGTGATGCTGTCATGATCCGCTTCAGCCTTCTTAATTCTGAAATGAGTAGGTTTGATGAAGAATAACAGATTGATAGTTATTTACTCTTTTACATTATTTACTTCTCCTGATCAGAGTCATGTAAATTCAGCATTTTTATGACTAACATAAACCTCTTCTTACTAGTCAAAATCTTCTGGAGGCTGTGTTAAAACTTTTCTCCATTGTAACTGCTTTCTTGATATACTAGTTCTCCCCTGCTAGCCTAATTTTTCTGCATTTTTAGTTTTGGGGATGAAGTGTTATCCAGGCTACTTACAGTTGAGCCCAGTTTATCCAGATGAAACTTCAATTTCTTTCAATGACAAAGTTCACTTACCTTTTATCTTTTTTCCCAAACCAAAAATCCCTTCAAAATGCAATTCTAAGCCAAATTCTTCATTCTCAATAGACCTTGCAATCTTTTCCTGAACGTATGCAGTGCCTGTGAAAGTCGATAAGGCTGATGAATGTTTCTAAATCTATGGAGAAAGTAAGACAGACAAAATCACATTCTGACTGACTTTTACCTTTATATATATATTACATTTTTTATGCAATACAAGTAAATATCTTTAATAATATAATATTTCATTTTTAAACAATGGGATTTTCTTCCTAGCTCACTAATTCTTTTTATAATTCGTATTACCAGACTATGGTAGTTACACAAACACAGCTTCATGGCCCAAAATCAGACTTCAAGTCCATGTACTGTGAGGTTGTGTTCCTTGCAAGTACACTTTCATATAAAGCATGTACTGTAGATTTTGCTTAAAAAGATTATACTGAATCATTGTGTCAGTGGATGGATGCATAACTATCCTCTGAATGGGTCACAAAATAGTCAATTATATTTATTATATACTTTTAGACCATATTTTACAAATAATATTTCCCTGCTGTCTGGATTTTCTTGCACTTGTGTTAATGTATAGATGTTCACTGACATTCCAGAGGAAAACACACAGCGCATAGAAGTAACTAATCCATTTTGCATTGAAATGCCAGTAGTATTTTAATCATGATTTTCTTCTGCATTAAATATTAGAACATTAGAAAAATTGTGAGCAAAACAGATCACTCAGCCCAACAAGCTCATCCATCCAATATTCCTGGATTGTCCAAAATAATATTACATTGAGATCTGAAGATTTGTAAAGTCCTGCTTTCCTCCTAATCTCTCTTAAAGCTCCTCTAAATCTCCATTTGCTTTTAAGAGAAAAGGTTCAAGAGTTTCAATCTCTCCTAATAGCTCAAACTTCTCAATCCTGGAATCAGCCTATTTGCTATTCTCTGAATTTTCTCTGCTATGTCTTTTTTGTAATATGGAGACCAAAACTTAACACAGTACACCTGGTGAGGCCTCATTAGTGTGTTATATAAGTTAAGCATAACATCTTTTCACTGGTGGTCCACATATTGTGATATACCACCTAATATCTTATTAGCCTGCACAGTGGTGCAATTTTATAACTGTTGCCTCACAGTAGGGAGACCAGAGTTTGTGTCCTGGGTCTTCTCTACATGGAGTTTGAATGTCATCCCCATGTCTTGCTCTGGTTTCCTACCACTTTTTAAAGATATGCAGGTTAGGTGAATTGGTGACTCTAAATTGGCCCTAGTGTGTGTTTGGTGCGTGGGTGTGTGTGTTCACCCTGCAAAGTGGCCCCATCACTGATCCCTGAAAAATACTTTTAACATCACCTTGTTCTAAAAATGTTCCACTCACCATAACCTTTTCCTCCCAGTGTTTCAGCCAATTTTGTACCCATCTACACACCATTCTTTGAATTCTCAAATCTTTTAGTTTGATCACTAACTTTCTAAGAGGTACTTTATCAAAAGACTTATGAAAAACTAGATACATAATAATATATGCACCTTTCTGATCGTACCCTTCTGTTACTTCCTCATAGAATTCCAGCATATTAGTAAAAAATGACCTTCCTCATCTGAAACCATGTTAAGCATTTACTAATATTCCTGTTGCTGACATGGGCTGATTGACTTTTTTCCTGCTATTCCTTACATTAATTTACATGTGATGCGGATTAAGTTTACTGGCTTATAGTTACTTGGATCAGCCCGATCACTGCTTTTATACAATGACATAATATCTGCTAACCTCCAGTCTTTACAATTTCCCGCAGTGCAAGAGAATTTCAAAAAATAAGAGTCAAGGGTTTATATACAGTATGTACTCTTTAACTTTTATGCACTTGAGGATAAGTGTTATCTGGTGATTTGTTAGATTTCAGCCTATTTAATATGAACAGTACTTCTCCCTCTACAATTTCCACCTTAGTAGTCCCTGTTACTTTTAAGAAGTTATTGACTTCTTCACTAATATAAATTTAAATAAAGTGCAAGTTCAAAGCCTTTGTTTTTCACTTGTCTGTATATTCTAACTCGCTTGTTAATCTGGTCCCTAAACAAGAAGGCTGCTGCTTAGCCTTGTGTGATGTAGTAGATACAAGTAGTTGTATCTGTACCTGCTAAGTTTCTGGCAAGGTGTTTTACAAAACAATGGTTGTTTGTGTAAAGGAATGGCTTCTAATTTGTATTTTAATATTAAAAGTAGCTAGATGATGATTGATAATATAATTATTCATGTAAATGATAAAAATTAATACAACTTACAAGTACCCACCTATCCCTTCTCACTGAAAAACATAAAAGCTCTGTCTTAAAAATATCTTTAACTGTTACTTTTATAAAGATACTAGCAAAATACCCGCACTTCACAGCGGAGAAGTAGTGTGGTAAGGAAGTAATGAAAAAGAAAAGGAAACATTTTGAAAATAACGTAACATGATTGTCAATGTAACTGTTTTGTCACTGTTATGAGTGTTGCTGTCATATACTGTATATACACAGTATATATATATATATATATATGTATATATATATATACACACACACACACA
>JANRMT010062791.1:37027445-37094189 GCA_026402145.1 Polypterus bichir lapradei
TGTTATTTATCTCTGTGCAGTGTGACATATTGACATGATGGTAAAATGACTTGTTAATATGAAGTATTCTCTTGTCTTATACTAAATATGTAATATCAAGACAAATGTGTCTCAGTTAAGCCACCTCAGACCACCCCAAAGTGAGGTTCTGTTAGTAGGTCACAGTGCAGAGATGAATAAATATTCAATAAACACTTTACTGATGCTTTGTAAGTTTTATGAAGACCCAAAGAAGTATATGTTAAGGTCAAGTAAATGAGTAATAGATGCATTTTTGCAGTACCTAAACTTAATTTTAAATTAATAGGAGTTTAAGTGGAAAGTGTCAATAAAAACGACAAATTCTTATCGTCTTTGATACAATCTTCTGCAATATTGTATTGGAAGATGTAAGCAATCAGCAAAACTAAAATATTTTAAATGGGGGCAAAATGTACTTTTAAAAATAGAAATATTCCATTACTAGTCTGTCTTCATCTTTGAAACCTTATATTGAAATTTTAGAAAAGCTTTTATTAATTGCTTCTAAGCACAAAATCGCAATATTCAGTACTATGCTTTATTAGTTTATCCCTGCATCTGCTGTAACTCTGTTTTTGAAAATTTGCAGGTAAAATATTCTGCAGCTGAAAGGTATTCTCATTAGAGATATGCCATATTTTGTTCTGTCCATTCATAACTCCATTATGTACTGTTGGTTATAATTTAAGTGGAGCGTTTTTTAATTAATAACCTTAAATCATATTTTTTGCAGAGTAGTGAATTTAGCATTTAACAATCAGCAGCACATGTCTATGGCAACAGTGCATTGGCATAATACTGTGTACTGCATACAGAACAGGAGAGGTTGATCTTTTGGTGGTGCTTTGTGTTACCCACTGAAACCACAATTTTGCAAGAGTCAGCAGTTCTAACAGGGATTGCAGTCCTGCCACAGGATCTAGTTCAATTGTGATTCTATTTGCGGTTTTATAAATGGTGTTATACCTTTGGGTAATACTGAACGTACTGTGAAAGGACATTAAATTATTTCAATGTCACAGTTACACTCCAGGGTCAATAGGAACATGGAAGTCACTGTTCTCTGTTCTAACAGTTTTGTAAATGTCTCTTGTGACTAATTAAACCCTGTCAAACACATTGATAGGCCTATACAGCAAGTACAAAGAGAAAGTATCTCCTACTTGCAGATTTTTATTACCAAGTCCAGACTAAATGACCTCATCCATTTTACTGTAACAAAAGCTGACATAATCTGGATAAGTTTGATGTGAAGAGAACAGGAGTCATTTATGAAAATGTCCAATTTTTTTTTCTACTTCTTGAAGAATGACAAGTACCCTTTGCTTTTAAGAAGTCAGCAGTTTTCAGGATTAGTCACAACTTCAGTGACACATCGGATCTTTCTTACATGTCTAGAGTTTATTCACTTACTTTACTTGTCAAATATAACAGGATTACTCTGATGTTAGTATATGATGCTTAATAGCATTAATGCTTTACATCAAGCAGCAAAGAAGTCATTTTACTTTATCCTGGCCACTGATCTCTTTATTTTACTTTATAGATGATTATTTTCATATGCATCTCTATTTATAGCCAAATCAAATGCACTTTTGTTTGAAAGCTAGATTAAACATGCTAGAAATCGTAAGAATTCATCTTTACAGTACATTGAATTTCACATCCTCACAAATTGGTTTTTTTTTTCACCTTTTACGATGCTGAATTACTGCCTTTTGCATTTCCATGTGAACGGGCCCTGGGATCAGCTTAAAAACGTACAGATATTTATGCTGGAAATATTGATTCTCTGTCCCAAGAATTCTTGATCCCCATTTACTCTTTGAAATGGGGCTTCCTGTTCTTACTGTAGATGAGAATGGTGTTAGCTTCATTAAAGGTGAAAAACCTGTTTTGTTACTGTCACCTCCTAAATATATATTTTTCCACCAATTCAAGTCTGACTCCTTTTGTATAAGGCCAATCTCTTCAGTCCATTTCCAAAGTCCAAAATACTTCAGCAAAACATGTTTCTAGATGTTTTTACACTGTACCCATATCCATATGCTATTTAATAGTAGAGAGACTTTCCCTTGAAGACTGAAACAAATGAGTAGCTCCAAAACTTCAGTCTATTACATCTACAGTCCCCTTATTCTTCCCATCACTTGCCTTATAGATGTAGAAAGGAACAGGTGCACCTGCCACCTAAGTTTTATACTACACCTGTCTCTAAATTGCCAAATCCACTGCCATCTTGCCTAGTTCCCCATTCTGCCAAAATCCACACCATAATGCCTGCTCCTCATCACTGTAATCTTCCAATAATTTGGACTTCTACCTGTTCTATAACACATCCATAGCATAAGTCAATCCAAATCTGCCTCTGCTAATAGAGTGCCCAGTCCATGGCAATTTCCACTGTATTCCAACAATCCACATCATACAATCACTATTCATCTGATTTTTCTCAAGTCTTCCATCCCAGTTTATTATTTACCACACCCTAATATTATTCTACACTTGATGCCAGTCTGCCCAGTTCTATGTAAGTTTGCCAGGCTTACCTCATCCGGGCACAAATTTGCGCTGTAAGACCCACAGAACCCATCTTAAAACATAACTCGCCCCCCCCATCTGTTTTGTACTACATCCACAATACAAGTCCAACCTAAATCTTATTCTGACTTTACAATCAGGATACCTATGTTTTGCCCTCCTTTCCTTCAGGCCTGAAATTTTCTTATTTAATTTCTGATTAAATTGAGTCATTTTATTATGTTACATAAGTGGTGCCCTCTCTGAAGATAGATCATTAGAATAACTACGCTCTCTGCCTTAATTTATTCCCCCCATTTAACATCATGTCTTTTGTGCGTGCCAAGCAGGACGACACAATTGCTTCACCACGGTTTGAGGAAGGAGTAGCGGAGTGTGGCACGTCACGGTCAGAACGTGTTCAGCGGTGCAGGAGGTGATGGATTCTTTTAAGTCGCTATACCTCGAAGATCACCATGGACCTGAAGTGGACCACCAGGAAGATGCTTCGCCTCCATGGGAAGACCTGGCACAGCAGCTCACCCGGCTGCATAAGAAGGTCAGTGAGGTAGCGGAAAGTGCGCTGGGGTGTGAAGATGCCTTACGGGCTTGGATCAGCAGATCCCAGGAGGAAGTAAAAGAATATATTAATGAACAGCTTAGACTCCTGAGGCGGGAAATTGTGTTGTGCCTCCAGAGTCTCTTCAGGGGGAAGTCAGAAGGAGTCTCCAGACTTCATCAGTCACCAATCCATTCTACGCTTTAAGGGTCCTGGGGGGCTTTATACATCAACTGGCCCTCCGCCCCTGGGGTACGCCTGTCCTTTCCCAAGTTGGGGGCTCATTATACTATCGACATTGTCCTCAACTTTGTGGAAGCAGAGGAAAATTTGGGAGTGATAGGTGCCTCCCTTATCAGTACAGTCCAGTACAAAAGAAACCCAGCCCCTAAAACCCCAGCGAGCCAAGCTTAGGTGGTCGGAAGCCAATCTCTCCATCATGCAAGTTAGTACGTCCCTCCTGGTTGTCCCAGTAACACTGCAGGGGTGGCAGGTGAATGCGGTGGTGGACACAGGGAGCCATCACACCCTAATACGTCACTGTACATGGAAGAAGATTTGCCGACTGTCAGACAGTTTAACACCTGCCCCATCCATCTGATTCCTATTGGCACATAGGAGTGAACACAAGGCCTTGAACAATGTCCCCACCTGGGAGATGGAGACTTATGTCCTGGGCGACCGGCACCTGTTACTCCTTGGGCTGGATTCTTTGACCACCGTGAAGATGACCATCTATCTCAGTTCCAGGGGGTATACTGTGCCAAGGGAAGGGTTATGCAAATTCTTATACAAACCAAAAGAAGATCTGGGTTTGAAGTTTGTTGGGTTTTCCACAGCTGCGAGGAGCTACATAGTAACCTCGACGGCAGCCCCTGTGGAGGAACATATGAAGGAAGTAAGGCCAGTGTTGAAGAAATGGTCAGAGAAGTGGACAGAAAAATTAGGAGTCATCTGTGGGGTTATCCACAAGATCCACACCTCTGATGAAGTTCCTATTCGACAACGAGCGTATCGAGTTTCTCCACTCAAGAGGGGCATTATCAAAGAAATTCTGGATAAAATGCTCGTCAAGGGAATCATCGAGCCATCTTCCTCCTCCTGGGTGTCCGGTGTAGTCCTCGTGAAGAAGTCTGATGACACCTAACGTTTCTGTGTGGACTACAGGGGTGTTAACGCAAAGACAAGTCTGGACGCCCCTTGTTCATGAGATACTCGAGTCACTGCATGAAGCCATGGTCTTTAGCACTTTGGACCTCCACAGCAGCTATTGGCAGGTGCCAATGGATGAGGGGAGTAAAAAGAAGACTGCAGTCATCAACTCTGAAGGCTTGTTCTAATTTAAAGTTATGACGTTTGGGCTCAAAAATGCTGGAGCGACTTTCCAGCGGCTCATGGAACAAGTTCTGAGAGGGTTGATTGGCAAAATCTGTTTAATTTACATCGATACTGTCATCGTTTACTCCCCTTTAATAAAACAACATCTCCAGGACCTCGATACCATCTTCCAAAGACTCCATCAAGTGCAACTTATGCTGAACACGAAGAAGTGTACCTTCCTTCAACCCCACAACTACTTCCTCGGGCACATTGTTTCACCTGAGGGGGTTGCTGTAGACCCAGAAAAGACCTTGGCCATCCGGGACTACCCCACACCCACGAACTTGAAGATACTACAATATTTCCTTGGGTTAATGGGGTGTTATCACAAGTTTATCCCCTGGATGGCTGATATAGCAGCTCCCTTGAATCAATTAAGAAAAAAATGCCCTGTGGGAGTGGAGTGATGAGTGCCAGGACACGGTCGAACAGCTAAAGATCCATCTACAGAAGCCACTTGTTCTGTCCCAGCCAGATCCACAGCTCACCTTTCAGGTACAAACAGATGCAAGCAACCTGGGGCTCAGTACCATGCTAACACAAAGACGAAACAGCAAAGAGTGCATCATCACTTATCCCTCACGGGCGCTGCACGGTACTGAGCTTAATTATTCGACGGCTGAAAAAAAGTGCTTGACCGTCATGTGGGCTGTGGAAAAATGGAAACACTTTCTCGAGGGTGTTGAATTTGAAGTGTACACTGACCATCACGCTCTGACCTGTGTGTTTAACCACCCGAAGACCTCCACCCGACTGACCAGGTGGGTGCTCCGCCTCCAAAACTTCACATTCAAGGTGACCTATCGGAAGGGCTGTGACAACATTGTGCCTCATGTTCTGTCCAGGGCATCAGAGCCACCGGGGATGGTGTGCTTTGCGGAAGATAAGAAGATGGTTCTTCCCCTGCCACAGAGCTTGCAAAAATCTAGCCCAGACACAAGCTATTAAGAAGGGACTGGATCGGCAGCGCACTAATCGGGCGCACTTTGTGGACCTCCAAGGACTCCTGTACAGATCTGTTCCTTCTTCCCTTGGGGATCTGCAACATCAACTTGTGGTCCCAGAGATACTCATTCCCAAGTTCCTTGGATACTACCACGACAGCCCTTTGAGCTGAATATATCATAAATATAATAATAAAGTTCAGTTCTCTAAGGTTGAAAGACTTCATACAGACATGTTGAATGATCTGTGTTTTGGCCAAATGTAATAATTACAAGTAGGTATCATTCACAGTAGTGAAACATGAGGAATCAGGCTTCACAGAAACAGCACAATTCTGCAAATCTTTTTTTTAAAAGATTGTCCACCTCTTACTCTTACAGTTATCAGTTGAACACATCTCTTGACATATGAAACATTACAACAAAATACATATCCCTCATTTTAATCATTTTCATGCAAGTAAGAAAAGATAATCAATTGCAACATGTTCTAACACAAATCAAATAGGCAGGATGTATTTTAGGAAATGAACCAGAAAATGTAAACAAACAAACCCTTAGAAAATAAACAAGTGATGGGTAAAAACTGGAAGGTCAAAAAATCGTGAATCAGAAACTAATTGCTAATTGCTAATCCAAATTCAAAATCCTTAGTTCAAAGAAAATTCTAAGCTCTGAGAGTTCTTGCCAACCACCACCTTTGGAAAATGTTTTGGAAGTATCGAAATTCTTGTCCAATAAGGTCTAGAGCAGTGAAAGACAACCTTTTTCGAGTTGCGCTGCACTAAGTCCAAAAATTTTCTTTCGAGGCGCACCTGAGGGACTGCCCATAAATAAAGTCGTGACGACACAATCTATGGACAATCACCAATAAAAACAGTTAATTTTACAAATTTGAAAGACATTTTATTAATAAAGGAATCAAAGGATCAATCTTAAATTTAATTAATGTGAACGTTGAGATTGTTTTTCAGCACATTTGAGATTGATGCGAGGATCAATTATCGAAAGACAGACGCACATTTCCTTGTCGATCATTTGAAGTCTCTCGCGTTTCTTAGACTTCATTTCCGTAAGTGTTCCGTTATCTGTTTTTCCAACATAAAATATTTTTTTTTAAACATTATCTTTTTAAGCAACCAAAAGTTCAAAAACACTAGCAATTATAGTAAATATTTTACAAAAGTTTTTGCGGCGCCCCTAGAAAATTCTACGGCGCACCGGTTGCCCGACAATGGTCTAGAGCATGAAACTGGCCAGCTGGGTGATAATGACAGAACAAGTAAGACACGCCTCTAGTGGCAAACTGTTGTGTCATGTCAACTAAGCCACAAAGTGGCGACTAACAGAGTATAAAAGGTGGTAAACTTCAATATAAAGTTGTCACTCTTACTGATATTGTTACTGATGTCATTACAAAAACAATACATTTGCATTTGCATTGAGGGTCTTTATAAGTACTTTAGGAAACTGAGTGTGCTGTTTTTTCTTTCTTGTTGCAGTAAATTAAGTTTGTTATTGTCAAATCTTATTGATTTCTTGTGGTTTCTACTTTTGCTAGATTTTGCTAGATCTTTTCTATACACTTCTTTTTGTTAATTATGTAAATTGTTTAATTCATTTAGTTATTAAACTGCACAAAGTCAAGTGTTTTGAAGAGTGTACATTCTTTTTCCTTTTGCTTATCCTCCCAAATGTAACAGTTACTTCTTGCACTTTCAATCTGTTTTATATTTCAGTGGTCTCGCTGAAACTGAATCTAGTCTAACTGAGCTTACATCTACCCCACTGTCACTCATCTTCTGCACGTTTTGTTTTTAGTTTTTGCGTCCTCTTCTTTTTCTAGTGTCTATTAATACAGAATGCCTTTTACAGTATTCCTGCGTTTATTCTATTTTTTATTACAGTAATTTTATTATTTTTTTAGCGTACTGTCTTTTAAATAATTTTTAGTGTTACATTGTCTTCTGATGATGCATGATGATACTTTCATAAAATTGCGATTGGGTGATAAATTTAGAAACTCCTTTCACAGAGAATGTACCTCAGCCCAGAACTAAGCTTGGGGTCCTAGCAAATACTGTATCGAGTGCCACTGTCACCTCTTGTCTGATATTAGTAATGCCTAATAAGATGGCAAATTACCAGAAGTCATTCATTCTATTTTAAACGTTAAAGTTATTTAATACTGTATGACTTACAGGGCTAATTTTTAATAAATGGGATCTTCAACAAACAATAGGTTTCCCACCAAGATGTCCTGTAAGTTTAATTAAAAAGCGTGCCACAGGTCAGTTGTTCTTTTAATTGCCAGTTATCACGCTTTTCAATCATCAGTTACCATGGATAAGCAGCAGGATTATAATGTCTCCTTAGTTAATGACATTTAGCAATACAAATTAGATTTGAAATGGAATTTTTTTGATTTGGAAAAAGGAAGCCATTTATTTTTGAAATATACAGTGGCAAGCAATATTGTAAAATTATCTGGTTTTCTTACAAATACTTTCATATATAATTCTGCATACCCTGAAGTTTGTATTAAAGAACAGCTACACAACATAAACTATTTAGGAAATAAAAATGAATTCTATTTGCACCTAAACAAAGTATTTATGCAAGTCAGCATGTCACCACATACTACTGCATGTTCACACTTCTCAAATAGATAATGCAGCTTTTTGTTACTATTTCTGTTTGCTAATATAATATTTTAGTATTATTAATTTGTAGATAATGTTGTGTTAATGGTAATAGCAGTTCAGAATATGACTGAGCATTCTGTGAAATTAAGCACGTATCACTGGACATTACATTTATATTGATGTTTATAAAAAAAAAAAAAAAGATCCCATGTTTGAACTTTTCAAAATGGAAATATATGCATGATCTTGGCTGAGAAAGGGCTGGCTGCATACAAGCTTCATCTGTTGAAGTTTAAAGCAGACGGACAAGAAGGAATCAAATTATGCGGCAGATGTCATAAGTGCAGCTCCATGCTGCAGTTTTTTGCTGTGAACTGGTGGGCAGACGGTACTGTTCTTAGAAATAATTACAGCAAGAAACATTTCTTCCATTATGAATTCAATTGGACTTCTACTTGGAAAGAAGCAATCTGGGACAGACACATAACCCGGATGAATCTTAATGGTCTAAAATATTATTTAAAAGAAACAGTTGCTTTAAAATAGTAAAACAGTTTTCCCAAAATATTTTCTTGATACAATCTCAATATCCTAGAAACTCATAACTGTAACTACAGTATATCGATATGTTATGGATCCAGCACCTTGATAATCTAAAAATAATCTAACGATTAGTTTTGTGGTAACTGAGTGTCCAGTAGGTCTGTAAAGGTGTGCCTAAAGGTATATATCCACGATTTACAGCTAGTCTTGCACTGGTAATCTATGACCACTAAAGGTTATCTGCATTTTTATGAATTTGTAATTAATGATACGAAAGTAATTTTTCTAAGAATATTCCTGCTATTTTATACATTTCAATGCGCAGTCTATTTTATGTCACTTCCACTAATACAAAGCCTTGGACTGATGAATTAATGAAATTAGACTGACCCTGTGTGTCTGAAGGTGGGTGCCTTGCAATTATTTGCCTGACATTCCATTCACTGCTTATTCCAGCTATTCAAATGTTGCTACCATGAATGTTCTAATGAGGTCAGGAAATGGAAGTGTAGTTAGTAGTGTATCTGTTACTCTAACTGATATCCTAATTGTTAAACTGAAATAAAGTATACATAAATGTTAACAGTCTCTGTTTGCCCAAGAAAGTAAAATCAACAAGAGAAACCTTCAGGAAAGTAGTCACATTTAACGCAGTGAAAACTAAATTATTCTTGAGGCACCATATTAGCAATCTGTGGCTACCACTGTCATGTTTAATATGAAAAAGACTCTGAAACTAGATAGGGCTTACCTTTCTCAAAGGCAACTAGTCAATGTAAAGCATTTGTTGTCCTGTTACCAAAGAGCTACAGTAGAAGCTAAGAAAATAAAATCATTAATAAATGAGAAGTCAGTTCAAACCATCAAACACTTAGACAGCTGATAGCTAAATTGTTCCATCATCACATTCAGATGTTTTCTTTCACAGTCTCTGCTTCAACCACACAACTTGGTAGCTTGTTTCAGATTTACACTACCCTTTCTGTGAAGAAGTACCCATCACTAAAGTGTTGCCCCTTTGGTTTTACCAGTAAAATTCAGTATGTGATTCACTGCCCAAATGAAACAATTTAACATCCAATGTAATGCTGTAAAGACATATACCAGCTTTGTGAAACAAGGGAGTAAAGAGGAACATTTCTGAGTCTACAGAGATGCAGAAATGGGAACACGATAAAAAGTACTTCAGAACAAAACAATGTGAAAAAGCCAGAGCTACTAAGAACTGATGGTGCAATACCTCTGACAGGACACAGACTGAAGAAGGAGCAGTAGGAAGAAAGGATAAGACCACAGAGAAGAAAAATGACAACCACAGGTACAGTAGCTCAGTCAAGACATCTGCCAACTCTTAATGATGTGATACTGCCTAGTAGATTGGGGAATGTCATGGGGAAGGTAAAAACAGGATAGGGAAGGCAGAGCCACTGTCTAAAGCCATTGGCACACTACATGAGTTCTAGTCAAACTTAGTGACTGTAGTGACTGGACATTGCAGTCTTGAGAATGTCACATTACATGACAAGTAACTGTAGAAAATGGTGGGTTGAATGATTGGCTCAACCAATTAATGTGCTGTCAGATAGTGTCAGTACATTTATGAATGATATCCTGGTATGTCAAATTCAGCCACAATCTTGGCCTTTCTTTTGCCTTTTTACATTCTGGCCTGGTGCAAGAAATGCGTGATGTGATACAGACAAGTCTCTTTTCTGTTTGCGTGGTCCAAAACAATTTTTCTCCTTTCCTTGTGACCATATTTTATTTATTTTACTTTTAGATGAGTCCTCATTGGTTATCAGCTCTTAAACACACACGAGACACCCCTCCCCCCCATGTCTTCAGACAAAATCAAACAGCACAGTGCCAACCGGTATGACTGAGTCGCTGGGGTAGCTAAACCACCCATCATGCACCCAACTGTCCCGACCCAGAAAGATTATGTTAATGAAATCTTTAACTAAAAATTTCTGGAAAAGTGTGACGAGGGCTTAAGTTGCAAGGAAAGATTTGATGGAGATAGCATGTACAGCCAAGAAAGCAATAGCATGAAATAACAGTACCTAGATTGAGGATGCAGTTGCAGGTATGCACACAGGGGTAAAGAGGAACTTTGCACATGGAAGCTACTATATGTTCAGGGGAAAGCTTGCCAGTGGAGAGACACAAGAGGAATGGTAGAGTTAAAAGAGTGTAATTATTGTGCTCAGCAGACGATTCTGAGATCACAGGGGTAATACTAAAGACTCAAGGGACCAGCAGCAGAAAGGACTGAATGCATTTTCTACCGCTCATAAAGCACATCCTTGTACAGTAGATGGAAAAAGCAGATTTGAAAAATAAAAGCATACTTAAATTAAGTTTGTATGATATAGATTATAGAAAAAGATGGTCCCCTCCAGCTACTTTCATGTTTTCCCATTTGGAAAACTAGTTAAGCTGCTTCTTTTTACTTTGTAAAGATAAGGAACAGCATTACAATAAGAGGAGACAGCATTTAATTTATTGGAATAGACTGACTTGATTTCTCTAACTCTTTGTTCAAGCTTGTTCAGTTACATGCTATTAATTATTATTTAACTAAAGAATAGCTAAATGAATTCTACAAGTAGATTTAAGAACATCTTTTTATAAAATGTATATACTTTTTAAATATTCCTATATACATAAAAACTTGAACAAGAATCAAAAATACAAACACTTTAGTATTTTTTTTAAATTAGGCCTGTGAGAAGTTTAAATAAGATCTTGACATTTTTTTTATAATAAGCCTATCAGTGATAACAGCAGATAATTTCTGCGTTAGTCAAGTCAGTGAAGTTATTACGTTTGATCTTGTTAGCAAGACAATTCAATTATCCAATCCTCTGTGAAGTGCTTGATCTCTGATTTTAATGAATTATAACTATGATGTCTTAAGCAAGATAGGTCTGCTATATAATTTTAAAATGAAATATGAGGTTCTAGGATATTAAAAAAAAAAACTGCATTATTTTTATAAATTAGACAAATTATTGCTCTTCTGTCATTCGGGGATCAAACCCTCACCCTGGCACCCACAGTTTTGAGGCAGCTTAACTACAATAGCCCTAATTCACTTATTTAAACAGAATCATCTGTATTGCTGTTGTGTATCTTTAGGGGCCATGCAACATATTGGCCTCACACATGTTGTTATTATTACTATTACACACTTGGCGGATGCATTTTACCAAAGGTGACTTATAAAATCAGGACACATTACAGCTGTTTGCACATATTTCCTTACAGGGGGAGAACAGGCAGGTTAAGTAACTTACAGAGTAACAGAGCAACACTGAGCTGGAAACCATAAGGTTATAAAATCCAATGGCCACGCTCCTAGACAAGAACACCTGGCACGATAGAATGTAAAAAGAGATATGACTTTTTCTTAACCTAACATCTTTTATATAAAATATTTTGGAAGTACTGTAAATGAAAAGTCATTTACAGAACAAGGAAATAAAAGAGATTCACCTTAAGAAAACACAATTGCCTGCAGCATTCTTTCTTGTGCAATAATAAATATGTATCAGACAAAACAGATTTGAAAAGCCTAAGCATTAAGGGCTAGCTTTTTTGAGCTGCTCATTAAACAGATGGAAACTATAACTACCAGATTACGGTGCCTGAATTCCCATTTCGGCTTATTAGCTGTATAAGTCCTCTCAATATCTCAATAACTGATTAAAAAAACAAAACAATTTTCACCTCTTGCTTTTATGCTTTGTTTTTGCGCCAAACAGGTGTCTTGTGTCTAAGTGCAAGGGTAGCAGCAAATCATTCACAAATCCATTAAACCCACTAAAGTGGCCTAACCAGGCACAAGGTGTAGAAAGGGACTGTGCAACTCAACAACAACATCTGTCTCTATAGCATATTTTCATGTATGAAAGTAGCTCAAAGTGCTTCACAAAAATTAATAGCTAAACAGAGTTACAAAAGAAAAACAGTTATGTGTAACAGTTGAGAATCAGCGCTCAAGTGCGCAGCCACACAGGATCAGTGAACCTCGCACACATGTCCTTGGAGATTTACTGAAAAACTAACTTACTCATAGAAAACCAAAGCAGACACGATAGAACAGGTAAACTCCATAAAGATAGCACATTTAAACCCGAAACACTGGATCAGTGAGGTAGCCTCCATAACCAACAGGCCACCCTTGCTACACAGTATGTGTCATTAGTATCATTTCCAGTTGACACACATTTATTAAGTATCAGAATTATGTATGGAATAAAAAGTCAAAATGTTTCAAATCATTCCTGAAACCTCTCAGTATGGATAGTACATTCTCAACTATCAACTGAGTGCCACAATGGTTTTCTTTTTGTTTCACTTTTATGGTAATCTGTATTCTTCGGATGGAAGTCAATTGTTTTCTTAATGCTATCTCAGAATAATGAAGTTAATGTTTTTATATATCTTTTAGCAAGGATGCATCTTCAAAATCAATCAAAATTCCATTCCAACACAGACACAAGCTAAACTAATATTATTTGACTTGGATAATAAATAACCTCCACAATAAGAGATTGAATTTTCAGTGGAAGCCAAGATTTTTCATAATGTGATGTGCTACTGGAATTGGAAATCCACATCTGTTTGAAAGCAAGTAAACAGGACTGGAATTCTTCAAAGAGATTAACCTACACAGCAATTTTAAATGTAATAGTAACTGTAAAGCTCTAAATAATTTTCAATAACACAACACTTCATGTATGTGCTGTTTATAAAGTGTTTTATTTACATTGTAATATTCACCACATTGATTGCCCTCAGCAGTTTTCCCTTCCAATTTCCAGAATTATTATTAGAAAATAATTTAAAAATTCCATCTTCCAATGGATTCAAAATATTCTTTGCAGAAATATTATTATATTTATAGCTATATTCATAATAATTTAGCCTTAGCAACCAGGGAAACACTTCTTTTGCAATACATCCAATGTCATACTAGTGTTTCTTTATAAACAAATAATTCTGTTCACTTCAGGTAATTCTTATATAATGTAAGTGCAGCCTCGAGGTACTTATCTGTACACAGATTTGGAATTATAATTCAACAAGATACATTTTTATACCTTCAGTGCATACTAGGAGAATTCTAGTAAGTTTCTCATAATAAAGCCTAGGCAGCAAAAATATTAACTTTACAGAGAAGGATAAAAAAAAAAATTTAAAACACCATTCCTGGGCCTGTAGGTCTCAAATCTTGTCTACATGTTTGGGTGGTTTATGCACTTGCCAACATCAAAGTACCATGCCAAGAGCACCCAACGCATGCTTCACCTCTCTTATTATTGAAGTTTGTTTCTCCTGTGGGTTGAGTGCTTATCCAAAACACATTTCCTGACTGTATGTTTAATTAAATCCCAAACCTCAGGCAGCTTTATTATTATTATTACTTATTATTTGGCTGACGCCTTTAGCCAAGGAAGCTTATAACATTAGAGACACAGTTGGTTACATATACTTTTTTTGCCAATTGGAGCCCAGGCAGATGAAGTGACTTGCTCATAGTCAAACAGTGTCAATAGTGGGATTTGAAACTACAACCTCAGAATTTGAAACCCAAGTACATGCCAGATTTGAGCTTTAGATACCAGTCCAGGGTCATTTTCACTCACACCTAAAAATTACTTTTTGGATCAGTGTGGTGCTACATTTGCTTCAGAAATCCCAGCAAAGAACTCATTTTAGCTGCCCATGTGTTGCTGAATCTTCTGGTGACTTGTGCGTCTCCAAGGCAAGTTCAGAATCCATATGAACATGATGGAGTCTTTTGTTAATTTGGTGCGTGCTTGGCTGTTTTGTTGCTTTTTTGGTACTTCTTCCATGTGAGAACATTCTGATAGGCTTTATGTACATTACAATTTATGTATATTTTTTTCCAACACTACTGAAGTCACTGCTATGTTGTTTGTAAAACGGATATTATTAGCATACTTTAAAAGCTGTATATTCTGGAGGCAGTGCTGTAAGAGTGGGTGAATGGAGTATGCCATTTTTACTTTACCAGAATCTGGCATCAGTTCTTCTTGGCTTTAGAATGACCTCAATAACATAGCAGAGGAGTCACACAGAGATGCTCACCCCAGTTTGTGGACTATTTGACAGTTCTTTTAATGACATAACAGTGAACATACAACTATGAGTTACACCAACAACTTCTCTTTACTTCTACACCTCCCCTCACGATTTGCTTCTCTTTCCTTTTTTTAAATAAATCAATAAACTTTATTAATACTTCCTCTAATAAGAACTATTGAACTACTACAAAACTATAATGCGATGGGCAGGGCAGCTCAGAACATCAGAATGTCATGAGACTGATGCATGCATTTTTGAGCACCGCCCAAACCATGTAATAAAAAGAGAGAAAAAAAAAATGAAATAAGATTATGACAGAAGCAAAATGAGTGGAGAGAAGTTTGGAGTTTTAAAATCTTTTTTTAAAGGTGTGGGGAATCCAGAAATAAAGAAAAGAAAAAAAGGTTTGAACTTTAAGGTACCATCAGGATGGTGCCAGCTTGTTAATTAGAAAACAATTCACAGTCAGAAATCTGTCAGTGATGATGTCTTCCAGTTTTGAACCCTTTGAGATAGGGCATCCCTAAGGGGTGGGGAGGCAGGTGACCCACCAATCCTGAGGGGGCTGAGTTTGAATTGGGAAATTAGAGTTAGCCAGGATAAGAGCGAGGTGGGAAACTGGATCCTCACTTTCCAGTTCAATTGAACAAGCAAAGTGTGAAAAAGCTGTCGCTAAAACATTTTCGTAAGTTAAAAATAGTGTTATAAATATGAAATCATATGCTACCTTGAGAGTTTTGCTTGTGGCTTGTTGCTTCTCACATACATGCAGGAGCTTTGCTTCATTACTGCGTGATGTCATTGCCCGTGCTGCTGTGCACATGTGCAGTGTGCAATTTCCAGTCCCGCCCGCATTTCTCCAGCAATATGATTGTGGAAGTGACACTTTTTAGCTTCCAATTTGATAATCATGCCCGTTGTATCAACCAAATATCAGTTTTTAGTCTAGATTATTTGGAAATATTCTGATATTTGAATATTTTTAATTAGCTCTGTCAAAAAGCCTAACCTCTAAAAATCTTCATATATAATATGCTACCGTGTCTGTCCAGGAATTTAAGTCACCTGTAGCTCACAAGCCGTTTGACCTATTGACCTGAAATTTGGTACACATATACTGCGTGACATCTAATATCCGCTTTCGGGGTGAAGATTGACCTCCAAGGTTATTCCTCTTTTAACTTTATTTTATTGTGGAATCAACTCTTGGCAGCGCTCATTCTTGAGGCAGATTAAAAACTTAAGTGCCAGCTTAAGTGAAATATTAAAGAAAACGTACTAAGTATTTGCAACACAAACACTGACTTAATCAGATATAACGGGAAAAGATGCAGACGAGAAAAGAGAAAAACCAGGCCGCTATGGTGGAGAAAAGAAGAGCTGCTCAGGTAGCAGCAAGTGCATCAACCTCTGAGCAAATGAATGCTAAACATACAGAGAAAGTATGAAAACTATGAATACTCAAGTCAACGTGCAGTGCACCATTACTGGTATCCAATATTTAACTGGTGGGTATATTTAACTAGTGGGTGGGTAAGTAACAAATTTCAGCTTATATTTATGTATTCTCTAAACCAATGTAAGCTAGACATACATACTGATAACTTCTGATTATTCTTAACTATAAAGGAAAAATGATAAAGAAACAAAAATTAAAATGAAAAAACAAATCATTCCTGATTATTGGTACTGACTTACACAATTTTCTATTCATGCATACTTGAACATTAACCAGTCAAAATTTTTGTTAGACACTTGTTCAGCAGGTGTAAATAATAAATATTGTATTTAATATTACTGAGTGCTACATTAGTATGAATTGATGAAATGGTGTTATAATTACACATTTGGGACTCTTGGGAGCAGTGAAACCTTATGTTATATCTAGATATTAGGGTTCTTGAAATGGTTAATGATTAGTTCAGTGATCTATAATACGGCTCAAAAAACCCTTATTAAAAATATACTGTGAAAAAAATGTATAAACAATTAGTAAAACCTAGTTGAAAGTAATTAAACTTCAATTTAAATTTACAGGACAGAAGAGTTTTAATACCCTGAGAAAAAGTATAAAGGATATAGATATTGCAAAAAAAAAAAATTAGTAAAAGTAATAAATTATGATGTACAATGAATGAGGGAAATCCAGAATCATTAATATTTTTCTGAAAAGCAGGATATGAATTTGATTTAAAAAAATAAAAAAGACATGTATTGTGCGCACAGCACCGTGGATGCACACACACTGGAAGCTGGGCACACAGTGAATGGCCTAGCCACGGCCGTGCATGATAAGCAAATAAAGCACACACACTAGAAGCTGGGCACACAATGAAAGACCTAGCGGCGGGCGCGCATGATAAGCAAATAAAGGACATCATTGCTAGGGAGAATGCTGATTGGGTAGTCGCGACCGCGCACATAAAATCTGTTGCTGGGGAGATGCCACACATAGAATAATCAGCTGCACGCCACCACAGATTAAAATACTTGCTGGGGAAATGCACAGTACTTGCGGAGGAGACGCCACAGGCACGACTATCAGCTGCACGCCACACATTACATCAGTTGCTGGGGACACTCTGCTGATTGCCCACTGTTGTGACAGAAAATTAAAGTCATATTACAGACATCAAAGCCAGTATTACTGTCAGATAAAATTAGATATTTTACAGAAATACAAACCAGTATTACTGCGAGAGAAAATTAAAGGCACACAATACAGTGACGCATATTACAGCCACATACAAGCCAGTATTACTGTAACAGAAAATATTACAGATGTATCTACTAACAATATGCCACCCAAAAAAAAGGACATGTCAAGTAGGACAAAAGACACAGACAATCAAATCCTATATAAGCAACATCTCCTGGAAGAACAGTCAGCTCAACAAGTAAACATCAACAAAAGAAAGGCTGAAAGACAAAGAAAAATGAAATTAACCGTCAGAAAAACGCTGAAAGAGAAAGACTCAGAAAAGCAAACCTTAGAAAAATTTGGCATTTACTTGCCACAATCAGTATTCAGCCACGGTCAGTTATATGTTGCATTATCAAGAGTTAGAAGTTTTCCAGATGTTGTTGTCAAGGTTGTAGATGGTCCTGAACAAGGCAAACAGACAGAATATTTACAACAAATGTTGTCTATAATGAAATTTTATAGAAACAGTTCATGAGGTAAGAAAATATAGAAAATTTTTCCTAAATATCTTCTTCAGATATTGTGTACAATGTATTACAGATTGTTACAAAGTTTTACACTAAGGCAATATTAATTATACTTACTATATTGTCATATACGTTTCTATTTTATTTTTATTATTATTTTACTTTAGGCTTCTTGCAAAAATATTTTTGAAAAAAAAAATTAAGACAACAAACAGAATGAGGTCGAGGTCAAGGTCCCTTGCCATTTAATATAGACTGTTCCTACTAATGTTTATGCACTACTGTTCTAGCGCTAATGGGCTTAATGTCTAGTTGTATTGTAATTGTATAATAATGTATTTTCAAAATAAGAAACTTTTTCAAAATATCTTGATGCACAACTTATATTTTAATAAGTATTAGTCCTTTGAAACTTTGACAAAGTTTCTAGAGTACAATTAAAATTTTTATACACTTGAAAACATTTTAAGTATCTTTTGATTGACAGCCATTAGGGTATAGACTTACCATAAAAAATGCCTCCAGCTAAAAGAAATCATTACAAACTTGAAAAAGTGGATTATTTTCTGACAAACTTCAGGAAACCATTACTTGTGAAATAATACTTTTTTCATATTTTTGAAAATTGTGACAGGATGTAATGATTTGTTTGGTCTTTCTGAAAATTTAAATAAAAACCTTTTGAAATCTAAATCCGCCTGCTTAAAAGATCAATGTTTTAAGTTTTTTGAACAAAAAGAATACAGTAAAATGTATTTTTTGAAATTCTCTTACAACATAAAAATGAAAAAGTCATTCAAAATTGGGCTACATTGAAAAATGAGCAGATTCATCTCAGCTAGGAATGTCACTTCTCAGTCTCATTCAAGATCTAGATTTGACTTACTGTAAGTAAAACCCCAGCTTTCTCTTCTAATTTATCAGGTTTTTCCCTATCAATTTAACCCGGTATTATTCTCTTTGTATTTTGCTATGGTTTATTCAATTATCTTGTACAGTACAGATTATCTAGGAAAGTATCAGTAAAAAGGTGAAATATCTGTAAGATAAAAAAAATATTCATTTTTTTATTTTTCTTCATTAGCCTTGTAATCGAAGCTGAGCAAAGCCAGAATATTTTTTATTTGATTTCAATAAAAACAAACCAGGAAGATTTCTTTTAGGTTCCCAAGTATATACATTTTAAATAAGCGGGAGGTTTAATAATCATTACAAAATTAACCGAACAAACATGTAAATGTTTGTATTGAGAATGAAACATAAATGTTTTTGGAATTGTTAATACAATTTATTCTCCCATAGAAAATGTATGGGGAATTCTAGTTGATGACCTTTATTCTTACAAACAAGCTGAACATAATTTAGTGACCTAACACCTTCAATACCGATATTTTTTAATTAATTGTAGTAAATAATTGCAATATTTGAAATCTTAAAAAAAACATTTGGACAAAATATACCTTTATGCCTTTATGGAGTCATGAAGAACCTTCAGTTTGTTGTTTTTGTTTATCTAGAAATGCATCACTTATAGCTACACCCTTAGGCTAAATTTTATTCAAATAGAATTACATAAAATGAACATTTGGAGTTTTTTTTTTATCTGATACAGGGTTGGAAGGCGAAGAAAACCATATCCTGTTAGAAATTATATTGAGAAATTCAAACTCCAGAGTTAGGAATTTTCTTTTTTCCCCCTCACGTAGTAAATTACATGGAATATTCCTGCATTTGAGTCAGAAAGCTTCATCTCTGTCACTAGATAATTTTTCTGACTTGCCTATGGTAGCTGTGTTAAAGGAGAAAAACAGCCCTACTCCATCTCCGAAAGCATACTAGAGGGAAATAAACCAATATTTTTTTGATCTAACCTTTAAAAAGGTAGCGTGTTTCAATTTTTTTAATGTCCTTCAACCGTGTGCCGCTCTCAATTGGACGATATTAGTTTTAGATAGATTGATAGATAGATAGATACTTTATTAATCCCAAGGGGAAATTCACATACTCCAGCAGCAGCATACTGATAAAAAAAAACAATATTAAATTAAAGACTGATAAAAATGCAGGTTAGGTTAGGTTTTACACCCTCTTTTTAACCATCCCAAGTCCATTTTTATTTCTAAAAGGTGAAAAGCATTCAAGATGAATATTGTCCAGTTATTACCTTGTCGCCTTTCTGGATCTCACTGTTGAGATCCATAGGGTATGTTATAAACTAGCAGGCAGTGGATCCAGAGTTTGAGGGTCCTGTAGCTAAATCTTATACTATAAACAGGTTTATAGTGGTGTGTGTGTGTGAGAGAGAGAGTGTGGTGTACTATGATAGGGTTTTATTAATTAATGCACACCTCTGTCACACACACACGCCACTACATTTGTGGAGATTCACAGACATTTATATTTTTCCTATTCTCTATTGTACTAAGACAAAATTAACAAAACATGAAAGTTGATCTAAAAAGGCTTTTAGCTAGCATTTTGCATGCCTCTTTGAAGATTTCATATTCTGAAATGAGTCCAGGCATTGTCTGTATGGTGTCTGCATATTCCATCTGTGTGGATGAATGAGTGAGTGTGTGTGGCTGTGTGTTGATACTGCAATGAGCACAACTGGTTCTTACCTTATACCTGCTACTCACATAACTGGCTCCATTCCAGCAGGCTTGTAATGAAAGGTGTAGGTTAAGCACCAGTCTCCTCATGACCCTGACTTGGACTAAGAAGGTTTAAAAATGTTATGCTATGCTAGTAGTGTGTTAGAGAGTAAAAGTTTAGGGTCCTTCAAAACTTGATTTCAATTATTTTAAAAAAGCTTTGTAAATGGCCTATCCTTGCTAAAATTGTACAAGGTTCTAATAATTAAATCTAATATAGTAACAATCAACTGTGCTGTGCTAATTTTTAGTGCCTCACGTCTTCTAAATTCAAGCCCACTCATTGTCTCTGTGAACTCTGCAGAACTTTCCAGTTTGCCTGAGTGAGATTACTTCAATTAATCTGCATTTATCCGGACATTCCAAAGATTGTGAATGTTAGGTTGTTGGCTATTCCACAAATGTCAGGTAAAACAGATGTTGGAAGTGTGTGCTGATGTGCCTTACCACAGACTGGTGTCCATTGAGGCTGATCTCTACCTAATGCTTAAAGTTGCTGAGTGGATGCTTTTTATTCAGAAAAGCAAATCTGGTACAAAATGTAATCGAAAGTGATAAAATAAGGAGATACCACTATGTAAGCTATCTTCATAAAATAAATAATATCAAATTCTTGTTAATCTGTACATTTTAATATCCAAAAACCCCTCTGACAGCTAGAAGTTCTTTTGACATTCTGATCTGCATGATATGCTTCACAGATCTGGTAAACATTTTATACATTCCTTCGTAATATTCAGTATATAAATGTGTGTGTGTGCTAAATAGTGCTGTTCACTGTAAGTTGTCTCACAGGACTGTTAAAATGGCCAACGGCAAAGCTACATAAAGATTATCTTTAAATATTAAAAGAACACTCAAAGCTAGCATGTATAATGCAGGAGCCTTCAGGGTAGTGCGAAATATAGGGGGCCTGTGATTGTTCTGTAAAGTAATTGGCCATCAAGAACACCCCCAAGCCCCCCTTACACACATTGCAAAAATGCATATGCAAAAACTAGACAAAAAACCTCTTTCCTTTTATTTAGCAAAAAAATCTGCCAATGGGGTAACATTTACTTGACAAGATTTCTTAAAGTAAGCTAAATAATCATAAATATAATTCTTACAATAAGGAAAACAAGTTTAATGTCATGATATAAATACCTTTCACTTGTTTAGATTTCATTTTTTCCAGAGTATATTGTAAATCTAACACATGCAATTTGAAAGTGGCCACTCAGTT
The DNA here is from genome assembly GCA_026402145.1 of Polypterus bichir lapradei. Taxonomy (NCBI): domain Eukaryota; kingdom Metazoa; phylum Chordata; class Cladistia; order Polypteriformes; family Polypteridae; genus Polypterus; species Polypterus bichir. The sequence goes on from JANRMT010062791.1 coordinate 37,049,225, forward strand.
CTTCCAATTTGTGGCAGCATTGTGCAGCTTTGAAAGGGCTGGACCTGCAGTGGGTTGGCGCCCAGCCCGGGGTTTTTATTCCTGCCTTGCGCCCTGTGTTGGCTGGGATTGGTTCCAGCAGACCCCCGTTACCCTGTGTTAGGATATAGCGGGTTGGATAATGGATGGATGGATGAAAGGGCTGGACATGAAGTACATGAAAATGTGTTTTTAGGTAAGGTCACAAAGCAATAAGAATAATAAAAAGACTATCTGTTAGTAAATGTGACAGTCACAGCAATGGCATACACCGTCATGCTTGTAGTAAATGAATGGATGAAAATATACACATGCTTCTTCTGTCAAAAATATCCAATATTCTCTACAAGTTACACAAAAGTACTTTTTCTAGTATAATATTAATTTTAATTATAAAAAATAATTCTCTCAGGATCTTAAACAATTTCTTCTCATATAATTCAGATAAGGTCAAAAGTTATTTTCAAATGTATACAGTGTATTGTATAGCAAATTTCTGCATCATATGCATCCATACATCCATCCATTATCCAACCCGCTATATCCTAACCACAGGGTCACGGAGGTCTGCTGGAGCCAATCCCAGCCAACACAGGGCGCAAGGCAGGAAACAAACCCCGGGCAGGGCGCCATCCCACCACAGTGTATCATATTCAATAAAGTTTTAATTTACATTATGATTCAAGCTTTATTTTTAAATAAATACATCCATCCATCCATTATCCAACCCGCTATATCCTAACTACAGGATCACGGGGGTCTGCTGGAGCCAATCCCAGACAACACAGGGCGCAAGGCAGGAAACAAACCCCGGGCAGGGCGCCAGCCCACCGCAGTGTATCATATTCAGTAAAGTTTTAATTTACATTATGTTTCAAGCTTTATTTTTAAATAAATACAATTTTTTATTTTCTGTACCCATTAGTTAGTGTCCTAATTCATTTCTATGATGTCACTTCACAACTATTTTGTGGAGTGTTTGTCTGATGGTGTTAATCTGGCTGGATCACAGCATAGGTAAAACCTACCTGTGTTTTTAGTTACACTAGATGCTCCTGAATTGATGGCTGGCAAGACGAAATGCGGTAACCTGTTTATATCAGGTTTACCAGACCAAGAGATACATATGTATCAAAGAAGCCATTGCAAGCATCGATATTGAAATTCAAAGAAACTACAGTGACTTGCAAAAGTGGGGTGTGCGTAATTATTCAGCCCCCTTTGGTCTGAGTGCAGTCAGTTGCCCATAGACATTGCCTGATGAGTGCTAATGACTAAATAGAGTGCACCTGTGTGTAATCTAATGTCAGTACAAATACAGCTGCCCTGTGACGGCCTCAGAGGTTGTCTAAGAGAATATTGGGAGCAACAACACCATGAAGTCCAAAGAATACACCAGACAGGTCAGGGATAAAGTTATTGAGAAATTTAAAGCAGGCTTAGGCTACAAAAAGATTTCCAAAGCCTTGAACATCCCACGGAGCACTGTTCAAGCGATCATTCAGAAATGGAAGGAGTATGGCACAACTGTAAACCTACCAAGACAAGGCCGTCCACCTAAACTCACAGGCCGAACAAGGAGAGCGCTGATCAGAAATGCAGCTGAGAAGCCCATGGTGACTCTGGACGAGCTGCAGAGATCTACAGCTCAGGTGGGGGAATCTGTCCATAGGACAACTATTAGTCGTGCACTGCACAAAGTTGGCCTTTATGGAAGAGTGGCAAGAAGAAAGCCATTGTTAACAGAAAACTATAAGAAGTCCCGTTTGCAGTTTGCCACAAGCCATGTGGGGGACACAGCAAACATGTGGAAGAAGGTGCTCTGGTCAGATGAGACCAAAATGGAACTTTTTGGCCAAAATGCAAAACGCTATGTGTGGCGGAAAACTAACACTGCACATCACTCTGAATACACCATCCCCACTGTCAAATATGGTGGTGGCAGCATCATGCTCTGGGGGTGCTTCTCTTCAGCAGGGACAGGGAAGCTGGTCAGAGTTGATGGGAAGATGGATGGAGCCAAATACAGGGCAACCTTGGAAGAAAACCTCTTGGAGTCTGCAAAAGACTTGAGACTGGGGCGGAGGTTCACCTTCCAGCAGGACAACGACCCTAAACATAAAGCCAGGGCAACAATGGAATGGTTTAAAACAAAACATATCCATGTGTTAGAATGGCCCAGTCAAAGTCCAGATCTAAATCCAATCGAGAATCTGTGGCAAGATCTGAAAACTGCTGTTCACAAACGCTGTCCATCTAATCTCACTGAGCTGGAGCTGTTTTGCAAAGAAGAATGGGCAAGGATTTCAGTCTCTAGATGTGCAAAGCTGGTAGAGACATACCCTAAAAGACTGGCAGCTGTAATTGCAGCAAAAGGTGGTTCTACAAAGTATTGACTCAGGGGGCTGAATAATTACGCACACCCCACTTTTCAGTTATTTATTTGTAAAAAATGTTTGGAATCATGTATGATTTTCGTTCCACTTCTCACGTGTACACCACTTTGTATTGGTCTTTCACGTGGAATTCCAATAAAATTGATTCATGTTTGTGGCTGTAATGTGACAAAATGTGGAAAGTTCAAGGGGACCGAATACTTTTGCAAGCCACTGTATATTCAAAATGGAAGTGATGAACTACGGATGCAGCCAAAGGTGAACAGCCACACCAGCCAACTACCAAAAGATGTATTGTCACAAAGCTCAAAAACAAAGATGAAAGGCGAAGTGCTGCAAGTCAAAAATCCCAAGACGTGCTGTCTCCAAAACTAGACTCCAATCTGTTAATGGAGCCAAAAGGTCGATTGCTTTGAGTTGAGAACCTAATGTCCTTCAATACTACGAGAGCACATAATGAATTTGTTGAAGGGTTGAGTCCTTAACAAGCAAAGTGTAAAACTGTGATTAATGCCAAAACAAGAATTGTCAGAAGTCAACAACCAAAAGGTATACTGCCACTATAATTCTAAACCTGGACACAAAACAGCTTAAGAATCAGGGGTTATAAAGCGAAACAAGCAGTGTGTAGCAACAGTGCAGTACGCCTTAGCAAAATAGTCACCCAATGTCATGACATGTCAATTTCTAAGCTGCTGACATGACCCATTGTTGAAGCAAAACAAAAATGGTGACATTACAGACTTTAAAAATAATGGTAATAAAATTACATTAACCTATTGCATTGGTATAAAAGTAAGCCATATGAAGATATTAATGTTCAAAACTCAAAATACTGAAGTGCCCTTTAATCAATATGTAAAATAAGAAAATGGATTGAAAGTGAACTAAGTGAATTAACACTGATTAACCTGCCAGCAATAAGGACACCTGAGTAAACAGCCAGCAATTAGAAAACGTGAACCTTTTGACATTATTTAAACGGAGTCTCCTTGGACTTTTTAAACCTGGACTGTTTAATCCCATGTTAAACACACTCTGTGTCTATTTTTAAACAACTGCTATAGATTGATTTTAAATTCTGTATCTTTACTGGCTTGTATTTTTTAGATCATTCTTTTAGAATCTTAACAGTTTGTTAATTTATTAGACCCGGGGGTAATTAGGAATGGGAAGGACAAACAGCATGAGAAAGGCAAACACTTATTGATTATTCTTGTAATCACTGCTAATTTGATGTGAAGTTAGGCCTTTAAGTTTGGGTGCATGCTGGGCACACTGAAGGAAGGAAAGCAAAGAGAGCAGAGCAGGAGAGAGAAAAGCAAGGAGAGCCAAGAAAGAGAAGAGCCCAAAGAAACTGGCAAGTGCCTCAGCAGACTGAACACCAATCTGAAGTAACTCTCCACAAAAGACTGATCTTCCATCACCTTAATTTTCTGCATAATTATTTTAATAAGGCTGTTTTTCAAACACATTTCTTAACCTTTTTCAAGTATATTTCTTAATCTTTAAAGTCTCTTTTCAAATACATTTTGTACTTTTGTTACCATCAGTTCAACTGTGTTTTTATTATTGTTGCTTTATAATAATATTAAGATTATGCTGTTTGATTTAATCAAGGTATATTGTGAGGAGCGCCTATTGTGGTTGACTTCTATATTCCCATAGGGGTTACCAGCTGAGAAGAGATGTCTTCATTACAAAGCAGTGCCAAAGCAATTACTTGCCTTGGTGATTGGTACAGGTATAGACAACCGTTTGGTCTGTTTATGCACAGCTAGTAAGTCTCTTTGCTTGAGGCAGCTGGCCTTGTGCAGGTAAGGCTGTACACATGGGGCAATATAAAGCAGATATCTAACACTCATATAAGCAATATAGTTAACAGTAGCTATAGCATAGGTGAACCAAAATAACAAACACAGGAATCTCTATAATATATTCAAGGCATACAGATAAGAACACCTGGTGTGGACGATTGCCATATTCCCACAGGGGTTAGCAGCTAAGGGGGGACACCACCAATAAAAAGTAGCGTGGTGAGCAAGCACCTGCTTTGGTAATTGGCACAGATGTAGCTTAACTGTTTTACCTGCTTTGCTAAACTAGTAAGTTTCTTGGCTTAAAGCAGCTGTCCAGCTGCAGATAAGTCTGTACACTTGGAATGTTATAAAGCAGCTATATTAAGGCAAATTTCAAACATAATGTACCTGCTGTTAAATCATTAAGCTGACACACCCATGTATTAATATTCCCAGACACATGAAGCCTCCAAGGACCCAAAACAAAGCAGCAGGAAAAATTCTCCTGGAGCAAAAATAAATAAATAAAATAAAATAAAATAGTAAACTTGCCCAAATCATTACAGATGGGTGCCTTCGTTTTCTGCATTGTTTTCATGGGTGTTGCCATAATGCTGACAGCATGGCACCCATTACTAATCTCATGGGAAATGGGAAAGAGACATTACCCCACTACCATTTTAAAAGATGGCAACATGTGTCAACCAACATCTAAAGTTTGCTTAAAAACCAAAAAGTAGACTTGTGATTTTTCTTATAAAAAGTACTTTGGTAAAAAAGTACTAGTACGGCATTGAATATCGCATGAACATATGACAGCAAATTAAGATCATCATTTTTGATAGAGTTTTTGCTTGATCTCTGTGCTGTGACCACTGCCTATTCATTGGCTACTGTGTGTTTCTCAGAATCTCTCCAAGCTAAAAAATGTTTTTCTATTATTAGAAACATATGTATAGTTCATTTGGAATTGTCATTTATTTATAGAATCATTATAGTTCCACTCCTGCATTCCTGCTCTTACATTATGTGGGTAACATATAATCTTCTTTAGAAGAAAGTTTAATCTAAAAATTATGAAGTTAAAATGATCCACTGTTTAATACCAAAATATAAAACTATCTAAGAAGTATACAAAAATATAGTAAACATTATCACTTTGCAATAAATAGCTTTATTTTTTTTCCTTACGAGTATGAAAAATAGTTGGATAGAAGTTAAATACAACCAGAGAAAACTGAGTTCTACAGGTTTGCAGATGATACTTCTAACTCTAGGGTAGCTCCTTTGGTAACTGTGCAAAACTGAAGGCTTGTATATGAGAACAATCTTTCAACTTGTGAGCTCTTCTTCTTAACAACTGTCAGAAGAAAATTGCATCTAGATTGAAAAACAAAGATATGACTCTATAAGGAGTAATAAAAAAAATGACAATATAGCGCAAATATTAATATGGTAGCTTGTAGAACTACACTTTTGTTCTTTACTCTGTAAAATGTAATTTGTTGAAATGACGGGCAGTTGAAGCTCTAGGTAACACTTTGATTGACCAAAGCTGGCCATGTCTTCTACTGAATGTCTCAGTCTTGTCCACTGCTGATGCATTTACTGATAATTCTGCATTTGGGCTTTGACGATCGTTAAAATATTTGGGTTCTGCCACTTCTGAATACATCTTGACTTCCTGATCAAACTGTTCAGAACTATCTGATTTACATACACGTTCTTTCAATGGATGGATTATCTTTTTCTGAGAGCAAAGTCTTTAATGAATTTTAAAAACTTTCAAGATGCATGGCATAACATCTAAGGATTTGGACTTTAAACGTTGAGGTTGTGGGTTCATATCCTGCTAATGATCATGAACAAGATACTTAACCTGTCTGTACTCCAATTGGAAAAACAAAAGAAATGTAAGCAATTGTATCATAAATGTTGTAAGTCATGTTGGATAAATAAATAAGTAGTAAAATATTTTGAACGTTTTTATTGTGTGTAATTGGGGTAATGAGCTGTAATTAATATGATTTATCTCAGTCATTTTTATTTATAGTGTCTATTCTAACATAATACAATTTTGATTATAGAAAACTGACAAAATGTCTCCATGTTTACTTTCTCGAATATAAAATATAGGGAAAGTATTGTAATCATCCAAAGATTCGATGTCGAGATTTTGATGAATCTCGTCATTTTAGGCCTCCCTGACTTTCTCGAATACTAAGTATAAGGAAAGTATTGGAATCCTCCAAAAATTCCATTTTGAGATTTTGATGTAATCTCGACATTTTAAACCTCCCTGAGTCCGAAAACAATACATTTTTGGAATTATATCTGTGTATGTAAACACAATAACTTGAGTATGCTTTCACTTAGGTCAATCAAATTTTGCATACAACTTTTAGGTACAAAACTTAGATTTCTATCAACGTTTGGGCTATTTCTGCTACTTGGAAGTGGTACTTTACCTGAATACATACTCATTTTTTTTTTATTCATGCAGCTGCAGAGTCTGATTTATTCAACTTTACTTTTATAATAAATATTATTTTAAATTTGTAATCAAAATAGCAAAAGTAATTACAGTTAGAGTAAATCAAATATAACATTACAGAAATGTATCTTTAATTACTTAAAATATGGTAGCTGTCCTTAGTTGAAAAGCCCCAGTGGGCTAAAACAAGATGTGATAGTTTTTCAAAAAGCATTATAAACAGAAACATAGATTATATATTTTATTTGTAGCCATTGCTGGTTGCAATGCATAAAGAGCTTAATGCTAAAAAAAATAAATTCAGTTTTAAATCCTGAAGAAATAGTTCTAATGTGTCATGCCACAGGTAAGACAGAGTATGCCTCATGTTACCTTTGACTTAAGCCCACTGTAATGCCTGGGTTTCCTTGGGGCCCACTGCATGCATTCTAGTTAAAATTCTTCATACTGTAAGGCGTATTTCAAATGAAGAGTAAAATGAATATATTTCACCCATGTGTACACAATATCAACTGCCACTCTCACACATTTTGACTTTCATTTTTTATTTTTATTTTTTGCTTAAACGGCAGAACTCAGCTCATAATAAATGGGGCTTTGCCCTGCTGCTCAGAGCAGTGATTTTATCTTTCTAATTTCTCTTCTTTTCAGCAGTGGTCATTTTTTCCATTTCTGTTCGACAACATACCTAATGGGCAGCATCAATTCTGCTTCATCCTGTGGAAATGTTGCTCTTTGTAGATGTTACTAGTGTAAATTAAAGAACAGAGTATATTAGCAAACATTTCCCTAATTACACCTGATTAACTGTTTTCTCTTCAAATCAATATTTTACGAAAGAAGTAAACTAATGTTCTCAAAAATACTGTTTCTGAATTGTGTGTTTATCTTGTTTATCCAAAAATTGAAAACATACTGTTTTCTGTTCTGATGCATGTTTTTATTGAATCAAAATGTGTACAACAACAGACACAAAGACAAGACAACTCAAAAGGAAAAGAACAATGTAACCCACACAAAATGCACCCTGAGCATCTGTAGATGGTGAGAAACTAACCACAGTTCCTGGGCAGCATCATTAGGACTCAGCTAACCAGACTTTAATGGACTGAGCTTATACAAAGCAGTTCTCAAAGGATTTCTCAAGCCTAATTAATTTGGGATGAGAATGGTTTAAGGCAAATTAAATTGAAAAATGAGGAATGTCACTTGTTAAAAGTGATGAGCTCAGGGGTTTTCCATCAAAGGACAAAATGTAATTTTATTGTTAAAGTTTCAAGACATAAGAAATCACACTGTTTAGAAGTATGAGAGTGAGCGTACACTGGTCCTGCAAAAGGAGTGTCTGGGGAAATCTTAGAAATGAATGAAGAGGGAAGCAGGCAAAGGTATGAACATTTTTAAGTTGCATGAACAGCTAGCTGGAATTTCTGGAACAAAATCTAACATTCATAAGTACGTGTACTGTGCCAGGTGAGTAAGGAAGCCAGTCAATTGACCTATTGAAGAATTAGTGAAAGAGGTTTGCAGGATGATTTGCAAAGTACAGAATAAACAGTGGAGATGAGAATGCTCTCATATGAAAATTAATGAAATAGCAGGTAAAGATGGTGAAAAGAAAGAGGGTCAGATAAATAGAAGCTATACCGTATATCCTGAACACTGACCTGAGTTGCAAGTAAAAAAGATGGCTGAACTAGGAAGATTAAAACAAGTCTGTAAACACTGGAACACCATAAGGATCAAGGGGTCAAACAGGCTGCTGAGTAGGCCAGCACATAATGGTGGCTGCCTTCCACCATTAGGAAAATAACTTTTGTGAAAGATAGGACTGCAAGTATGCCATCACATTTAGATGACAATAGGCATCTGAATATGATACCACTGAAAAATAATATAAGCCCTACTGAGAGTTTTGGGTGATTTTGATTTTAATAAGACTGACAACACGCCTTGAAAAAGACAATGAGGAGGCCAAATTGGATTATAGGAGAAACATTGAAGGAGGATGAGAGGTGGGACAAAGCCAAGGCTAATGAGGAAATATTTGGGATGTGAACCAGTGGCGTTGGTAGGTATGACTTTAGAGGCTTAAGCCCCTGATCTTTTATTATATGCCCGAATCTTTTCAGCTTTTTATTTTTAAACCCCACTCTATAATATTCTGTATGTATGGTAATGAGCTTGAAGCTCCAAGGGGGAATCCCCACCACCCAGCTCCTCGATGTTTTACGTGAATCAGTGTCTTCAAAACCCAAAGTGGGAAACCTACTCTTCATTTCTATGTAGTCACCTATCAAGGGGGCTAAAGTCCTTCATATAATCAAAACTTACAGAAACCACTGACGTGAACACTAGGTCTGCTTACTGCTAGGCAATTACGCCATCACTGCTCCGCTATGCCAACCGCATCAAATGTCAGCTTTCATAAAGAAAAAGAGTGGAAGTGATTGTGGGATTTATTTAAGACTGGAACTGTCAAGCACAAGAGCATTATTGAAATGTTTGCACAGAGAACAAGTTAGATTAGCAAAACTGGAGAGGTGGGACAGAGTGTAATCATAAAATCACCAGTTCTCAGGTTGCAAAGATCAGGTCTGCCCACATCACATCACATTTTTTAGTCAAAATTGAGGAAATAGCTGCCATGTGATAATATTTAACAGTGCAGTTCAAGACTCATAAATTATTACCACATCAAATTGGTGAAGATGCAGAAAGTCAAACACACCTTTTGGTGATCCATGATAAAGGCCCTGAAATTACAAGCGATTATATTAAGCTTACCCATTGTCAGCGTAAGATATGAGGGGAAAGAGAGTAAATGAGAAAACAGAAGCAGTGTGGCAGTTGGAAAGCTCTTTGACCCATACATCCAAAGACAACTAAACTCGAAAAGTCATCTCATACCTTTAATCACAAACATAACACACAAACTCCAAGCTGAAACAGGTTCAATGAACAAAAGAAAATTTTAGAGCAAGACCGTGAGGCCTCCCCCACCCAGACTCTCAGCTCACCCCCTCTTCATTTAGTAATAACCCTAAACAGAACCCCCCAAAGAAAAAGAATAAATGTGAATAAGCCAAAAGGAAAGAATAAACGGGGAAAGGAGGAGGCTAGGATATGGCACCTAGCAGTGAGGTAGAGAGCACAGAGGAACCCTTGTTCTTAATGCCTCTATGGAGTCCAATAAACACTAAGGTTAACAGTTCTCAGAATCAGCTTCTGAACAGCTGATTGGACTCAGGTATGGTGAACGAGCTAATCAACGGCACTGATGCTTTCGTTATCCAGCAATTGCCTCCACATTCTACCCACTACCAAAGAGTCTTTATGAATAAATAATTTACTGAAAAAAACAAAGGAAGGCACAAATGTAAGGCAAACAGAAAAAATGGCAAGCAGAATTCCCCTAAAAACACATTTCATTGCAAACAAGCCCAAAATCACAATCTGATAACAAAAATCCAAACACCAGAAGCATAACAATCCAGAACCAGAAAATCAATACTTATAATAAATGTTCCTTTCCTTAGTAAATCAATGAACCATTACTGAGAGCATCTCATTCACCTTAATATAGAGGCTAAGAGTAGTACCAAGAGTAGTGACGTCAAGTATGGTGCCGCTTCTTAGGGTTCCGCCTATAAAACACAAGGAATTTGAACAAAGAGAATACATACACAGTACATAATACTAAATATTAAATACATTATAAACCTAATTACACTAAACAAATGAAAAATAGTACTTCAGAAATAAAAAAACAACAAAATGAAAATGCATACAAGCCACAGGATAAATCTCTCAGGAACACAGCCAGTTTAGATGATATTGTTACAGGTGTCTGGAGATGATAAACATTCAATCAGGTATTTAAGTAGTAAACAGGAAAGAATTATTCCACTATAGTTAAAGAATACCTTCCAATCAAATGAGCACTTTAATAACTTATTAGCATTTCACTAGGGGAAGGAGTCCCCACAGGCTTAATCCAAGTGATATGGTCTGATTCAGGTTTTGAAGGCCCAAAATGGATTTAAGCCTTAAAAATAAATAAATGATCTGAATATCAAAAATGATTCTCAAACAAGGAAACCCTAACACTTTTGGTTTAAGAGATCAACTAATCAAGGGATCTTTTTAAATAAAACAGTATTTATTTGAAAAACACTAACACCACAAAGGTACAAAAATAAGAAAAAGTAGTTGCCTTAAAATACAATCCACAGCAAACAAGTACTAAAACAAAATCTGAAAAAATAATCCAACAATAGCACAAAAATAATATAAAATCCAACAAAGAAATCCAATACTTTCTGAAACACCTTCACAAATACAATGTACAACAACTCAACTCTCCCAACTTTGACCTGATGTAGACAGAGGAAGGCTCAGGAGTTGGGATACAACACACAAAATATAAGGGACATACAAGAACATCTGTTCACATAAGGAAACATAATAATTTAAGAAAGTAAAATCAAAGAACAGCATTTTACATGCTTGTGCAGGGATGGATCCAAGTCCATGGGCACCTGGGCCTTAAAAGACCTTATTGCCCTTCCCCTACACACATGTCAAACAAAACACAGTCTAATAAGTTCATTAGACATGCTGAGTAGATTGTACATACTACATAATTTTCAATAATTTGAGTAGTGTTTAATGTGATTTGCGTGAAGAGCTGGCAATTTGGAAAAAAGTGTTTTATATATGTATATAGAATAGCAAAGTTGACTGACCCACTCACGAACTCACCCACAAAAGCAGTCTTTGATGTTTAGTTAAAAAGCTGAAATTTGGGAGGATGGTACACTTATGGCTGTAGGTATCTGCTTAGGTCATTTCAGCATATCAATGTTTAGGAGTAACCCACCCCACAATAGAAGAACTTGATACCCCAAAATCAAAACACTTTTACTGATTTAATTGAAATTTGATATCAATTAAATTAATTTGATGAAGACAGTTGTCCAACCTGTGTTTTTTTTAATCTTTTGTATTAATAAAAATGCCATAGTGAGTGGTCTATTTTAAGGCACCTTGTCTCTCTTTCTGCTCAGAGCAGACAAGTGTGGCTGCCTGTTGAACCCTGCCAGCACACCAGCGCCACTTTCCAATAGTGTGGATTGATGAGTGAATAAGCGGGGGTATTGTGACAAGAGAAAATTTGCAAGACAAAATGTGGTGTGAGATCTGAAGTGGAAGAAGGAAAGTTCAACAAGGCTGAAGTAAGATGTGGTTACACACTTGACATACGCTACATACTGCACCTACATTCCAGCTACCAGGGAGGGACATAGAAAAAAAGTAGGAGTTGGATTCCTTATATCCAAGACAATCAGCTGTGACTGACAGTGCTAGTGCAGCTCAGAAGAGAGAGGATATGGACGCTGTATACAGTGCCTGTATTCAACCCATTAAGCAATATAGATGTGTTCTATGCATACCAAGGTTATTATAGTTTTGCCTTTTTATATTAGTTTTTATTTCTAAAATATTTCTGATCTTACTTGGAAATTCAGTTTAGTTTAGTTTTCCTTCGTATTGTACTTTATAAATGCAAAGAATTGTTATTTATTATTACTTTTAGTTTTAATTTAGTTTTTACTTCACAAAGACATTTCTATTTTATTTTTATTTATATTAGCTTCAGTTTTAGTTTTAGTAATCATGGTATGGTTAAAGAACTACTACGGCAGGGTTTTGTGTTACAATCACACATGACTGTACACTTAATGGGTTTGGAGTTTAATGTTAGGGGGAGCTTACTACACTACATGGTTTCCTATCTGGAATTGTTTTTCTCTGATAAAAACAAGCATAATCAATACCAGATACTGAATATGAACAATTTTATGCAATTTTATAACTTTTAAAATATTATCTATGTTATTTGTGCTGAACAAATGTCTGCCAGCTATTGGCATGTTTCATCTATATAAATGCAAAGAATTATTATTATTATCTTTTCATTTTCTTGCCCAGAATAAGCCAATTTGTAATCAAATTTAGGTGAATTTTAAGGTTTGAGGGTTTTTTACTCTAAATGTCTACAGCACACAACATATCCTACTCCAAGACAATATGCTTACAAATAATACCTTCAATATTGTATTGAAAAATCTCCCATACTGTTCTTTGTTATTTTCTACTAGCCATCTTGATATCTGATTCCATCTCTGACACATAAAATTTATAGACAGAATTTTGCCACCTGCAGGCCTGAAAAGATATTAAAAATTGTAAAATAGATTCTACTGTGTTCTGACAGGTGTGATCACGAAAATCATGGGGGCTTAAGAAGAACAAGGTTCTTAGGCTTGAATCAGTGTGCAGACCCCACCTAGCTGTATTAAGGGAAACAAAGAAAATATATTTTCTAAACACGCTCTTCCAGAGCAGGATTGCAGGAAAATTGGGGCCTCATGTATAAACAGTGCATACGCATAAAAATGTTGCGCGCGTGAGTGTTTCCACAGTCACATCGCGATGTATAAAAACTAAACTTGCCGTAAAGCCACGCACATTTTCACAGCAACTCAATCCCTGGCGTATGCAAGTTCTCCGCTCGGTTTTATAAACTGGCAGCACCCAGCGTCAAAGCAGTGCTTTTGTTCCAGTGTGGTTTCCCTTTCTTTTTTAGATGCACATCCCAGACACCTTTATCAAATACACTGAAATTAACTGCATATTGTTTATTAGTTTAAGGCATCTGATTGTAATTAACCTGTAACAATATAATGGTCCACAGAATGGCCAAACTATTCCAAATATCATAGCTGCTTTAGTGTTGTTACTCTCAAGTATTTATCCCACTGTATCTGAGTGTGGAATCACAGCTCTCGAGCATCTGATCGGAAGGAGAATTATTGGTATACACCATCAAGCACACGCTGCCTCAGCCATGTGCATTTTGAACTGCTCCCATAGGGCAAACACTTCAAAGCCTTTCCTGTAGGGACCTCGCGGTTTAGAAACAGAGCTCTAAATGCACTCAATCAGTCCATCAAGTGCTCCTTATAGAACTGTTTGTACCTATAATTACAATTACCTCACTGTAAACTTGCAATACAGGTATAATATTGCACAACCTGAGCCACTTTATAAAACGCGTATTTACATATGATGACGATATCATTTTTAAGATGAAATGCAGCAAAATATGTTCTGTACATTATGCAGATACAATTTTAACATCATTTAAACAATCTATATTGTTAATAATTAAACATGTAAGGACACGGTGCTGCAGCGCTAGCAACGATCTGGCACCCTGTTCAGGGATTGTTCCTGCCTGTATTCTTGCTGGAACTAGTGCGACACTGGATGGAGAAAATAATTAAATATGTACTACGAAAATATTTCAATGTTCCTTAAAAGTTTTCAAGAATCTGTGTTCTAAGCTTACAGATGGCTTGACATCTATTACAGAGCTGATTGTGTGGCGACTGGGTACTTGGAGAAAGAAAAGGAAGGACAAGAATTGGAGGATAGTATGTATGAAAGAGACAGTGCTGTTGCAATAAATTATTTCATCGAAGGTAGCGCACGGCGCAGCAAGCATCTTGCGGGAGGCAGGAACAATCTCTGGACAGGGCGCCAGCTCATCACTATCACTGCGCCATCATGTTCCCATGTTTAATAACATGCTTTAATTCTTATCATCATGAAAATGATATCAAGTACACATTTCAGTATTTAATTTATTCAGAGAGCTTTAATATCACAAATGTATTGGATTCTGTGTCCTGTCGGAGAAAGAGAAAACCCGTTTAAGAAGCATGTAGTATGGCAATGCTGTAGAAGAACACATACAATACAAAGCAGTTAACGTGCTACTTTAGTTATGATGGTATTTGAGAAACTAGTAAATTAAATGACGTTAAGATGAAGTTCACAATGTTCTACTTTAATGACAAAATAAACTACTTGATTAAAGTGGAAATTTCAAGATTAAAGTTGACATTTCAAGCTGTTTTGCCACTGTGTGCCTATTTTGTGTTCTTTCTCTGTACCCTAATAAGCTTCCATATGACCCTTAGATGGTGGGCTATGACTAGCCTTTTCACAGCAACTTTGATATCTGACAACTTCTTTTTTATTTCAGGGACTGTGCAACTTTGTGAACTTGAACTTTCAAGTTTGTCCAACACTCTATGTTACTCGATCAACTTCCTTTTGTTGTTTATACCACTGTTTAAACCAACAAATAGTACGTTTTTCCTTACCTACACTTGGTATTTGCTGAACTTCTATTTTCCCCTGTGCTTTTGCCATTGTCTTTTCACAGAACACTGAGCTTAAGGGTGATTTATATTGATTTGCATATTCAAAGAGGTGTAATTCTGGAAGGAGTTGGGGAGTGGCAGCAGGCACGTGCACGTGTGTTACTTTTCACGCTGACGGGGATTTATGTAGTGGAAGAACGTGGAAGTTGGCGTACGCACAGATT
Organism: Polypterus bichir lapradei; assembly: GCA_026402145.1. Classification (NCBI taxonomy): domain Eukaryota; kingdom Metazoa; phylum Chordata; class Cladistia; order Polypteriformes; family Polypteridae; genus Polypterus; species Polypterus bichir. Next base: position 37,064,393 of record JANRMT010062791.1, read on the forward strand.
ATACATCTGGATTTTTTTGTGCGTGCACACATTTCCTCTTTTGTCCGTACACCATGTTTAGTTTGAATTCTACACACGGCGTTATAAATGAAGCCCCTGGAACTTTCCCCAGCAGCTTTGAATACAAGATAGGAAAAATCCCTGGACATAGTTCCAGCCTATTGCAACAAAACTATATATATGCAATATGTATGACATGGCTGATGTTAAGAACCAAAAGAATATGATATTTCAACTATCTATTTTGAAGGAGAAAAAGATTGAAAAGAGGGACATACTGTATGTTTTAAGACATAATTCTGCAACCGGATTATTTTCACAATATCAGGTATTTTGAGCTCTGAATGTAAAACTAAAAAAGATAAATTAATAAATATAGCATAAGTACAAAAAACATTAGTAGGTTTAGTTTTTCACCAACTCAGGAATTTTACAAGGTTTGTATTGCTTCATTGTCAAACGACCTCAAAAGTGATTGATGAACAGCAATATGCTGATCTTTTATGTTGAACTTGTCAGTCTCTCGATTAGTGCCATTTCATTTTCAAAAAGGATTTCTCCTGTGTCAAGTGGCAGGTGAATTGCTGTCAACAAAACGAAGACAACTGAGAAATAGACTGAAACGTTACTCACTCAAGATTTTTCACTCCATATGGTAAAGATTTTGTTGACCAGCACATTCCAACTTCAGGCATTTGAATTACATCTTGATATGCAAGAAGTGCAAAGATATGACCTGGGAATATTTATTCAAAAACCAAATGTGGAATTCTTATTAAAATATTTTGATTAATTTTGAGACCCCTGCAGCTCAGGTTAGCCCTTGTGTACGTCTGGTTCTTACAAAAACTAAACATATTTTTTTAAAATAATTTTATTTCAGTTGGTCTTTACAGCTGCTTTAATAGTTCCATTTAGTTTTAATTATTCATTTCGGTTTTGTTAATTATTTTATTTCAGTTTACGAAAATGTTATATGTAATAGTTTCAGTTTTGATTTTAGTTTTTGTTAACTGTATTAACCTTGATGCACACACTGTCACGATTTAGGCTTTGTGCACTGTTGTCAAGGTCGCATCCCTCATCTCTAGGGGGAGGAATTTCCGGGGTTGTGACCTTAACTTGATCAACAACCAGCATAAAAGGTCAGCCTTTCACTAGGCATCTTATTCAATCTTCATTTTGATATTGTGTGTGTTTTTTTCTTTTATTGACTGTAATTTGACTTTGATTTTGCCTCTGGTCTGGGTTATGATCACTATTATTTATTTTTATTTTCTTATGTTTTGGCCTTTTGCCTCTTCTTCCGGTTTACTCAGAAATTCAGCTCTCCTGTTTTCCTGCTGAGTCAGGTCTCACATGTAACATCAAGGGGGACCTGGTGTTCCCTTGAGTTTATTATACCCCAACTCTTTGTATGGATCCCGTCCCCAAGGTCTTGTACCCACCATTAAAATTAACCTGTAAGGGTGCAACATTTACACTTTCACCAATGGTATCAAAAATGCTAGTGTCTACACTGACTGCTCATTTAGTTATTATTTCTATTTTATAAGGTGCCGCTTAATTTATTCTTCACAGTACATAAACCAAATCCTGAAATGCTTACACTATGTACTCAAATGAAAGCACTATTTATTGTGAACTTCATTCACTTTGCCAGCATTATTTTTCCTCTGGTCATGACAATACTTATAACTTATGTTGATATTTTGTCTCATACACAATATATTAACATTTACTGATTTGACAATAAGAGACCTGGAACAGCTAAAAAAATGGAGAATGTTGTAAATTTGTGTGTTTTATGCTATAAACATCCTGACAGGCAGCATCCAGGCATGAGCATTACTCTGACTCACACTTTGGTGTGATGTTGTACTGAAAATCTCATCACACGTCATTCATCCATCCATCCATTATCTAACCCACAATATCCTAACTACAGGGTCATGTGTGTCTGCTTGGGCCAATCCCAGCCAAAACAGGGCTCAAGGTAGGAAACAAACCCCGGGCAGGGGGCCAGCTCACCGCAGCACATGTCATTCTCCCCATAAAATAGAAAAATCTGTTCATTGGTATTTTACAGATAGGTTCTATTAGACACAGATTAGTTTAGTACTCCTTTGCTTTTTTTTTACAAATTACTCCACTCTCAAAATCACTTAAACCAATTTCTTGCCCCCTTGCTCAAGGAGGGGTGCTGCATTTCAGTATGCCATGTATGTGTTTCAGTATGTGCAGTAATATACGCATTCAGTTAATTCATTTCATGTGTTGCCTAAATGTGCAGCTCATAAACATCATTGCTTTTTGTAGTGAGCTATAGTAAAACAGTGTTACAACTTTACTATCTGCCTATGGCTACGACAAAATAAACAGCTTGAACATACAACTGACAAAAAACAAGAAAAGTAATGCTTGAGTGAATGATGTAAACAAATGAAAAATATTAACCTGTACCAATCATAATAACAGTAATCAATTGATCCATTTTCTATATCTACTTCTGATTAGCCAACAGCACTGAAGCCAATTGTCTTTGGAGGTTTCCTGGGTGAAGCTGGATAACACATCTAGGAAAAAAAATTACTATTTCTCAAACCAATCCCACATGGAACACCAGTCTACTGCTGGGCCCATTCACACCTACACACACATAAAATAATACTGGGCCAAGTTAGATTCACCAATGAACTTACAGTAACACAGGTCTTTGGGTTGTAAGATAAAAACTGGTATCCCAGAGAAAATCTCCTGCAGAAAAGGGGAGACTGTGCAGACACCACACAGACAGCAACCAGGTATGGGATTTAAACTGAGGAATCTGGATCTGTGAGGCAGAAATGTTAATTTTGCAAGTCTTTATATGTTTCACTTATGAAAATACTGCAAAAATGTATATTAGTAAAATAAATATTGTAATTTTACTTTCACTGATTTATTCCTGGAAATATTAAATTATATCAAAACAACAAATCCCTATAGAAAATGTATAGTTCTGGACTGACTTAAAAAATAAAGATTTTTTTTACACTCCTATGTTCTTTTAATAAAATGTCAACATTTCCTTTTGCAGCATACAAATGAACTATTTTACATTGTATACATTGCCTTTTCAAATTTACATTAATATTATTCTATATTACCCTTGGAGGTAAGACAGGGAAGAGTGCCAAATGCCTTGTAGTGTATAACATAGCAAAAACCCTAAAGTGTGCTTATAACAGCTTTCTATTTTAGCCATAACCTTTCCAAATTACATATGAAAAAGGCCCATAATCATACAGGAGTGCAGCCCACCGTTTTTTTAAGTGGTAGGTATGTCTCATCCCCTTTAATTGTGTGTGTGTGTCAAGTGTGCATCTATCTCTAGGGGTATTCAGTCTCACATAATCTAATTAAGCAATCAATGTATGGAAATTGTAGACCAGTGACACATTTCATGACCCATTAAGTAGTCAATTATGCTTTGTATTAAGCAAATGTGCAACATTTATATTATTAACAAGGCTGCCAAAACAAATAACACACTTTGTGAAATCAGCAGTTTAGGATTAATAAACAAACATCCACTGAAAACAATGGACTTCTTAGTTATTAGTAGTCAGACAATATAAAGCCTCCAAGAGGCCATAAAGGTGAATATTGAAGGGATAAATAACTCAGTAACTAGGAATCTTTTGAATTAATTTTTCAGTTTTAAGGCTAAAGTTGCAGTGTTGGACACTTTTTTTTTAAATAAACCTACTGTTAAAATCAATCAATAAAAAACAATGTGAAAGCAAAAGGGGCTTAGAACTGCAGTAAGGGGATACTGGAAATTCAGGTGAGAGGAGGCCAGTATCAGCATATAACATATTTAAGGGTAAATCAAAAAGTAAAACCAATTTCAAAAATTACACAGTAACCATAACAGATAGAAGCTGATGCAATACATGTTTGCAATGGCTTATGGGTAATTTGAACACACATAGGGCAGCACTGTGCCATTATTTGGTTGAAGCAAAGGTCAAATGAACATGAACACTCCACTCAGGGATTGCACCATTATTGAACAATGTGCTGCTGTAATGAGATTTATTTGGGCAGAGGGAATAAAACCTGCTGAAATTCCTGGAAGGATGTTGATTTCTGCAGATCAGTAAATTGTTTGGGTAAACATCTTGCCAAAACTTTACAGTACACCAGTCATCAAGCACTATGGAATGTGCTGATCTATAACTGATGTAGATGTACAATAACTACGGACAACATAATCCATTGGTATTCTCTGATGATATTCATGTGGGCTTGTGTGTGCAATGATCATTGTCAACTAGATCGAGCTTCATGGGTTACACTTGTTCTTCCTGCTATAAACCTTTTTACCCAGTCATTAACTTTTCTTTGAGTGATACTGTTTTCACTTCTGAACATCCTTGGTTGAATTTTAGGAGGTTTCACTCCCGCTGCCCAGAGGAATCTCACTTCAACAATAGTCCAATCCCAAAGGGAAGCATCCATGTTCATTTAACCATGGTTTCAACTAGACGTACATGTTCACACTACCCAGAAGCCATCTCATACGTGTTGTTACTGCATCATTTTTAAATTGCCTTTACTGTTTTGATTTACCCTTGTACTTACATAGTAACAAATGTTCAAATTTTAATCTACCAAATAAGTGTTACCTGCTAAAATAAAGTGAACATTACATTGTTTGACACATTCCTTTACAAATTATCATCTATCCTTTAGAACAAAAATACAAATCCAAATTTTTTATTGTGTTTTACAGTTGTGAATTTTGGAGGCTGAGAACTGTACAATTGAAAAGCCCTACTTCAATGAATTGATATCTACTCTGATTATGTATAGTTGTTGATCCTGTTTATATTTTTTGGAAATACTTCTATTTAGTTGACACTGTCATGCTGTTATGAACTTGGTTACCCTATTTGTAATCGATACTAAGGCCTTCAATTATATTCTTTTGGGTACTGAATATAAGTACACACCCTATTTCAAGAGCAGCCTCTCCATTACTTTGTACAACTATAGCATTTTAACTTTTAAATCTGCATTTCTCTTTCCTGCTGATAAAGCATATTTGATATGACGCCTTAATGGTTTTCCACATGAGTTTTGTTGATAGATTCACTGGTGGCTGTTTTCATGTAAGACTTTGATGATCTCTGACCATTTAAACTTTATATAAAAAAAGATTATTTTTGGACTAAGACTTTCTTACATTGCATTTACTGATATTAAACAGTGAACATTATGATTTCATCAGTTTCTCTTGTTCCTGGAATAATAACAAAGTTGTGCTTCCAGGAAAGTCATTCACCTTCAGCCAATCAGTTTTAAACATACTGCCTAACACCACAAACCAGAGAGTGCATGGCAATGCAGGCAAAATTCTCTATTTGAATTTATAAAAGTCCTTCTCTTCCTTATTCACAAAAATACAGGCAAAATTATCTAAGGGTTGCATGTGATGTAATTTCTAAGATAACCATGCTTTTTAAAATCTATTGTGAAGTGCAAGGCTGAGTTTAAAGCTGATTGGCTGAAACTTACCTAGACCCTCAACTCGCATGGCTTCTGTCCACTTACTCTTGTGAGTCCTGAATACAAAATCTCAAAAATGGAGGTGAAGGCTACAATTTGCAAAAGGTAGACCAATCCTTTGCTAGGTCTGGGCCATTGGATCTCTCCAACCAGCCTAACTCCAAACTCAAGTGAAAGGTATTCTGGCCTGCACATGTCCATAATGGGGCTTACTCTTTTAAAGGATGACCAAAAATCTCTCGCTTAAAGGACAAAAGCAACACAAACATCTTTTATAAATGCATAATTTATTAAAAAAAAAAGAAAAAAGTGTTGTAATGCAACAACACACAATTACAAACAGGCTGTAAGGCTCAAAAAGGGAGCAATACCAGACAAGGACTTTCACCATTCTGCCTAGTGATAGGCCTTACTCAAGGCAGCCTATCCACAAACTCAATAGACAGGCTTCAAGTTCTGCTCTGGTTCAAAATAAGACAAAGGTTTTACAACTTTAAAATTACTCAAAATACTCACAAATGTACAAATGACCTTCAAAGGAGAAGGTAAATCATAAAACTAGTTTGAGAAACAATGCATATAATGAGTCTGATTAAAAGAAAAATGTATTTGTTGTGATACAGCCTGGATTTTTTCCTGGTTTTTATTTATTTTTGGTTCATTGTGTTTTTTAATTATTGAATTACTGACTTTCTTGTTGAGGCTTGGTTGCCTTATTTTGATTTTTAGGCACATCCTGTTTGCATCCTTTTTGGATTTGGGCCATTTTTGTGTTTCCTATTCATTAATATAATATATATCTTTATTTTATCTTTATTTTATAAGATTTCTTTGTGGACCTGACAGATTGAGCCAGGGATTTTAATGATTCTCTTCCTTTATAAGGCATTTGGGAGTATTTTGAACTTTTAAAGCCAGCTTCCTGTTTTAGGCCTGTGAAGTCTGCAGCCTACAGGGAGCAGTTGGGGGCAGGTTAATTTGTGGATGAACCTTTTCTGTACAGGCTATTGAAATTCCAGGTCTGTTTGGGGAGCTTTTGATAGGCATCACACCCTTTCTCCATATTTGTATCAACAAATCACAACTGTATTATATATGCAAAAAAAAGTAAATATGAAAAAAAGGTAGAAAGGCAACCCAAGCCTAACAAACCCAAATCTGTAAACTGGTAAACAGAATCCAAGGACTATAAGCAAAAATCTAATAAAGCAAGAATCAAAAACAATATTTACAAAATGATGTTTAACTTCCAACACTACTCCCAAGCCTGATATGTATAGGCTGAGGATAATCCCTTAGTAGGGACTTAATGGTGACCTTGAATCATGGGTTTATCATCCAAATCCCCCCACCGCCACCACAGGTGGTTAAAGTGTTATAATACCATGCTCGTTTGGGAAAATGAGAGACAATATCTGTCAATCCCACCTAGGCCTCCAAATGGGCTTTGACTTACACTGCAAAGCCACATACAATGAAAATGATGGCTAACAAAGGTAAAACAGGGTGTGTATTCAACTAAATGAATCAGTGCAATAGTATTCAGAGAAAATAATCAAAAGCAATAAATACTCAGTCCCAAAGAAGAATAAAATGACTTATTCCCAAACTAAGGAGCATCAGTACGACTATCTTATCACATCCACAAGCACTCATAAACACTTTCAACAGATAAAAAAAAAATCTTGATGGCAACGGTTATCACATATTTTATGTGCTTTTATTTGTTTCTGCCGCTTGCTCCCTTTGGAGTAGATGTCCGAGGGAATGATTGTCTTAGTGATATCTCTTTAAGGGGAGCAGGGAGCCAAACCATGCCTGTGGGTCCTTGCCAAAGCGCGCTGTTGTATGACGTAAGGAGAACCGACTTAAAAAGGCAAGGAGGCGTGCATTTAAAAAAAAAAAGAGAAACATTGTTTAAGAAGGAGCTGGGAAGGTGAACATAAAAAGGAAGCTGTTGGTAAAGCAAATAAGACTCTGTAACAAGAACGGTTCGGGCAAACGGAAAAAGAGAGTGCTGGCTAACCAGAAATGATCTTCAGAGTGCACAGCTTTACTTTGTATTTTTGATGCTGGCATCTGCAATGGACGGATGTTAACACCAATACACCTGGTTGAGGCGGACTTCAATATTCTACAAAAGAGTCGTTGCCAGGCTGGTGAGATCGCTTCTTTTATGTAGATTTATAACGAGTCAGTGGAATATATTTGGCTTGTACCCTGGATTTATCGGCGGACTTCCCGGGCCAGTTGGATTACAAAATTAAAACAAAGTTAATATAAAAGGGACCAGGGTGAAGCCCTACAATTTTTATTTGCCATACATTCTGGTCACCACACCAGATCTTTTTCTTAAAGATCAGTTCAAAATTAATAAGTTGTTATAATTAAGTCACAAGTATGGGGAACAATATGTGGCATCCTCCCACCCAATGACAAGCTGACCAGTTTAGCTACACCCTTATTTTAGGTCTGGTTTTGAACACCTCTCCCTGTCCTCTGTGTGCACCTGAAGTTGTCTGTTTGTACCTTTGCTTATAAGAGTATGTGCCTCAATTTGAGCCATTAGAAACATCTTTTGCTAATTATTTGGGCAAGGTATTTGTTCAAAAGACATTATCTTGGTAACTGGGAGGGCACATATTAAAAAAAAAAGAAACCAAGACAAGACTCAAGAAGAAACTAGTTAATGGTACAAGCTGCCAACCTGTGCTGCTTGCTCCATTTGGTTTGAACATTGTCACACACATGCACATGGTAGGCAGCTAATGGGCTCGAAGGAAGGTATTCCCACACCTGATCAGAGGGTGGCCAGGTGCACTGATCTTTTCTCTTTTTCCACTGCAGATACATTACGAGAAATTCCTCCTAGCCTCCATGACATCACTTCTGGTCAGGAGCCTTGTGACGTCACTTCCAGTCCAGAACACGCCTTTTCCAGTCACAAGCCTGATGAAGTCACTTCCGGTCCAGAAGACACCCTTTCCGGTCACGAGCACAATGATGTCACTTCTAGTTCTGGTCATAATTACCTCACTTCCTCTGCCGCACTTTAATTACCCACCATCTCAACCTCACTAGTTAGTTCTGTTTTGGACTCGAAACTATACACTTCTGTTCTAAAAAACTTCCATTTGCAGCCAGGAAACATTATACGGGTGGCCACCCCAAATCTTTTTATGGCTCTTGTCTCATCTTTGACAACATCTACTTATATTCTTGCTCGGTTATTTTTTTTATAACGTTCTAGTGCTTTTTCTTTGCTGTCTGTTGTGAGGCATGTATAGTTGTGGAGTTAGCGGAGTATCCTAATTAGAACAGCTATTTTTCATATGTTATGAAGTATAGAAGACAGATGTGCTGGTTCAAGCAGCAATCAGACAAGGTTAAGTTTAGGATGGGTATTAAATTTCATAAAGTACTTTAACTTGAATTGATTACATCCATGCCCAACAAACTCTCAGCATAACAGGTCTTAATTTAATTTAGATGAGTTATGGCAAAATAATTTGTAAGTTTAGTAGTTAATGCTTCTCCCTCAAAACGCAGGGAACCTGGATTCAACTTCCAGCACAGTTACTATCTGTAAGAAACACGCCTGCTCTTCTCATTGTTTTTTTTTCCCCAGACACTTTTGTTTCCTCCCATAGCTTGAAAATATTTAATTAAGCTCTAAATTTGCTCAGTATAAGTTAGTTTGATAGATTTGTTTCCTGACCAGGGCTAGATCCTATTTTACATACTGTTAAAAAAGACTATAATGGGGTAATTGGTCTCAACATAGAGATGATAAAAACAAATTATTTAAAATATTCTTAACCAATTACATTACATTATCGTAGATCCCGGAATACAAGCCAACCCGGTATATTAGCCGATCCCCTTCTCTACCTACTAAATTACATGTATTTGCCGATGACCGGTATTTAAGCCGACCCCCTTCTCCAAGCAAAATTTTCTAAATTTCCTTAAAAGTGTCTCTTCGGGTATATTTATAATGTTTATCGGCGAGAATTTGAGACTGCCGGCATTTTTGATGGAAACCAGGAAGTGATTGCGGAGAAGTTTGGTAAATTGGAACCTTTGTGTTGAAACTATATACGCAAATACTGTACATCGGCGGGTGGATTTCCGGAGACTTGTTATAAATTTGATTAACTTAAATACGCAATACAGTGGACCCTTGACTTACGAACTTAATTCGTTCGCAAAGGCTAACCCATTATGCGTTCCGAACCTCCCACTGCAACACTTACTTAACCTTTTCATAATAAAAAACACCAATAATTTTTCTAATGTACTAACCAAAAAGTTATAAAAAGTGCCTAGCCTACTTCGATTAGGCTAGGAGCATGACGGCGCGCAGCGGCTCAGGGCTCTCCTTTTCAGTGCACTTTTTTGTTGTTTTTGTACTTTTTTTTTTGTCCTTGTTTGTGCACGAACGGTTCGGCGAACATCCGCTACACCATTCAGAACCTTATAGACATCGGTGTCCAGAGCCAGACATCTGTTTTGAGTGTTTTTCATCACACGCACAACATCCCAGACAACATAGCGAGACCAACGGGCTCTCCGTGGTTTGTTGTCGGGTCTAGGAGATGACACAGACGGAGGAGGGAAAGAAAGCAGAAGCGGGGCCGCAGATACGGCGTTATGCTAAGGCTAAAAAACAACCATACAAGCCCTATACAGAACTTTTTTCTGCACTGAAGGAGCTGCTTTTAATCTCATTGTAGATGCGTATAGTGACAGTAAAAGGCATTCTATTCTAGAAACAATTTCATACTGTACTCACCATTTAATTTGACATCTTTGGGCTGCAGGAAGGGAGGAAGAGGAGATATTTCCACACAATGTCCATCTTCGTTTCAAGATGTGGATCGTAAATCAAAATAAAAAATTTTATTTTAAACTTCCCGATAATTTATTATAAATTTTATTAATAAAATCAACAACTAAAACACTTTTTTGAATAAATTCTTTATTTAATTTAAAGTACCGGCATGCAAAGTTACTTCTTCATCTGAAAGATGGCTCTGTGGTTTCGTCATTATTTACTTCCGTATTCATCGGCAAAACCGGCATTGCGCTGGAAATCTTGAATCTGAAATGATACTCGTTGTATAAACCGACCCCCAAACTCCAAGCCAAAAATCTAGGACGAAATTCTCGGCTTGTATTCCGGGATCTACGGTAATTATTGTCAAATATTTTTTTATATTCCCTCACGCAGTTGTGAAAATATATCAAGCCTCATCTTAAGAATCCTTACTTAGCCACTTTCACCTGCCAGTTGATTTTCCAGACATTATTGCTGAAGTACTTTATCTTGGTTGTCAAGCAGCATAGCATAAAATACATATTATAAAAAGTTAAGCTGCAGTGATGAATGTGCTTGTAAGAGTGCGACTAAGAGTGATAAAACAACTCTCATTAAATTCATCACTGTGCACGTAGGCGTAAATACACAACAAATTGTTTACAAAGAGTAATGAGTGACTTGACAGCAATAAGTTTGTCCACCATTAGTATTATGATAAACAGACAAACAATATGCTTAAGGCTCTAATGAGTGACCCCTTTGACTAATACTGTACATTGCAGACTGACTCTTAGGCCTCTCAGAGGTTGAGGATCTTTGTAAATTAAAAAAGTAAGAAAGGGCAGTTCATAAACTCCTTTCAGCCAGTGCCCCAGTGGTAAATGTTTGCTGTTCTGTAATTCGTGATGTTTATATGTGTTATCATTTTAAATATCTTATGTATACATATGTCTGATTTTATTGAGTTTGGTCAAGATAGACATTTGTTCTTTTATTCTTATAGGTCTGAGTAAACTCATACTGTAGATTCTCATTGGATACTGCTTTTCAGTTTAGAAATTGTGACCAGCAGACCAACCAGAGCAAGGCAGCTGAAATCGTTGGGGTACCACCCTAGTTAATAAGTATACTAAAAAGTGGCAAAAATGTTCAGTGCAGCACAAATGAAAAGACAGGTAAGCAAAATCTGCCCACACAGAGTTTCTTTTTCCTTTCTCGTAGCTCAATCACGTTGAGCTTGTTCAGTCTCAACTCCTAGCCATGAATGAGATGCCACTTTCCGGAGCCATCGACCTGGTTCAACACTGCTACCTGGCTTGTGTTCCGAGGCATCTGTCTGAAGAAGGAAAGGCAAAGGAAGATTAGAGGTAATCAATTTTAAGGTCATACAATGCTGACTTCGTCCAGGAACTTCATGTCACGGTGTTTTTTATATCAAATCCGTCAAAGGCACATCCCTTTTGGAAAAGCAGAGCACAAACCTGCTATAGTATCTTGCCAGCCTAAAAGAAGCCTGCATTTGCCTTCTAGTTTGCAGCCCTGGCCTGTCACAAAAGCAATCCAATTGAGACACTACTGCTTGACATGTTCCCTACCTACCATGTATAACAAATACTTAGCCTCAGTCAACCTGAAACACTTCTTAGGATTGATACACAGACCAGCACTGTGAATGGTTTAGAGGATGGCAAGGACGAAATGTATATGCTCCTCCCAGGTGCTGGAGTATTTGACCATTTTGTCCAAGTAGGCAGCACTGTAGGCATTTCTCCCCCTGATGTTCCACCACCCAGTAAAGTAGTTCATGGCCTAGCATGAAATGTGGGATTTGTGTGTTCTCATTAATGGAGACTACGTAATTTCTTGCAGACTTCAATGATTAGTCGTTCCACAAGCAAGAACTTGAAGCATGAAGGGAGGGAATGATACTGAAGATGCAGGAAGCCCAATGGGTTTATTGTAGTCCCCATGACATCTCCACATCTGAACATTCACCTTCTGGATGTTGGTTCTGTCATACTGAGTAGCCAAGCCTTTACATGCTTTTTTGAAAGCTGGGGGATCATCTTGGAATGGTGGGGTCCTGTCCAGGGCTGGGCTCAACTCCCCTCTGTCATCAGGCTGCAGCGGGTCCTTGTTGCAATTTTTCTCCTTCAAGTCCCTGCCCAATATAATGAGGATAAGGAGGTAACTGTAATACCATCATCCTCAACTGGTGAAGCTGCCTCTGAGAGTACACTCATGTATACAGGTAAGTCTTGCCTTTTTTTACAACTTAATGCTGTGACAGGACTAGTGGTGTACAATGACAGCGACAATGCTGCTGGAATTATATAGGGCCTGAACTGTGTGTATTTTTAATTGGGCTGCACCTGAAAAGGGACAAGTGAGAGGGTTTGCTATGGCTGCAAAAAACGTACTTGTCTCCATTGTTCACATTCAGGCACCCTGCATATAGCAGCAAATGAAACTGTAGAATGAAACACTTGAAGAGCAAGTGAACAAAGAAATCACAGACCATTATCTTGACCACACAATCCACTGTGTGTTCCCCAGGGTGAAGCCAACAAGCCATCTTCTCCCAGATGTCAAAAACTTATACCCGTGCCGGCCTTTAGAGAGTCAAACCACCAGTTGTGGCAGGGCTGGACCTGGCAGGACTTACCAAGCCAGAATTTCACATTTGAGGGTTTAGTAGTCCTCCACAGTGCACTCTTCTTTGTCTAAATATGCACATTGTGCTTTTCCAATGAGGAAAGGGACCAGTTTTTGGGCCCATTCATGTCTGGGCCAATGTTGCCTGGTGTGCTGAAAGATTACAAAATATGTGTACACATCATTCCTCTGGTGCATTGGGTTTAACACCTGTGCCAAGCTTTGTGTTCTTCCCAGTGGCTGTGCCTTGGACACCTCTTGTCAGGCCCCCGCTTGGGGAGCTTTGTTTGCTGAGACACCATCTGGTTTTCGGCCTTGTTCCCTTGTGTATAGAGATTTCTCCCGATTCTCTAAACCCTATGTTCTACCATAGATAATAAAATCTTTACAATTTTATATTGAGGAAGATTATTCAAAAATTGTTACACTATTTGAGACTCTGCTTCTCTGAGATTGGTTTTTATACTCATTCATGTTTCTGACCTGTTGCCAATTAACCTATTTATTTGTGAAATGCTCCACCAGGTGTTTTTTTAGCATTACACAACTTTTCCAATTTTTTGATGTCCCTCTTTCAACTTTTTTGAAACATGTTGCTTGCATACATGCAATCAGCAATACCATTTCTCAGTTTCAACATTTGATATATTTGTTCTATTTTCAATTAAATATATGCTTAAATAATTTGCAAATTATTGCATTCTGTTTTTGTTGATATTTTATACAGCATCACAACTTTTTTGTTTCTATATGAAATGTGTGCATTGCTCAATTTCTAGTAAATGCTGCAACCTGCTTCTTTGCTTTCTTGACTGCTGTAAATGAATACAGTACACACTTTCATGCTTGTCCAATGTTGTGTCTTTCTCATATTGTTAAGATCATTTCTAGAACTGCCATCACTTCATCCTTTCTAAATTGTTTCATTCCACTGCAGGGTTGTTGGGTGCCAGAGCGTTTTCCATGTAACATTAGGCTCAGGGGAGGAAACAAATTTGCATTATGGGCACAACCACAGACCACCATAGAGTCAGTTTAGAGCTGACAATCAACATAACATGTATGTCTTTGCAATTCTGGGAAGGAGCCAGAGTACCCAGAAAAAGATCCATACAGACAAATGGAGAGCATCTGAACTCCACATAGGAAGTGATTTTTGTATAATTTGAACCACAGGAGCCTGTTGACAGTGGTGTTAACCATTATGCTTGTGTGCTTGCATCCAGAATTCTTTTTCTTCTTCTTTCAGCTGCTCCCATTAGTGGTTGCCACAGCGGATCATCTTTTTCCATATCTTTCTGTCCTCTGCATCTTGTTCTGTTACACCCACCACCTGCATGTCCTCTCTCACCACATCCATAAACCTCCTCTTAAGCCTTCCTCTTTTCCTATTCCCTGGTAGCTCTATCCTTAATATCCTTTTCCCAATATACCCAGCATCTCTCCTCTGCACATGTCCAAATTAAACCAATCTCACCACTCTGACTTTGATTCCCAACCGTCCAGCTTGACTCATTGTACTCATTTCTAATCCTGTCCATCCTCATCACACCCAATGCAAATCTTAGCATCTTTAACTCTGCTATCTCCAGCTCTGTCTCCTGTTTTCTGGTCAGTGCCACCGTCTCTAACCCATATAACATAGCTGGTCTCACTACCGTCCTGTAGACCTTCCCTTTCACTCTTGTTGATACCCTTCTGTCACAAATTACTCCTGACACCCTTCTCCACCCATTCCACCCTACCTGCACTCTCTTTTTCACCTCCCTTCCACAATCCCCATTACTCTGTACTGTTGATCCCAAGTGGTTGGGTTAGAATTATGAATGGTCTTAAACTGGACAATTTGGCCATATAACTAATACAATAAGTTGTTTATCTAATAATCCTTGAAGGTGATTAAAAGGCAGAAACATCCTAAATCTAACAGTGCAAACTATAAAATAGCATGTTTACTTTATAATTATCTTTATTCTTCATGTTATCTCCCATCTTACCTTTGTCTGGTATTGCACCTCACCCTCATCCTTCACTTAGACTATGGCCACCTACAACGAGCCCCTACACAGTTTTTTGTGCTGAGTCTGATCAGATTATATGGGTCACCTGTGAACACTATCCTTATTCCACTATCCTTATTCCAATATCCTTATTCTAGGCACAAATTGTCTGGATCTTCCTATTAAATGAATTTGCCATTGGCATCCAAGCAAGAACTACTCCAGTTAATAGCTTCTGCAATGGGATGTAAAATTGTAAGACCACAAGACCAAGGAGTAAAGGATCAGACGATCAAATCAGAGACCAAAACACTAGCAGGATTGTAAACCAAGAAAAAAATATTGTGTGATTATATCCAGCATGTGAACAAGAACTCTCAGTCTGAAAATTCCTAGCCTAAAAGATGGTAACCAAATAGTAAGAAAGAAAAACAGTTTTTAGAATTGTATCCATAAACTTGGACAATTTTAAACGAGTAACACTTTTTTAAATAGCATCTCGCCAATATTGTTACATAACGCAGATTCCAAGAAATGTAGCATGGCAACAGACACCTGCTTCTGAGCAAGCCAAGCTGTACAATAGCTGAACTCATAAAGAAAAAATATTGTGTTGCAAATTATCCAGAAAAATAAAATTACAAGTGTTAAAACAAGATGATGAAGCAAAATAAAAGTGGAAATCCAAAGAGTGGCAATCAAGTCTTAGAATAAAAAAATTAAGCAAAATGACACCTTTTATTGGCTAACTAAAAAGATTACAATATGCAAGCTTTCGAAGCAACTCAGACCTCACAACACCCTAATACTACTAATAAAAAAATTGAAACCTTCAAAAGAAAATAGTCTGAGTGCAAGAAAAACAAATAAAATCAAAATAACAAAGCATAGGTTTAAGGATCTCTGTGGTGGTTAGAAAGGAGCTAAACCCTTGGATGAAGCTCTTATCTTACTGGTCAAGCAATATTCTCATGCTGCCACCTGACCATGAGCACTGGGTAGTGACCAAAAAAATGAGATTGTGAGTACTAGCAAACAAAATGGGGTTATTGTATAACATTACTGGACTTACTCAAAAATTCAACAATAAGTGAAAAGTTTGGAGTTGAGCTGCTGCCTCTCTGAATTGACAGCAGTCTGCTCTGGTAGTTTGCATACTTTGTTAGTATGCCCTTAGGTACCTCCCATAGGAGGTGTAATGAGCATAGACCTGGCAGATCAAGGATGTGTTGAAGGGATTACATCTCTCAAGGGTCTGGGAATATCAGGAAATTCCAAAGGATAGTTTGGGCATTTTACCATCATGACCCTCACAAGTTTTTTTTCCTGGACACATATCTTATAAAATATACTATCCAGTGAATTTAGAAAGATTTTCGTAATTTTGTTTCCTTTGATTTTTCTCTCTGAGTTGTCTTGAAATGTTTTGGTTATTTAATCCATTTCTTGCTAATGATCTCATGGTCCAGCATTTAATGACATTGTCTCTTGTGTCCTTTTTTTTAAATTATCACTACAATTCAGTAACCAAACTGTACAGAAAAATTTGAATTCAAATATCTTTGAACATTTCATATTAAAAAGTAGAAAGGATCTCTCTGACTAGAGAATGAGCAATGAAAGTCTCCAAATACCTAAGAAGAGGTTTAATTTGTTGTGTCACACATTTATAACAGCAGATGAAAAGATAAGATTAATAGCTTTTAACGAAAGGAAGAACTAATCTACAGATTATAACTCTGTTTGGGATGAATATTTGCAATCACACTGGCCTCCCAGAACTGATTTCAAGAGACACTGCTGTAAATGCTTGACAGGAACAGAAAGGACAATTAAGTGGCACATCACCAATCTCAGATTTGAAGATTTGCTTCAAGTTTACGTGAGATTATAGCTGTAGAGGATGACCAAAAAGAAGTTCCCATTACAGAGGAGATATTGTGTTAAACTGTACAATTCTTCCAGGAAATAAGTCCTATAGGCAACCGTCAGGGTCATTCTAGTAATGAGAAAATGCTAGAGAGCTATAGTATGAGAATTTTTGAGTGATACAGAATGCATTTTGAAGGAGATTTTTTTATAAACTTGAAAAGTGGAGATGTAATTCTATCACTCAATCAGGAAAGACCTGTAAAAGAGTTTTGTTTAATAGTCTGTTGCTTTGTTACACTCTAGTCTCCCTTTGCATATCCCTCCCTTGTGATGTTTTCATAATAAAACTCTTTATTCTGCAGAACACTATTTTTTTTGCCATTTTTAATCCTGGCTGGAGCGATCTCCAGGAAGTAGTCTTTCAACATTGAATACAATAAGGCAGATCTGATTTAAAGAAAATTAGCAATTGCACACTTTTAAATGAATAGGGAGAGCAATCATTGAAAGAGACACATTTAGCAGTAGTCATGAGCACAGTTAGTCATTTATGTCTGAATTAAATTAAATCTTTTTACCTAAAAGTAGTATTCAGTCTAAACTTTGTATAGTTTAATTTGATCTTTTAAGACCCCTGACAGATGAAAGTATGATTAAAAAGAGAATAAAATATAATTTTACTTCAGTGAAATTCTCTAGTAACACTTAATTAAAAGAAACATGTGAATTCCTGGGGCAATGATGTCATTTAGGCTGCCATTTCAAGATGAAATATGAATGCTGTGCACTGTTAGTTTGAAATATTCCTCACAAATTTGGGAAAATGAAAACTGTGGCAGGCTTTGTTTAGACTTGCAGTATTTCTGACAAGCTTAATAATAAATATGTAAAATTAAATGACAAAGGAAAACCCATATAAATTCTCCTAATAGGATGTTGAGGTACCATCAGCTGGGTGAGCAGTATCAATGAGTACAGATTCTGGAGTGTGTCTGGAATGATATTGCATTCTTCTTTGGTGAACTGGCGATGGTACTGTAAGACACAGTTACCCATAAGGGCTTGGTTAGGCTGGGATATTTTCATGGTAATGTTGTTACCGTCATTGACCACTTGTGTCCTGTCATTTGAAATATTCCACATCCATCAAGACAGACATGGCTCCCAAAAGGAGGAAGGTAATCACTCACAATATCATTGTATTCGCTGGAATTTACCTTGGCCTCCAAGAAAATCAGAGAGCCTAAACCTTACCTAGAAAAATGAATCCTAAATGAGCTACCAGAAAAAACAGCAAGCTTTTTGTTTTGTCTTTTTGGTGTTCTCCATATGTACACGGCTGCTTGTTAAGAACTAATTTAAAGGCACAATTTTTCACCATAGCATGCATTTGTTCAGTGCACAGTAGACCGCTCTTCTGTTTTCTGTGACGTCTTTCTTGCAAAAGTCAACTTTTTAACAAGAGGTTACTAGAAGACCTGCTTCAAAATCTGTAACTAGCCTGGTCGGTGTAAGGATTCAGTGCTGCACAACTGCTTTTCCTTTAGTGTTATTACACCCCATTACTTTGCAGAAAGTTGAAATGAATGAATACCTAAACAAGCACACTTCATTTCAGGTTATCATTCCTGTATATGAATATACATGCATCTCATAAATATTTTGTCTTTGCCCATCCTACTGTGGACTATGCACCTCAACCTCAGTGATTGTGCCCATCTTGAAGCTTTTAATATCACTGCATCACAATCCCAACAGTCAACCCTTCTTCCAAGTGCCTTATAATCATTTGCTGAAGCATGATAGATTATAGCCCACATAATGAGAAAGTAGTAAATGTCCTATATTTGTATATTTAAACTTGATGTGATGTTAAATTCTTATTAATCTCAATAATGACATATGTGAAGATCATTAGAACATTATATATATGTGTTTCTTTAACAGTTTTTGTTTCTTCGACAACCACCCCCATGGTGACACATGGTGATAGTGACATCATGCCACGGGAAAGCTACTCAGCAGAATGAACAGGAAGACTGGTCAGAACTCAGGGCAGTACAAATGTAGCCAAATATAGAAAGGTACTTGAAGAAAACCTGCTCCAGAGTGGACGCAACCTCAGACTTGAGAAGCAGTTTATTCTGTAGCATGACAATGACTTAAGTATGTAGCCAAGACAGTGCTAGAGTAAATTTGTAACAAATCTCTGACTGTTCTTGAATGGCACAACCACAGCACAGACTTAAACCCCATAAAATGTCTGTTTTAGAGTCCTGAACTGTTGCTTCAAAAATCTAGTCTAATGGAGCTTAAGAGGATCTTCCAGAAAGAATGGGAAAAGCCACCCAAATCCAGGCATGCAAAGCTTATAGGGACTTACCCAAGAAAACTCAAAGCTGTAATTGCTAACAAAAGGGCTTCTACAAAGTACTGAATTAAGGGTCTGAATACTTCTATGAATGGGAGATTTCACTTTTTGGTTTTTAATAAATATGCAAATCTTCCTGAAAACATGTGTTTAGTTTGTAATTATGGATTATTGTATGTATATTGCTCGGCAAAAATGGCATTATCCATTCAAAATTAAATCTAAAGCACGATAATGTATGTAGAAAGTGAAATACAGAATGAATATATTCTGAATTCACTGTAAATAGTGAATAAGAATCAATTATTCTGTTATCAAACTTTCATAATCCTGTTCAGGGTGGCAAGGAGTAAGTAACTCATATTTACTTTTCATAATTCAGAAAACTTGCTTCAAAATCTGCAGTTAGCGTGGTGGATGCCAGGCCACAGTACTTCAAAGCTATTTATTTTTTTACTCTTAATATTCTGTATTTCGAAAATTTTAGCTACCTGAACATGCATACTTTATTTCAAACAATACTTATATGAGCTTACACACACACCTCATACATTTTTTGTCTTTGTCTTCCCACTGTTGGACAGTTAATTTTCAAAGAAGTGATTAGGTTTAGATATTTCAAAAGGCCAACCAATTGTAGCAGATTGTGAATCAGAACTGGCAAGGATAGTGGAATATATGAATTACTTTTTTAGTCTGTTGTTTCAACTACATGCCAACTACATTAAGAATACTTATTTATTAAGTATAATCAAAACATTACAAATAACTTCAGATTCTTTTTTGTTTACTATGCATGCATAAGCTTTATATACAAATATGGATTATAATATGGATTTAAAGACAGTCCAAAACAAATATTCAGGTGTTTCACTATTCTATAACCAGAATGATTTCCAATTTGGAAATAGACATTTTTTACAAATACATGGGATGGCTATGGGCAAAATAATTTGCCCTTACATACACAAATAATGTGTATATATATTGTGGAGCCGACCCGGACACAGACAGGCGGACATGTTGTTACTCACCACCACACAATATTTACAAATAATGGTCACTCAGACCAGTCCAATAGTGCACAAACCCCAACACACAGTCCTGGCCACAAATGCCTCTTCTTCGGGCTGCCTCCACTCTTCTCTCTTGCCTTGTCCTTCTTCCACCCGACTCCAGCCCCGAATGAAGGGAGACGGCCCCTTTTATCCTCTCCCAGATGAGCTCCAGGTGGCTCCCGGTATTCCCTCGTTGGCCACGGCCCAGCGTGGCGGAAGTGCCGGCTGTTCTCCCAGCAGCTCTCCGGGTGCCCTTCTAAATCTTCCCCCCAGCACTTCCTGGTGTGGCGGAAGGGCTGAGGGAACAGCCTCCTGGCAGTGACCACGGGCCCCTGCAGGGTGGGGCTTCCATACCCTTAACCCGTGGCCACCAAAGCAACCAGGAAGGCGGCCCCCATGTGATTCCAGATGGGCACACGCCCACTTCCGGTCCTCGAAGGCGTCCCGGCCGGGTCGTCACCCCTGGCATCCGCGACAATATATATATATATATATATATATATATATACACAGTATATATAGTGAAATGGGAATCCAAAGTGCTAGAGAAATGTAAAGAAAAATTGTGTACTGTCTATCGTGCATGCGTTGATGATATCTTTGGTATATGGCCCTATTCACAAATTGAATTTATAAACTTTGTTTATATTTTGAATAACCATCATAAAAATATTAGTTTAAAATATGATGTACAGAAACAAGAAATATTTTTTGACACAAGTATTTATAATACATAATGTGGAAAACATAAGTCTAAGCATTAGGGTGTACTTCAACCTCACTGATACCCACTCATTACTTTATAAAACCCCACACATACTTTTTAAGGGGTAATGAAATCACAGTTAGTTAGATTTTATAGAATCTGCTCAAATTTAGGGGATGTAGAGAAGGCTACAACAATACTACTTAAGTCTTTACAACAGTGGGGATATGCTAACAAATTTTTGTTCAGAATTAAAGTAGAGGTGAAATGTTTTTTTGAGTTTTTAAAAGTTGACATTTCTGACGTTTAAACTATAATTCAATACAAGATCATTCACTTACCTTTCACTTACCTTACCTCACCTAGCTGTCCATTGCAGTTGTCTCAGAGGTTTAGAATGGAGGGCATGTGGAGTGGAAGTGCCAACCTGATGTCATTGGTTAGTATTAAGTTCATAAAACAAGGAACAATTTAATAACAGTATAATAAAACACTTCCAGTCAAATAGTTTCTTTGAATGTACTTTAGATGACAATATGCAGGTACAAACTCAATCACAAGGTGTTAACAATAACTAAACTTTAGGTGAATACTTACCAGTAGATTCACTGCAAAGGCTCCGAGCCTCTATAGTGGATGATTTACAGGATGGAGATGTGGCGTTGTTGACTTCTTCCATTGTTGTCCATCCTGTAAATCAAAAAGAACAAAGGGTGATTTTATCAAAAGATTATTTGAGTAATGATATAAGATCTTTTAACCCAACTCTCAGTTCTAACCTTAAGGTCTCTATACAAAGCTAGCTTAAAGTAAAACAAATCCTTGATGTTAACTCTGGGGAGGGGATGCCTAAACTTAATAAAGGTATCTCCTCTAATCTTAAGATTTATAAGGAGAAACATGTCGTTGAGATTGACTTTTATGTTAACCCTAGTAATGACCTTGATGATAAGTACTACTGTTAACCCAAATGGTGACTTTGGGGTTAACCTTAATGTTGACTTTGGTACTGAACAGGGGGCAACTAGTTTTGAGTTTGAGATCTTGAGAGTTTACCTGATCAATAGGATGGGTCTTCTGTCATGTATAATAAAAATGTAAAACCTAACTTTCAGCCTAAAAATACGAATAATATTAGTTCTAAATTTGCAATCAGGAACATCAGAGAATAACTATCTATTCAGCACCAGCCCAAAGGTTATATAGATATATTAATTCCAAATTGAATATGATATATTTCCAAATACCAGAACAATATATACAGTATAAGCCTATAGTAGAAATAAGAATCTGAAAGATTTTGGTTAGATTTTCTTTTAATAAAATAAAATGAAAGTAGCTCCAGGCCTGTCTGTAAAATTAAAAATTCAGGTAGCATAGCATTCAGTGATTTTGCTGCTAACCTTGTGAACTGAAACTGCAAATGCAAATGTTAGTTGTTCCCAAATGTGTACTTATCCAAAAAAAAATGCTAGATAGACAAAGCACTCATGTGCAAAAAATAAAAGATACCTTCTAATTGGTCAGCCATACTTTCATTATACAACCTAAGATTCACTTTGAAAGGGGCTACAGAGGTTCAAGTATTAGCCAGTTACTGCTGTGTAGCAAAATCTCAACAAGCACTATGTTTGCTTTGCAAAGCACCAATGTACACGTTTAGTAGAGGTAATATCTATACTTGTATTGGTTATGGTGTATCAAGACTTTAACAAAGGGTTTATTTGTGTTGTTAGCAATTAGTGTCCATGACATTTTTTCAACTATTAGGACTGATCACATACTCTTTTAGTTTATAGCCAAGTTCCTTAGTCCTTCAGCCACACTGCTTTGGTTTTTTTTCCATGTAAAGTTTAAATGAGAAAAAGAGGATTTTCCATTCATCTCACAAACGAATAATGCCTAATTAACTAATCAAAGACACACTGGTGCAATTCTTATATATTTATGTGATTAAAAAACAAATTGCTTTTTTTATAGCTTTACTTTCCACTCTCATCAGATGGTCATTTTCTCATCAGTGTAGCTGAGTAAGAGCTTCATAGCCCTTCTGTCGCCCCTAACCTGATTGGTTATGACATCCAGTTCTGAATAAAAATAAATTTTCTCAACGAGTTAGGAATCACAATTTTTTTCTAAAGGACTTTTCTTTTATCTATATTTTCCATGTCATTACATGATATTTTATTAAACATAAAACATGTTCTCTGCTTGTTTGTTCTTTTCTTTATACTCAGTGAGGGGATAGTGGTAGGATGCAGCTTAGGTTCAAAGCAAATTGATGTAACCCCAGAGCTGACTCAAATCTCACAGTAAATTGTGGTGGTATTTAGTCTAGACACAATAATCTTTTCTCACTTTGCATTTACAGCAATGTTTGGAAATAATATAGAGAAAACCTGATAGACAGAGCCACAGTTTCAAAACAGATTTTGTTGGTGTCCTGATGGTTGCATTTCAACATAGAAATATTAGTTTGAATCTTGTACATGATATGCATATATATATACAGTGGTACCTTGAGATATGAGTTTAATTCGTTCCGTGACCGAGTTCGTAAGTCAAAATGCTCATATCTCAAATCAATTTTCCCCATTGAAATTTATTGAAATGAGATTAATTCGTGCCAGCCCCCAAAAAACCACCCCAATTTTTTGTTAAATATTTTCAACATAAGAAAAATGTATGTATAATAAACAAATATTGTATACAAACAAAATAAAACCTAATACATAAAAGTGAATCTAAAGAAATAAACAGATGTTGGCAAAAGTTCCCCAAACTTTTGCCTCGGTTCACGACCACACACTCGGTATACGAACAAGCCAGTTTCCCTTTAGGTTTGTACATGTTCAGTCTCTCCCTGTGCATTTCCTGTGCAGCGAGCGAGCAAGAGAGAGAGCGCGACACACACATAGGCACGCGTGCGAGAGACATACACACACACAGAGGCACATGAGAGACACACACACACAGAGGCGCGCGAGACAGAGGCACACACACACACAAGCGCGCGAGACAGAGGCGCACACACACACGCACGTGCGTGAGACAGAGGCACACACACAGGCGCGCGAGACAGAGGCACACACACACACACACACACACACACACACAAGACAGAGGCACACACAGGCGCTCCAGGCTCGTGAAAGAGACAGACACACACACGAAAGAGAGAGAGAGAGAGCGAGCAAGTGAGAGAGGGAATGCTGGACGCATAAGGTAGAAAATCGGTTCATAGCATGCATTGTGGCAATGTTACTTTTCTTGGTGGTTTATTAAATTACGGATTTTTCAAATGTTCATTTTTTTCCCTGTGCTTAAAACTCATTAAAAAAAAAAGTGTTTTTAGCGAGCGGTTCCTAGCACTATAGCGCAAACAATTGCAGTGTTAGTTTTCTCTGTTGTTCAAGGTTTTCTCAGTGTTATTCAATGTTTTTACATTTAGTTTACTATTACGCTGTGCATTCTATGGTATTGTTAACTATATTTGTGCTTAAAAACTAAAAAAATATATATTTACATACAGTTCGTACGGTCTGGAACGGATTAATTGTATTTACATACAATCCTATGGTGGAAATTCACAACCAAATCGGTTTACGACCAGAGTTTTGGAACGAATTATGGTCGTGAACTGAGGTTCCACTGTATATATATATATATATATATATATATATACATACTAGCACAATACCCAAACTTTGCAGCGGCAAAGTACTGCCTTAAAATTTTTATTAAGAAAAAAAGTAAAGATTTTTAAACTGAGGGAAAATATACAAATAATTATTTGTTAAGGATCTCTTTGTATACCACGTTGTCAGTTCAGCCCTCCAGTTGTAATATGACCAAGCTGTGCGCTGAGCTTACTCTTGAGCATGCAACATACAGTTGGCCATGTGAAAAGCAATTACATCTCAAATCAATGCCAACCTTTTGTAGGGTTTGTCCCTGAGGCTTATTAATTGTCATTGTGAAGCAGAGCCTTACTGGAAATTGAAGGCGTTTGAATTGAAATGGGAGATCAGAGGGTATAACAGAGATGCGAGGAATAAAAACTCTCTCATCTGCAGACACGTGACCTGAAGTCTCGTGCCATTACAAAGTTTCAGTGGCTGTAAGTTTCTCAGTAACATTTTTGGCGCCCCAACCTTCAAAATTAGATTATGCTTAGAAGTGCCTGGAGGATTCAGAGTGTGGAGAAACTCTACCAGATAGTGCACCGCGTCTTCCACTTCTACAACTGAATCCACAGACTGATACGTTTTCGGTTGTGAAGGTAGTTCTTGAAGTAAAATGTGGTTTACAGTTGTCGTCATGTCATTTCTTGGTGTCAGGATAGCTCTCTCCTTCAACCATGACACGTCGTTTTCGTGGAGATTTCGTAGATTGGGGTAAACATTTTGAAGAAGGCTTTGTAAGGTATTCAAGAGGAGACAGAGAATTGTAGGAATATTTATTTTACAATTTTCTTGAATGAAGGTGCCATCACCTATACTCATCAAAAGAGCAGAGAACTCCCCAGCCTTTTTGTCGCCTTTTAAATGAACCCTCATGTTTATTCTTAAGGTAACAACATTAATTTGTGGCAATAGGTATGAAGACTTCAGAAATGCTTTAACTTCGTCAGCACGTGTTCCTCTGGGCACGACTGGTAGGGTTTGCTGGAAGTCTCCAGCCAGCAACACTGTCAAGCATCCCATAAGTTTGTTGGTGTTTCGGATGTCTTGGAGGGTCCTGTCTAAAGCCTCAACACCTCTTCTGTGTGCCATAGTGCATCCCAGACAATAAGCTGACAAAGTCACAGCACTTCAGCCATGTTGCTCTGCTTTGATATGTTACACATGGGGGATTCAGTATGGCTGAGTTTCAGAGGCAGCTTGAAAGTTGAATGAGCAGTTCTGCCACCCTCAAGAAGAGTTGCAGCAATGCCAGAAGAAAACATAGCTATGTCAATGTTACCTTTCGCTCGGATTTTCACAAGGAGAAGGTTTATTAAGAATGTCTTACCAGTTCCTCCTGGAGTATCAAGGAAAAACACCGTGCCAGTGGCCGAGACAACGCTCCTCATGACTTGCTCATAAACTGACTTTTGGTCACTATTTAGCAACACCTCGTCATTTGTGACTATATTGGCCAATTGCGAGGTGTTGTAAGATGTCTCTTTCAAGTACTCGGGATTTGACATAAGATCTGCCAGTTCGCTGAAAGGTGAAGGCAAACCGTAATGATCAAGAGATTGACCTCCAATAGCAATTATGTAGTTTTCAAGCAACTGTAGACACTTGTTATAGATCAAATGTAACCACTGGTGGACTTCTGTTCATATATGATCTCTTTCAGTCTGTCTCCTAATATCTTCTGCTATGCTGTCTTTATGTTTTTCCCATAGGTTTAAGGGGTTTTCCATTTAGCAGATCATCAGCATGACCGCAAAGAGTTCACGGATCTTTTGAGGTGACTGAGACAGAACAGCTTCCTGTAGAGTCTCTTCCCAGTTGATATCGTCCTGTAAAAAACCAAGTGCTCTGCAGGCCAACTTATAGGTTGGATGTAGGACACCATCAACTGTTCTGAGAGATTTGAAAGACATGGAACCTATGATTTCATTGAGCAGCAGTCGAAGATGGTAGCATTTAGAGTTATTCGGGTGCACAGTGTAGACCAGTCCCAGCACATTGTCTTTTTTCACTCCCGAATGTCCTTGAACAGTGTTCCCGTTTCCTCCAACGAAACATGTTGTTTGCCCACACATAATATGATAGAATTTCATTATAATGAAGTTATTTTGCAAAATCATCGTGGTTGCAAAGGTAAAAGAAAGCTAAAAGGGTCGTGGATTGTGTACTTTATCGGCAACATTGCCTTCTGTGAAATAAATTCTTTGTTCGTTCTCAAAATGCACAGCAAGATGAACGACCGGAGGGTAACGTTCGTGAATGGGAAAACAGAAAATACACCAGGCTGCTTCAGAGCTACCAATGTAATGCCCAGCTTCGTATACTTCGTTATTTTGATTTTGTATTGTAAATACTGCCTGGTCACTTCCCTTGTTAACATACTTGCAGATGTATCTGATAGATTTTACTGAATTGCAAAATTCGACATTGATGCATTGAAGAAGCGGAACAGCACAGGACTATAAGGGACCACCCATCTGTTGTCGATATCTACTGTATGTTTCCGATAGGAGTGTTAGCTCCGTGGAAATATGTTCTTTTATATTGCGGCGTTTTAATAACCCTTTATTTAAGTAATTATAAATTATAACGGCGATATCCCTCTCTTCGGCGATAGGCAGCGACAAAGTCACAGAAAAGACAGAATATACTTAGCTAGTTTAATGTGGCTTACGTTGCTATAAAACGACAGGGAAGACCAGTCACATTTCATAATTTTTAAACCGTGGAGATTCGGTCGTGTAGAAATGGCTTCTTTGCTGTCACAACGGAGGTGGTGTTGGAGTCTATGGCTTTCACTCCCGCAGGTCTTCAAAGGTTGGCAAGTTTCCAGCGTTCTTTTATATTGTGTCCAAACGACCAAATCCCCCAGTACAATGCCAAACAAGGTAGACAAACTGGGCTAAGCATCAGACAGTCAGATCATATAACACCTAGGCCTTTTAGGGCTGACAACAGCTGTCCTTGTCTGTCTTATGCTTTGCCTAGCCCAGCAATTCTGAAAGCTGACACTCTGTGCTAGAGCTGGCTCAGCTCTTCATGGCATGTTACACAGATAAAGAATGAAAAATACACTTAAAGAGAGCTTAAACAGATACAGTGACACAATTCTTAATATTATAACAAACTTATTATAACATCTACTCCATTGATGTTAATTGTATGACTTCCATCAGCAGGTGCGTGCAAGTGTACTGAGGGTAACCATATTTTCCGGTCTGAGTTTCTGAGATGTAGGAACGCGGGTACTTCTTACCGCATATTCCGTTGATCATGCAGGGTGAGTTGATATTATGGGCCGTGAATCATGGTGGATTTTACTATTTTGTGGAGGGCAGGGTCAGTCTGTGGATCAGGAATTTCCGCACGGATGACTTGATCGATGATAGCTGGTTTAATCCTATCCTTTAGCCACAACAGAATGTGTGCATGGGGAATACCTCGCTTTTGCCACTCTATGGTGTACATGTAGCAATTTGTACAGTCGAAAATGTTACTCTTCGTGAGCAAGTCCATCATGTTACGAATCTTCAGATGAAATTGCACGACTGATAAGGTCATGCCGATTGTGAGGTTTTTGACGTGGAAGGAGAACTTCAGTGATGTCAGTCCATTTAGGATTGCAAGTAAATGTGATGAATAAGTCAGGACGGCCATAATGACGTACGTATGTCATTGCGTCTTGTGTACGCTCGTGCATATAGTGAGGTCCTCCAGTGAACGATGATGGTAATATCACAGCTTGACCAAGTTACCTTAAATTATTGTCGTTTTTGTCAATAGCATCTTTCAAGTGGACATAATTTTCAGCTCATAGTTTCTTCTGATTTAGTGTGATATAATTTAGTCTTTCGGATTAAATTTTTGCATACATATCAACTAAAAACTGATTTAATAAAGTTTGGAAGAAAAGGATAGTATTATCATGATGTTGTCTAATCATAAGCCGGTATGAATAGAAGTTTGCTGCAGAGACGGTTTTGTTCATAGGTAACTTACTGGTAGCATGAACTTGAGGTATAGACACAGAATAGCCGTCTTCACCATAGCAGAACATGAGGGGATATTGAAGTGCATCATAGGATCTGTGGGTTTCCTTAATGCATTGCAGTTTATTTTCTCTGCTTTTCAAGACAATATCCCTATTCTCGAACGTTTGCCCAACGATGACAACACCAACTTGACGTGCTGTAGGTTTATTAAACCTGCCTTTGTGTGCATGTAATGGTTTTTTGTCAGCGTGAATAACAACTTTGAAGTCTTTGTCTTCATCTGAAATACTGTCGATTGCGGAGTGAAGTCCTGGATGTAAGTGTTACAATCATGCAGCATTTTTTGTAATTGCTGCAACAGGGGCATGTTAACTCTAGAAACATTAGCGCACCGCATTTGTGCTTCCTATCCATCGTCCCCGACAAAATAAATTTGCAAAACTTTGTGTTCCTCAGTCGGCATAGGTAAAAGACTGCCAATCAAGTGATACACTTGTCCCTGAACTTTAAATGAAGGCATAAAATTTCCCTCAACGATTTGGTTAGCACCAAATGATGTCATTTGAAATGCGCTGTTGTAGTTTTGAATGTTGTTCAAAAAATGCTCACTTTGAGGATGTTCGCCATTTAACAGGCCCACAAGAAGGTCAGGAAGCTTGCGTAAAGGAGTGAGAGAGACTTTACCACCGTTACAACACAAACCAGGAGACTCGCATTTCCACCTATGAGCTTGACAATACTCACAGTGAACATCCATGGATCCAATGTGTACTGTTTTGTCAGATTCATAATGTATGTTTGGGTCGTATGCAAATCCACAATCGGCTTTTTTGTGCCAAACCTGTTGTTTTCGTATGAGCTGCTTTTCATTATTGGGATCGTACCTAGAAACAGAAGCTCTATTAACTTGTGGATTTGCCTGCGAATATTTAGTAGCAGCGTGTCTATGAACTTGTGGATTTGCCTGCCAGTATTTAGCAGCAGCGTCTCTACTAACTTGTGGATTTGCCTGCGAGTATTTAGCGACCGCGTCTTTATGAACTTGTGGATTTCTCTGAGAGTATTTAGCGGCAGTGTCTCTA
>JANRMT010062791.1:37094199-37124794 GCA_026402145.1 Polypterus bichir lapradei
TATGAACTTGTGGATTTCTCTGAGAGTATTTAGCGGCAGTGTCTCTATTAATTTGTGGATTTGCCTGCGAGTATTTAGCGACAGCGTCTCTATTAACTTGTGGATTTGCCTGTGAGTATTTAGCGACAGCATGTCTATTAACTTGTGGATTTTTCTGTGAGTATCTGGCGGCAGCAGCACGAAGTTGTTTCCGTCTAGCTGCATCAGAAAATGTACCACAACATCTGACACGCCTCCTTTTTACTGTTTTCTCACAGCTTGGATTGCTGCTGTCATAATCGGTTTGAGTTTCATGGTTTGTTTCAACTACGTTAGTATTTGCTGGACTTGTTGTGTTGAAGTGACATTCAGCATCTGTCAAGCGATGTAAGCATACAACCGGTTTCAATAACTTCACATCCAGCTTTTGAGAGTTGAAACATTCATAAACATCAAAGTGTCCACTACTCAAATTGTCACCTGTGAATCTAAGATGTTTAAGAGGCATTGGCGGTTCTCCAAAGGTGTAAAATATTTGCCCATTTTGGTACACTTCAAAGCGACAACCAAACAATTCAGCGGCAGCCATCAACTCACATGCAGAACCATAGGTGAAGGGCTTAAGCATTTCACTCTTATAGTGCTCCTGTGTAGTATAATTATCTCCTGTACCGTCATCAGTCCACACCTTGAACCTGTCCCAGTCATTCAATACATATGACACAATGTTCCTCCGGATATCAAGAGTGAGCCTGATATGGCCGTGCAATATGTAACAAAGAGAATGGAAAAGGTAGGTGCCATCTCCGGGCATGGAAACCACTCAGTAAGTGACAGTTCTTTGAACGATGGTGATCACCTCGATAGATATGTTAATGGGGGTACAGTTGGAACAATAAAGGAAATGGGTACCTGAACAGTAAACTAAGTCTAAAATACCTACACAATAACTATAATCATAATAAATGAACAATAAAACAGCGGAGAAGCCGTGTATTAAATAAAAAGACTGCAGTTATCAGCAGGGAGACATGAATAACATTGCGAAGCAAGGAAGGGAATGAAGAGACCGGAGCGACGGATGGCCTTATATGGGCAGGCAGTCAATTATGTGGGAGGCGTTTGGATGGGGAATGCAATATAGGCAGGCAGCCAACTACGCGGGAGGCGTGGTGATGGGGGACGCAACGCTGCCTCACACAGCGATCGAGCTGCAGGCTATGGACGTACATATGTATGTAAATAGGATCCAGTTATGACCGTTACGCGTAGAATTTCGAAATGAAACCTGCTTAACTTTTGTAAGTAACCTGTAAGGAATGAGCCTGCCAAATTTCAGCCTTCTACCTACACGAGAAGATGGAGAATTAGTGATTAGTGAGGGCTTTGCCTTTATTAGTATATATATATATATATTCACATCTATATATGTAACCTCTCTGCATCCCCTTCTTCCTTTTAATCAGTGTGCAGAACCCTGAGTTCTTTAATATGGTGTCACCACCTCCAGTATTCACATTTTAAAAAATAATTGTAACATATACTTTCCTCTCCTTACCTTCTTTGACCATTTAACCTATTAAAGCATAACAAATTCACAATTTTCTCCCAGTTTACCAAAAAAAAAATGCTCAAAATACCAATGACAGATAACCAAATATTAACAATTTATAATATAGTACACCCCCAAAATTCGCGGGGGTTACGTTCCTAGAGCACCCACGAATAGCAAAAAACCACCAATTTTGGATGTGGTTAAAAAAATGTCTGTTTTCATAGTTTAAACCCTAAATATGCCCCCAAAACACTTTCATTTAATTTCAGCCTCAGCTTAATACATTACCTAAAAATAAATAATGTAAAGGTAAACCTGTATACTGCAGTGCTAGAATGTAAAATACCGATGTTACCGCTATATGTATTGTAATTCATGCAAGTGCATTTTCATTGCCAGAAGCCTTAGAAGGTGTGGGGTATTTTGGCAGCATCTTGGGGCTTTAACCCTTAAACTACCACATACTTGGGGGTTAATGCATTCCTGGACGTTTAATACTTTTTTGCTGCACTTTAAGTAAACGTCACAATTCACAAAGAAAAAGTGAAATTTTAATGGAAAACAATTTTTCATGCAAAGAGCAACACAATTACCACAACACTAATCATTATACACACTGCTAATGAACTGTAAAAACTACTGGAACAATACGTACAAAGTGCAACTGACGCCATGGATGTAAATCACCCAGCCAAATGCACTTGAACTGGCTGCACTCAAGCACACAGAGGCCAACACTGACGCTTACCAGGCTAGTCTAGTGCAGTGGCTTAATCTCAGGGGAAGTGCTGCAGGGTGTCACGCTTGGGTCACAGAATTGCACAGAAACACAGAAGATTGTAGAGACAGCAACTTTATTCAAACAAACAAGTCTCTTTCAGAAGTAAAAGGAGCTCAGTATGCAGTTAGTTCTCGATTAAAGAATAGACAAACATCATAGGGGAGCACAACCGCCAACAGAAGCAGAGAATGTCTGGGGGAGGAGAGAAAAACAAAGCAATCAGCCAAAAAGAACAGGTACTGTTCAGGCAATCGAGAAGACTGTGATTTATTTATTTTTATGGTGGAGATTCCAGGGACGCACCCAGCCTTGACCCGCGCGCATTCACAAACAGAGACAAAAACAAAGCAAACCAGTAATCAAACAGCAAAATAAGAATTTAATGAAAATAGATAATCCAGAGATCTGAACGTTGAATGGGAATGTACAGATAGTCCTACCAGTAGTTCCTGAAATGGTGAAGACGGGTGGACGGGTTCAGGAGTGCGCCTTCGTTGCAGGATGGCCATGATTCCACTTACAGTCCCCATGTACACAGGCAGACGGCAGACAATCCAGATGCACGAAACGATCCAGGACAAAATGAATAAGTACAGGTAACCCAACAAAAGTGAGACAGACAGGTACTTGAAACACAAATTACAAAAACTTTTTTTTTTTTGCTTTTGGTCACCGGCCCCCTTTTTAAAAGCCGTACTGACATCCTTTGACCTCAACAGCCACAGCACCCTCAGCAGAAGACCAATCAGAGCCACTGCATGGACTGCTGGGAGTTGCAGTTTCAAATTCTATTGGCTACTTTCACCATCCCAAGTCGCGGTTTTCTCTACAGTTGCTTCCTGTTCTCTCTACAGTACAGTATTGCCACGAGGCATAAAAATTAGAGGATATTTGCGTTTCCCGCTAACAATTATTAGTTAGGTTCTTAGGAAAAATCCGCGAATGACTGAGGCCGCGAACTCTGAACCATGACTTTGCGGGGGTCTACTGTATATAAAATGCCCTCACAATTACTAATGGTGAGCTCACCTTCTACTATTTATACCGTTCAGGAATAATTATTCACTCTCCATTGGGGCTCCAAACCGTACGTTGAGTGCATGGTGTAAAAACAAACAAAAACAGAACTGGCCTCTTCAGGTAAGGTTTTACTCCAATCCAATTAAAAACTAAAAGAAAAACAACAGAACTTTGTTGAGTCAACTTCTCCCTTTCACTGCGTCTCTCTCCTATTGACTTCTCATCTCACCCTGTCAGGAAAACACTAACTCACCTGCAGATTTGCCAGAGCTGAACTCGTGTCCTCCCATCTCCTGTGTTTTTGGGTAACCAACACACTCCT
Source organism: Polypterus bichir lapradei (assembly GCA_026402145.1). Taxonomy (NCBI): domain Eukaryota; kingdom Metazoa; phylum Chordata; class Cladistia; order Polypteriformes; family Polypteridae; genus Polypterus; species Polypterus bichir. The sequence continues at coordinate 37,097,857 of JANRMT010062791.1, forward strand.
TTCATGTCCACATGTCATTTCTTCTCTTTGCTTAGGTCTCTTTCTGCCCCAATGTGGCACACTTCTTTTCGTCTATGAACCACCCTCTTTATGAGAATACTTGGCTATGATCAACACTCTCTTTCCATTATCATGAATTGTCTCTGCTCTCGGGTTTTCATTTGAGGCAGAGTTTTGCTGGTGCTTTTCTTAACTGCATCTTTTCAGTGTTTTCATATAGCTTTAAGCCTCTCTTTGGTGGTATACTCAAGTTTTTTTGTCTGCTCTTTCTTGTAACTTTGTGCAAAAGTTTTCCTTTTCTCCTCTCTTGGTTGCCTTTTTTTTCTGCATAAGTTTTGTGTGCCATTTCCATGCCCTTTTGCTACAGCATTGTGCTGAAGTTTTTTTTCATAGGTAGAGCTTCCCTTTCCCCCTCTGTCATCACCGCCTCTTCTTCTCTACCCACTCCTCTCTTTATTTCTCCAAACCAATCCCTGTAACTAGTTTACCAGCCTGTGGATAAACACGAGGGCACTAGAGGATATCAAGCTAAGCTTTACGCTCACTATGCTGGTTAGGTTTACTACTCCTCTATCAGCAGCCCTATTCTGTGTTAGTGAATTATCTTTAGTAACACAATTTGCATTCTGTACTTTTTCTCAAAATCTACCCAGGTTATATTTATATATAGGGAAATATAAGACAAGACAAGATGAAGTGGTGGGCACCCTGAAGACAAACCTTGTATAATTGATAATAAAAGATAGCAAATATTGAGAAGGTCTTTTCAGACTGACATCAAACAACAGGCTGGCTCAAAATGATGGCAGAATCCCTTAAGAAGAAGTCAGATCAGAAGGGGCAGGGCAAGGAAACCATGACCCGGAAGTGACATCACTGATACTGCCAGTCATTTGCTTTGTAGGGGACAAAGTAGGAGAAGCATTAGGCAAAAGCACTAACCCTCGAGTCGAGGAGGAATTGCTATTATATAAACCTTCAAGATGTCTTCTGCGTGTACGTATGTGACTATATAATGTATAATTTCTCCTTTTTTTTTGTTATAGCCCCAAGCTCTCCAAAATCGAGAAATATTGTCATCAAAGTTATCTATTACAAACTGAGATTCTTTTTAGCAAAAGTAAAAAAAAAAAAAAAATATTGTATGGAAAGAATCTTCCCATAGTAACAATATTTATGTACTAAATGAAACAAGTTTAAGGTTAATACACTATATCATTTGTAATTATTTTTTATCTTTCCATTTTCTTGGGCAGTATGTAGTACAAATGTAATTTGCACTCCATTACTCTGTTATAGTGGTGTTGTGGTTAGTGCTGCATCCTAAGGTTCAGTCCATATGGGAGATTCTTTGACCTTTTCAGTTGACTGATTTCAGGTAGTAGGCTTAAGCCTGAAAGTCTCATCGTGCCTAATAAGAGGTTCAGTTTATTCTAGGAAATCTGAAGCACAAAGCGGGATTCAAAGTATTTTACATAGTTAGAAAATGAGCAGAACCTTTGAATGTTTTGTACAGCCAGCCTGTTTGCAGCTTCAAGTAGTTTTTGATTCCCATGGAAATCCACCCTGAATTGTTGATAATGAATTAGTGGCATTTTTTTGTGTTTTGAGAAATTACTTGCTCTGAAAATCAGATGCTCACTGTGGGTTCTTAAATTGTTTGGGAGTGACTGCCCTTTGTTAGACTTTTTTCAAAAAGAGTTCTTAATTCATTTGGTGGTTTGTTATAGAAATGGACTATTTGGTTCAGTTGCTTTCCTGACACTTTTGTAAAGCGCTCTGCTCAGCTACAAAATTAAAAATTACAAGGAGCCTTTCTCTATCTAGTAACAACTGAATGTGGAGATATTCATGGAGCTTTGATTTTTTTCTCTGGCAAGAAATCTTTCTTTTCATTTTTTAATTAAAGATATATCATTTGTAATTAAGGAACTGGGCCATCTGGGAAATGTCATCTGGGTCTGATTGAAGACTGCATGAACCTACCCAAGTTGTGTAATTCTTTGTATTGCTTATATAATTTTTATGTGAACTCTTAAAGTATAATTTTGATAGTTTTCAAGTCAAAGCTATTACTTCACAATAATGGCTTATATGAATTTGCTATATAAATTTGTATTCTAAAGCGAAGTGTTTTTCAGAAATTTTAAAAATACCTTTCTGTTCCTTGCACCTTACAAAGGGGCTTAAGGTAACCTAAATTTAAACATGAAAAAAGGCTTATAGTTATTAACTTAATCCATTTTTAAGGCAAGAATATTATTGGATATAAATCTGCATATTGAGATTTCACATATATTGTAAAACAGTGTATCCATTTCGCTTCAGTAAGGAATTAAAAAGTAAAACACATTATTAATAAGATTCTGCCATTTAAAAGAAAAACATCTCTGCATCTCATCTTGGAAATTTTCTGTCCATCTACAATAACCTTTCACCCGCAAGGAACATCATTTTCTCTAGCTCAACTTGTGAAGGCCACAAAGAACACTTACATTTTGAAAAACTAGTACTTTTGCATACATTTTCTTTCAGGATTTAAACAAATAAGCTATCACTTAAAATCATCAAAATGTCCAACTATAAACACAATGATGTATTTAGCAATTAACAAGTGGTAGTTAGTGGTGCATATGTGGAAAATGTGCAGTTATGGCAACTCCTGAAGAGTGCCTCTGTTATAGGGACTGGAGTGTGCTGCTTCCACAGCTGGAAAAGTTGGATGTGTTGGTGGATGAGCCCTTGTTGTTGCTGCTATATGAACAACAGATAAGGATGAAATTTTCAGAGTCCCGGAGACATTTTTCCACATTCCAAAATTAAACTGGAAGGAACGATCCAAACCTGAAGTAACTTCATTAGAGTAAGTTTGATCTTATTTTTTGCAGTGTAAAATGCATACTTTGCATTTATGCATGCGAGATCCAAGTGATAGTATGAAGATTGTTATTACCATTATGGAAGATTGTTATTGTTATTATATGGACAATGATCAAGCATACTAGGTTGTTCTACCTGGCTGCCCTTCGTATGAGGTACTTATCTATACAGTATTTAGTTTGCTAGAGAAAGACATTATTATTATCATATGACTCTACATTTCAGTCCGCTTCAGTGAAATAACTCGCCTGAAATACTGTATGTTTGGAACTGCAGTTGGATTACAATAATATCTAATCAGGAACAGGTTTTTTTTCCTCGTGTCCACGGAAAATGGGCCCTACAAATTTGCAGGTCTGCTTTCAGTAGGTCTTCTATTTGAGTGTTCACATCTATCTTAAGCAATATAAGCTATAACTTTAAGGTATCAAGGGTAGCACAAAGAAGCTGATGGAAACTGTAAATGCTTTGTTTTGCAAATTTATGTTCACATCCTGGATATGGGCATTTTTAAGCATTTTCTCAAAACACAAAATTGCTCTGAACAGCTTCAGACATGTGTTTGGTTTCATGATGATTAATTTCATTTTTACTTCTAATCTCCACCCTGTGGAGTGAGCAGAACAGGAAATGTATTATGACTATAGATACATGTATCATAGACTATGAATAATCTATGATGAAATAAATTATTTATAGTTTCTTTTCATTATCACAAGATTGCCTTATAAATGTGGAAGGTATGTTTTCTTAAATAAGAAGCTTTGCTGCTTCAAACTGGGCGTATTTGGTAAGTTTAAGCCTTTTTTCTTGCTTGGACCTGGATTACCTTAACACTAGAATCCCTGAAGCCTATGAAAAAACTTGTAATCCTGGGCCACCTTAAATTCCTTCTCATCTCTCCATCAGCATCTTTTGTTTTGTAAATGTGTCGATCAGCACAAGCAGCAGGCAGCCTGCTATCCAATCCCCCCACTGCTGCAGCTCAATTCAGACCAAAAGTTCTCCCAGCTCAAGTATATTTATCTGGGTGTGAGGTGCCTGGAGTTCTATAGGGTAAATAATATATCATTATTTGGAACACATACATTTCATCATTTCATGTGTGTTCCGTGTCTACAATGATCTGGATAAATGTAGGATGACAGGAAATGCCATGCAAGAACTGTTGAACACATAGCTAAAACAGAAACTTTTTTCATGTTATAGCACTAATCACAACATTTTGACATAAAGTGTATAATGTGTGAAGACTGAAGTCCAAATGTCAAACACTTTCACAACAGAAACAGATATAACAAAATAAGTGTGCATTTTTCAAGAATTTAACCAAAGTAAAAGAAATTAGGATAGGGTACAACACACACCCAAATATATGTCTGCTTGGATGGTGTAGCAGTAAGAACTGCTGTCTCCAAGTCGAAAGGTGTCAGGTTTGATTCCAGGTCTTTCATGCATTAAACTGTTTTGAGTACTGAGCAGCTATTATTATTACTATTACAAAATAAAAACATACATTTGATTTATTTCAGTCTGTAACATCCAGTGTAAATTTATGGTACTTCTAAAAGTTAGCATTTTGTTTCATTATTCACTTTTATTCTCTCAGTCACATTCACACTCCATTCCAATCTGACGCTATTAGTTTTCAAATAAAGACATGCTATAACAGAGGTGAACTCAGATAAGTATGAGTGTTCTACATTGGAGAAAGAGAACAGAAGCCCTTCCCTCAAGTAACGTCCACTCACTAATAAGAACAAAGCAGCTGCACCAGGCATAAAGGTGAAAGATGGCACCATTTGGATGCATCAAGAGGTTGGGTGTCATCCTACCAGTGAATCTGCCACGCACATGTCCTTCAACGAAACAGCAGGGCTTACAGAGCTTGCCAAGGTATCGTGCAAAGTCCTGTTTGTGATTATGTTTTGTGATAGTCTTTATATAAAAAACATTTATATGTTAGTTATATAAAAGCCAGATCGATGGAGAGGTGCAAAGGAATTTAAGGTGGCCCAGGATTACAAGTTTTTTGTAGGCTTCAGGGATTCTAGTGTTAAGCCCTATTGAAAGATGTAAGAACAGACAAGGTATTTTTTAAAATTAATAAAAAATAAAAAAAACACTTTCATTTAGATCACAAAATTGTGTGTCAAATTAATATATACCATGATTGTGAACAAATAAATTTGATTTCCAAAAAAAAAATCTTATAAATCAGTGTCTCTTTATGATTGAATACTAATGAACCAATAGCTAAATTGATCATTCACCGTCTAGCTGTGGGCCTTTAAGAGCACAAAGGATGCTCATGTGATGCCATCTATTGGAGGGAAATTGGGTAGAAGTAAAGTACTGTAAGTAAAGACAGTCCTAGTCACTGAAGCAGCCTGCCATACAGATACCCTGGGGTTGAATATACAGGGAACAATACGCATATTAAGACAGGTAACAGGCCAAAGATAACAGTTGTAGAGCTAGATTTGACATTTTTTTCTATACTTTATAAAGAAAAGAACTTAAGTGGTTAGTTGGTACCTTTCATTTTAGGTGCATGTCATGGGTAATATGATAACATGATAAAACAAATCCGATGCCTTTTCACTGTCTGTGTGGAGTTTGCATTTTCTTTCAATGTCTGTTTCAAGGTATTTCAGTGCATTCCAATTTTCCTTCCACCTCCCAAATAAGTGTGGGTCAGGTTAATTGTTGATTTTAAATTGGATCAGTATGGATATGCAAGTTGGACCTGCAATAAACTGGCCATTGTCCAGGGCTGTTTTCAGCTTTGTGCCAAATGCTGCCAGGATATACTCTGCTTCCCAGAGACCCTGAACTGGATTATGTTGGCGTGGAAATGTTATGTTATATTATACACTCCATTGTAATCTTGGGTACATACAACAAACCTGCACACATATACATTACATTATTCAAGCTGTAAAATGTGCACAGTCACAGAAAAAACAAAACTGAACTAGGCAAAATAATGCTGAAACCGCTTCTATACTGTATGTTTATTATTTTCAAAGTTATTACAGATTTTAAAGTTTCTATTCAGTACAACCTCACAGTACCATAATAAAATAAGTAAACTTGAAAAAAACTTTTCCTATGAACTGAATAAAAGCACATATGTCTAGGGGCATTATTTCAAATCTGACAGACTGTAATTCTAAGATATCATAGCAAGTCACTGGTTAAGCCAGGGATTGAATTTCCATTCTGTTAGATGTTAAGTTTTCTGCTCTATTTTTACACCTACCTCCCTTCTTGAAAAAAGAGATTTGCTTAATGAAGTGAACTCTTGTCCACTGCACTCCTTGTGGGTGTCAAGACAAAAATTGCTCCTGACAGCAAAACATACCCAAGGGTGAAAAAAAATAGTCTATTCAAGTTCGTCAGATTGTTGGACAATGCTGGATAGCTCAATACTTATGAATAAATCATGTTATAATATCAGATGACCAGTAGAAGAGGATAAATTAAGGTCACGTTCTGTTTTGATACTAAATATAAAAGTAATGATATACGTACATTTGCATATAGTACAGTGTGCGTGCTATTGTTCAGGTTCATACTGAAATGTAAAGTACAAACACACTATGATGCCTTACCAAAATATAAATAACAAATCCAAACAAATGTTTTGAAGTTTATGGAATGTGGGTGTATATTTTAAAAATGTCCAAAAATTAAATGTATGTTATATTTCAACACAGGCATCCAGTCCATGGCTAATTCTTGTCTGGAGTCTGAATTTGCCAGGGTAGAATCAAGCCCATAACCCCTGACCCTGATCTAAGCTGGATTTATTTGAGAATGTTATGTTATGGTCCATTTCAAAAATCTTTACATTTGTGAGTTTAAATTACCAAATGCTTTCTTTAAAAGTTGAATTTTACAATAAAAAAAAAATAGCATAAACAAAAAATCAGTGCAGTGTTTATATATTCAGAGAGGGCCCTTATGACAGCAACAGAGTATAGAAAGGTAACAAAATTGATACCTTCATTATACATAATAAGGAAGAAATAAGCACAAATGCAAAGTAAGTGCAGAAAATAAATAAAATCCTACAGCCCACCTGGAACTCCTCTATAGGCATGAAACCTGTTACAATCACAGTACCACACCAATGCACCCCATGTTTCACTTTCATCTTCTGTTTCTCTCTTTCTACCCAGATTCTGGCCTTTCTTCCTTTGTACCACTGTCCTTCTGATTACCCTCTGAAAGGATCTCTTTAGGTCTGGTGCCTTTAATCCTAAGCTTAAGGTCACGTTTGCCCAAGACTCATAAACCATTACCTGAGGCATGGATGGACTTCCATTTGCTTGAGAAATAGCAGACTTAAACCCAACATTGTGATTCCTGGTGTCACAGCCTTCAGTTGTCCTTAAAGTGTCTTGTAGATTCCCAATTGCCTGTTTTTTTTTTTTTGTTTCTTTTTTTTAAAGAACAGCACTATCTCATTATTTCGTTCTGCTGCTATGTGTACCAAAGGGGCAGGAGATTTCTTCTCTAAACTTGCAGCCTTTTCAAGGTCATATCAGGTGTGCCCCAGGCCTATGCTAGGATGCCTGCAATCTCACATTGTGGTAAAGTATTGCACACTTCTACCAAGACGGCAACTATCTTCATCTCTTGCTGTTGCTAGTACTCTCTTGTCTGATGCATTTCTGGGATACACAGAACACCTGCAAAATTTATTGTCCCATAATAGCCCTGGACTTCCCAATGCAGAACCTTTGCTACTTACATTTATTTAGTTGACCAATGCCTTTATCCAATGTGTCTTACAACATTTGAGATACAGTTGGTTACATTTCTTTTCTTTTTCCAGCTGGAGCACAGGTGGGTGAAGTGACTTGCTCAAGGTCACACAGTATCAGTGGTTGGTTTTGAACTCACAAGCTCAAGGTTTGAAGACCAAAGCCTTAACCACTGTGCCAAACTGCCTGCCTACTGCTACTACATGTGGTTCTTTCTGTCCCTGTCCTAGTAGTGTAATGTGTAAGTGTGTCATCCTGACGGCGCTTTTGTTCCTCATTGTATGTAAATGTCATATATTCATAAACTTTGGTGTTGACATATTTATAAATCTGTGCAATCACTGTGATCCACCACTCAGTGGTTCAAATTGAATATTTATGACTATAATGAGTGCTGCAGTATTTGACACCGGTTTTGTGTACTTCAGTTTATACATATTTTGGAAAATATGTAGTTCAAGCGACCATGTCTAATTCCACCATGTCATAGGGTTACCGTACTTCCCAAGCCAAAAAAGAGGGCAAAGAAACAAAAAAAGAGTTTCTTGGTGTAAAGAGGGATGAGGTTTGGAGTTTCTCTTCATGTAATGTTAGGGTGGATATTTGGGTGAGGGTATTGACTTATTAACTTCCCTAATGTATGAAGAGCACCGTTCGAGAACCATTGATCTTCAGCATCTCCTTTGCAGCTTCATCTGATGTTTGCTAAGAATTACAATGTCAGTAAAATGTAAGAAAATTGAGAAAATGAAATGAGAAAATAGGCCACAGTATGAAAGATCTGAACAAACTGACATACTCGGATAGATTCCTAAGAAAAGGTCATTACTGGAGAAACTCAGATATATGGTAACCCTAGACATTCCAAACTTTTTTTTTTTGTTTTGTAATTCAAATTTTTCCTCCACTACTGCACCCCTGCAGTATAATTTGAATCAAAGTTTATTAACTGTTATGTATCAGAAGTGAATTTTCACACCACCAGGTCAGTGTATGATTGGTGCAAGACTGCTGACAAAGCCATCATCCATTCCATTTTGCCCATTCTCAGCCTGATGTTTGAATTAGGTAACATTCTATTATGCAAGCAAACATCATCATTAATCTGCACTAACAGTTGAACTGTCATTGTTGAGGTTTACATAGCTGGTTGCCCCCTAAATCTGATTTCTTGATGATTCACAGTCCTCTGTATCCTTCGCATTTTTTAATACCATGTGATAACACCACCAACCACATCTCCTTTGGCCTGCTTCTGGACCTAACCCCCTCCACTTCTATCTTGGGGCATTCACTAAGTATTTCCCTTAACACAACATTCATCTTACAATCACCTTATGACACTCCACATGTCAATCTGATCATTCTCATCTCTGCTCTTTCCAGCTTTGCTTCATGCAAATTAAAAAAAAAAACATTTTGAAAGTTTTCCTCTCACCATATGCATAGTTATGGAGATATTACCTTTAAAATAAAACAATTTCAAAATAAAGGTATCTATTTTAAATTAGAATAGTCAACATCAAGTGGAAGTACTGCAATTTACTTTTGATAACTTTTAAAGATTCACTGAAAAGCATAGAAATTGTTAGTGTATAACATTAAAGCCAAAGAATTCACAGTTTAGAAAAATCAGGGATCTAAGATTATCCTGAGGGCTGAGATGGAAAAGCTGTAAAGTATTTGTAGAAGGCTTCTACAATGTGTTTTCTACTAGAGCTGGGTTTTTTAAGATAGTACTGTATAGCGTATCCTTAACATAGTAGAAGATGGGACAGAATTCTTCTACATGGGCATAGTTAGGTGGCAGTGCTACACAGAACCATTCAAAATTCATTGAGGATGATTTCATGGAAGACAGTAAGAGAACAAGAGCTTACTAAGTTCCAAAAACACCCAACAGTATAACAAAAATAAATGTTTGGTAGATTCCTATTCTGTGGCAAATTTATAACATGTGGCTCAAGGGAGTTGATGTTAGATGTTTCTGGTTGATCTCCAAAAATGAGAACAGTCTACAAATGTATTTTGTATTAATCGATGTCTAGCACTAAGTTTGAAGGAATGTAATTCTTGAAGAGTAGATTTTTATTTGTTAGCTGTGATTGGAATTATAAAGTCTCTCTCCCAATATTGTCTTTTGGCATCTTCTAGACATGCATAATATTTAGAACATTACTTCTTTATTTCTGTGATTGTCTAATAGAAGTAACTGTATAGTACATAAATTAAGTAAATGATGTACAGTGTGCTTAAATTGAAAAATCACTTATGAGTAGGGGAAAGTGGCAAGTTCTATTTTCCACAGAGCTGTTCACGCTATGAAGAAGTATCTTCAAATATATATTTCTGTAAGAATCTCAATACCGCACACTGCTAAGCATTAAAGCACAAGTGACAATAAATGAAAATACCATCGGTACCAGGTTTTCAATGAGTTTTGACCCAGTGAATAAATTATGATGCACTCAGTAGAAGTTAATGAGAAGATGAGATACTACACTCTCTTATCATAGTAATTCATGTACTTAAGAGAATAAAATATATATACCGGTATATCTCAAAATCCCTTTGCCTGGGATTCCACAACCCAGTAAGACTTCTATACCCTGGTAACACCAAATTTCCTTCCATACACTGTAGATCTCTGGAGCAACAATTACCACAAAGAAAGCATTTTTATATTCCAAATACATTAATATATACATTCATCTATAGTCTGAAAAAGGAAATAGCTACATAAACTTTAAAAATATGAGCAATTGAAAAATATTTTAAATCCACTATTTCTTATCTCCATCCATTATCTAACCTGCTACATCCTAACTACAGGGTCACGGGGGTCTGCTGGAGCCAATCCCAGCCAACACAGGGCGTAAGGCAGGAAACAAACCCCAGGCAGGGTGCCAGCCCACAAACACCCAGCACAATTTAGAATCGCCAATGCACCTAACCTGCATGTCTTTGGACTGTGGGAGGAAACCAGAGCACCCGGAGGAAACCCATGCAGACATGGGGAGAACATGCAAACTCCACGCAGGGAGGACCCGGGAAGCAAACCCAGGTCTCCTTACTACGAGGCAGCAGTGCTACCCACTGCGCCACAGTGTCGCCCCTATTTTTTATCTCCCATGAGAGATTTCAAACACCCTGCTTTCCAGGATGGCAATAAACTTTTACTTCAATAAAGGTTTGAAAATTTCTGCAAATATGACACTGAAAAAAACAATCTGTTTATCTTTAGACCTTGAGCACCAGTGATTACAGTAAATATAATTTTACTCAAGTTTATGATAAATTCTGAAATCTTTTGATATTCATTACTTATGTATAGCATATATTCAAATAAACAGTTTGGACTAGAAATATGGAGGTGCAAATCATAAGTTGTTATCTTTGGTAGGCATTTCTCAACAATCTCTGAGGTCAGAAGGACAGATAATAGGAAAAGGGTAGTTTATTAAACATATACATCAACAAAGAGGCAGGTATCACAGAAGAAACAGAAACATCAATAAGGATAAAATAAAGTAGACCCATGCCTTTCTAGGCTTAGCTATTACAAGACAGAGATCCTGCGTTTACAGTATATGGTGTGGCTAAGTGCATCTTTCCATAATTCCTCCTTAACACCCACACATTTCTCTTGAGTCAACTGGACTCTGGACAATGGACTTCTCCCCTGCAACACGAACCCTCATTTGTACTCCAGACCTGATTTCATCTGACTTGTGGTGAGGAAGGCTTTTCAAACTACAGTTCAAAAGGACACGTGGGTCAACGTGGGAGTTGCTTCTGTATTTTCTGTAAAAGAGCTTTATCAGAATATGATCAAAGGGCCAAACTAAGACTTGTGCAATGTGTTGAATATGTAGTCAGAAATAAAATAAAAACATGAATTTGGCATGCAGAGTGTGACCTTGGCGTTACCTGGATTTCAAATGTGGCATACCTGTGCTTAGAAATCCAGGACTTTTTTCTGTCTGCAAAATTGCAACTAAGGGCGTTTTTACTACATAAGTGACTACATTAGCATGCTGTAATCTATAGACAAGTGATTTGAAAAAATATTTTCATTAGCATTTAGTCTTGGATCATTTACTGCATTAACTGTTTTAGTTGTATGAAATTATTTGAATTTAGATTAATATTATTCACAAATAATCTTCTTAATTATAGAAGTAATTTTATTTTCTTTAACTACATTCCCTTTTCACTAGCTTTCCAATGATCATGACACATGAATAGAAAGGAGATTTCAAAGAAGGAAACTCAGACAAAATTGCTATTCCAAAAACATGTCACACCCCAGTTTTCGATCTACATCTGAGATGGGACTCTTCTGTACATAGGGTAAGAAGTAGTGATGAAGTCTTACGGCATTTAAAACACAAATTTAAGGTTCTGCCACTCTGACCCTTCAAAGTCATTTGTCTTGCCTATACTTGAGCTTTATAAGAAAACACAGTATATGCCCTAAACAGTTGTGTTGCAAGTCTGTACTTGAAATAAGACAAGACTTCTGGTTCCCAGCAGATGGAATGTTATATAAAATGAGTTGGTTTGCACGACTGTTTCAGGTTTTGAAAGCATGTGCTTCACAGAAACTACAGTATGTTTTATTGGAAACAAAGCTTTATGTGATAAACGGTTAGAGAATATAAATGTAGATAAAATAGCTTTATTAAAAAAAACTGTTCAGGTTTATTCACTTTGTACAATTTCTGCATTTCAAAATATACATCCCTGAGAGTACCTTGCTTATCCTGCTTGCTTTATTATCTTTTTTAGCTAGCAGATTAGCTAGCTAGCAGATTGTATATCCAAATAAAATTACAAATCGATAAAACTGCCATAATTCTTTATCAAGTTTACAACATGACACTGAATTTTTTACACGATTAAAAACATGGCAGAAAGATACTTCCTATTAATGGCTAAGCACAGCCCCGATGTTAAATTAGACACAATACAACTTCTAATCAACGTATATAAATAAAATAGTAAGTCCATTGATAGTGTGTAAGTTTGTTTGCTTCTGCATGCGCATTATTATTGGTCCAACCCAGGGAGAGGAGTTATAATGGGACAACCCAAAAACTAGGACTGATGCGGGGACTGCAGTTCCCATCAGGCAGCAGGAGTGTACTACTCTTGATGGAGGATATTGTCATCAACATGTACAAAGTTTTCTTCTGGGCAAAACACATTCTCAAAGACCACAGGTGAGTACATATTATCTTCTGAACTGATCTGCGTAACAGTATTATTGTTTCGCTAAATTATAGCTTTTGTCCATGAGTCTGTCTTTTTGTCTCATTGTGGGTTGTGTTTAGCCATATTGAATTTCCAAACAAAGGTTTTCCCCATTTAATTTTACCAGCAACATTGGGCATTTTGGATAGTTAATGAGTATAATAAAACCTAAATAAAAATTTCTAATGAGAATTTCTTCCTTTATGAAACAAAAAATAATCACCCCACAAAACTCTGTAGCTCCAGATTAGCACCACTACCACAACAAGTTCATTACAGCTCTTTACTTGGTACTTTACCTTTTAAATTTTGCTTCTTTTTTGGTAATTAATTTTAAAATTGTCACCTTGAGAACCAACACTTTCATATTAGAAAGTTACAGCTCTGAAGATGTTGTACACAGAAATACATTTTTCATCATAAAATCAAATTTTATTGATTGCTGAGCACTCTAAGCTTTGATTACTTTGTCTGTTTTGTTCCAAAGGATTGTGCTAATTAAAGACAATCGACAGCTGCCAGTTCAATAATCATGACATAATTTTGCACATCATAATCTTCTGCAAGATTTTATTTTGTAATGCAACAACATCAAGAAACATCAAGAAATGATTAGGAGTTTAGTCCTGCTAAAAATAGTATAGAACATAACTCCAAGGTGTTAAAGATGCCTGTTCTTGGAGGAGAGCTTCTGCTGCATAAATGATTCTCTGCTAAACAGAACAAGGATGGCTGAAGGTGTTGTTCATTATAGGCTCCAGTTTTAAACCAGAAAAAAATATTGGGTTGCCACAAAATCCTCAATCCTAACTATCAGCACATGGCTACTTTAACTAAATACCTTAAGAAAAGGTTTACATGTATGGGTGCTCCAGTTTCCTCCCACAGTCCAAAGACATGCTGGTTAGGTGGATTGGTGATCCTAAATTGTCCCTAGTGTTTGCTTTGTGTGTGGGTGTGTGTGTGTGTGCCCTGCGGTGGGCTTGCACCCTGCCCCGGGTTTGTTTCCTACCTTGCGCCCTGTGTTGGCTGGAATTGGCTCCAGCAGACCCCCATGACCCTGTAGTTAGGATGTAGCGGGTTGGATAATGAATGGATGGATGTAAATCTCTCTTTAGAACACCTCATGCACAAGTGAAGAAAAGGACTTTTGATCTGACCCGGAAGTGATAGGAGATCATATGGACTGGGGATTGGAACACTTCCGGGTCAGGGAGGATAAAAGGATTGTGGGAGCTCCCAGACGGCGAGCTGAGCTAGGTGGAAGTGTGGCAATACAACGGATTGTATTATTGAGTATTTGTATTGTATATTAATGAGTATTGTGGAGAGGAGGGTGCTTGGTGCACTGTGCAGAATAAAAATAGTCAACTTTTGGACTTATACCGGTTGTCTGGTGTCTGGCATCTTGGACAAGGATTCAAGGAGCGATAGCGCCCCCAATCTGTCACAACATCTTATTACTTTAAATACATAGAGAAGCCACCTTGTGTAACTACTTCTTTATTCAGTCATTGTGCTGCTTTCTCTAAGATATTTTTCTGAGAATTGTGTATGTTTATAATTATATATTGTGCCACTCAATTTTTGTCATATCTTTTAGATGGGACTTAAAGATTGACTGGTCTTTAGGTTTTACATACCGTATATATTTGCATATAAGTCGGGTCTTGAAACCCAAAAAAATCAATCATAAAATCAGACCTCGACTTATACGCCCGTTCAAAAATAAGACACTTAAATATATATTTTTTTACATCTTCCTGCTTCCTCCAATCTCGCACCAGTTTCTCAGACACATCGAATTCTGTTGCAGTAGCGCAGTTACCAATTTCTTTCTCCAGTTTAACTACTTTTAATTTAAAACCAGCTCCATATTTTCTTCTGATCAAACGCTCTATCCTAGAGAAAGGATGCTCTTACGATAAAGGTGTACTAGGGTGTGAGATACAACAAACACAAAACAATGCAAACGTCGCTTCGGAATAGTTTGGGTATTACCGTGTGGTCACGTAGGCACAATGCTTAGAAAAAAAGGCAGTGTGCTCCGTGGTTACTATTTTCAGGTGGGCGTTAGCGTATCATAATCTTTTGGACCAATAGCGTGAGTTTTTCCACAATCGACTTATATGACAGACAAAAATACCAGAAATTACATGGTAAAATCAAGTCCCGACTTATTTACAGGAGAACTTAAACATGAGTATATATGGTATTTATTTTTATTTGTTAATCTGATTGTTTCTTTTATGTAATTTTGTTTATTTTGTCATATTGTTGCGTTACACTTTGTGCATTTCAGTCAGGGTGTCTTCCCTGGCTCAGATGGGTTTTTTTTTTTTTGCTTAGTTGTTTATTTACTTGTTTATTTACTCTTTTTGTTATTTTTGAGATATTATTTTGCATATTTTGCTATTAGTTGTATCTTTGGTTATATTCTTTGTTTTTGCTGAGTTCACACTTAATGTTGTGATTTGGAGAAATAAACCTTGCAAAAAGGTCTTTGAGACCTCCAAAATCACCATAAACCTGGCCATCCCAGAATATGTTTGCATCAAACTAGTTTGTAAGTACAAGTCAAAC
The DNA here is from genome assembly GCA_026402145.1 of Polypterus bichir lapradei. Lineage (NCBI taxonomy): Eukaryota > Metazoa > Chordata > Cladistia > Polypteriformes > Polypteridae > Polypterus > Polypterus bichir. Next base: position 37,113,351 of record JANRMT010062791.1, read on the forward strand.
AAAGTATCCGTATAAATAAAGAATATTCATTAACTAAATAGAAAATATAACAAAACATATTCACAAGGGCAAACAGAAGTGGTCTTAAAGGCAATAATCCAAGGCAAACAAATCCCAATACACAGTGTACAATTCACAAAAAAAATACAATAACTGGAAGCCCCAAAAAAATCCAAGAAACCAACTAAATGTTCCAATGCTGAATCTCTCTTTTGCCTGATAAAGTGACAAGAATGGCCAAGCAGCAATGATGTCAAGGTGGCCCCGCCTTCTTGGGTTCAACTAACAAAGCACAGAAAATGGCAGCACATTTAAAGTCACAGAACACAATTACAAAATAATACAGAAACATAAAAATATGAGAAATAATAATTCAAAAGTGACAGTTAAAATAAAATATACACATAAATACAGACCCAAGCATAACAATTAATGCTTATATTTGTTCTCTGACCCGACTTCTATATGTTGAGTTTAGAGGGAATAGGCACCTAATGAGGCAGCGGGGGAACTGTTTTGAATTTATGTTTCAGGGAAATCCTGACTTGGACCAATGCTACTGTTTAAAGGAACTGTTTCTTGTTACTCATTTAGTTTTGGTTGCTCTTAAGTTTGCCTTTTTAGTCAAAAACTAGTTTTCTCTTTTTTTCCTGCCTTAGTTTTCTTTTTAAGTTTTTTCATTCATTTTGAGTTCTTTTATAATAAACCTTAATATAAAGGAAGGTTTTCCATTTTTTCCTCGCCTCTTTTTGTCGACATTGTGACATTTGTTTTTTTAAATCCATTTCCCTATTAGTGGGCCTATACTGTGAGTATGGGACTAGGCTGTCAGTGGTGAGACATACCCATTGGGTTCAGACCTGTGGAGAGCATAGGTCCGGCTTTTGTCGATTTGTGACACCTGCACCCTCTGTTTGATACTTTTGAGTGACAGGATCACAACATGATCTACAGTGCTTGCTGTGGTGTCAGGGAGCATGCATCAGTTTGTGACATGTGGGATGTCATATGATTTAAGAGCACAGTTCTGCAATAAGTTCATGTAACTTTACCAAAAGATAATCAAAAGAGTGCAAAAAATAATTAAGTAGGCTTTTGTTTAAAAATTACAGATTCAAAATTCAGATCCACAGAGTATGATTTTAGGTTTTGCCTGGTTACAAATGTTTATACAATCGCTCATGCTTGACTTATAGTTTCATTTCAGACTTTTTATACAAACATCTGCCCTCAGTTTTTTAAATATTAAAATCATTTGCTTTCTGGTTCCTGGTTTTAATTTATTGTACTCTATTTGCACATCTTCCAGTATCTCTGCATTGGAACAAGGCCTTTATTAATCTCAGCCAGTCTACAAAAATACAAAAATGACACATGATATGTGCATGTGACTGTATGAATAAGAGTACATAATAATCATAATACTCTGTGAAAAGTGGTAGAACTCCAACAGCACATTTCATTTGGTAATTTAATCTGCTTAGCCAAGCATGCAGCAAAGGTGGTTCAGTACATCATCAGAAATCAAAACCATTTTCCATTAAAACTACAATTTGTTTCACATCTTAATAACTAATTTCAAATTCTTTGGCCATTTAAGTTGTAGAATGGTAATTTTTGTTTCTGCTTTTGAAATTTCATATCTTTATTTACTGTGGAGGTTAACATTTGATTAAACACAACTAAAGCAAAATTATGCCTATGAGACAACTCAAAAAGATTAGGGTTTCATTATAATGTAATGTGTAATATAATCTTGCTCTTCTTTATTTTTTAACTTTGTTTCATTTTTTTTTAATACATTTAAATTTCAGCCATTACCCATCCACGGCTAGATGAAAGCCTCTCCCACACTACTCCAGACATCACAGTGCGCTGCTTTTCTCATCCCTGTCTACAAGTATTTTTATCTTGTCCACCTATCTTCCATTTAGACATCATCTTGGTCATTTCTTATTGGAACGCACCATAAAATGTCTGATGTCCATCTTCTATTTTGTCTTCTAGCAATATGATCAGCCCAGTACATCTGCAACCTTTTATTGGATCTAATCCATTCATTTCTCATTCTGTCTCGTTTAGTAATTTCTATCTTTCCATTGTTCTCAACATTTCAGCATTCAGGAGTCACGCTTCACATCACCACAAGTAAATTACATTGCTTATATACATAAGTTTTTAGGCACAATGTTAAGCCACTTTTTTTTTTTAAAAAAAAAAGTACATTTAGCCGAACGACCTCTAAACTGATTCAGATTTCCTATACATCATTCTTCATTTATTTTCCCCAAATAACCCAAATAAACATCCTTATCAACGACTTCTGATTTTCTCTCATTTCAAAATTACATCCTTTCGTTCAGCATGCTGCGTATAAAATAACACTTTAATCTTACTCAGATACATTTTTAGGCCTATATACATGCATTCTGTAAATAATCCCTTCATCTTTAATAGACGTTCTTTTGCATTTTATGCAAAAAGTATTTACTGTATATATTTATACTGATGTGATGGAAACTTTCTTTTTTACTTTTTGTGGCTCATAAAATACCAATAAAAACTCAAATGCTGGGCAATATGAAAATTTTAACATACACAGAGCATAGCAAATGTAACTGAACTAATGAAAACCTTTTCCCTTGTCAGTTCATGCCAGTCATTCATTTTTTAATCAATCAGCCAGTAGCTTGCACAAACTGTTGAACTGAAATTCAGAAGTAAGTTCACACACAATGTTCCTGAGGTATACAGATGTTCATAAAGACAGATTTTCTTTTGATTCATTCTATGTGGTTCTCTGTAAATAATAAGATGTATAGTATGATGTCCCCTGGCAGTTGAAGTTGGTAAGAATAAAAAACTTAAAAAAAGAAATCATCAATTCCCAGCATTCTTGAGAAAGCAAGCTGAATTGGAAGAGAAGGCGCGGCACAGTCCCACTGGTCTTCAAAATAAGAGAGAGGAGTTTTTGGCAGGTTCTGAGGAGTAGAAGCAGTTAGGCAAACAGGATGACAGTTTTCTCGCATGATCAGTAAGGAGGATGGAAAATTATTTCCATATTTTATTCAGGGGATGGAGGCAATGACCAAAAATAATACGCTGAATGACTTTGACAAACAACCCATGACTATAAATTGCTTGCATAAGGAGAATGCCATCTTCATTTTAATAACGAAGGAGCTGGAGAAAGCGAGTGTTTACTTTCAGATTTTTATTAGCTCAAAAAATGGCAAATTCCAAACACTAAACCACAGCTGAATACAATAAAATTCTCTAGATATTAAACTTATAATTATCCTAGGTTCCAGTGTAGTTAGGTCTCAGAATGTTCTTATTATAACCTTTGACACTTTAACACAAAGGTTTTTACATTATGATATGCCATTGAAGTGTACAGGTTTATTACAGATTATATCCATTTATGTGTTCAGAATTTCTTCTCTGCGTTATACACAGTTTTGAAACTGAAAGTTCTCTTTTCAGTCTAGTTAGGTGATCATGGGTCTTACAAACAATATCTCACTTGAATACCTGAGCATAAGGGTTTGCGTAGCAAGATTTATCTGGTTGACTATTTTGATTTCATTAATGTTCACTGTGTTGTGCCTAAAAAAGAAACAAAAGCATTGTGTTTCTAATTTTCTTTTAATTTTCAGTGCAAACTAAAGTTAAGTATGTATGGTGATGGAAAAAATTTCTTTAATAAAGGATCAAAATCATAATACTGAACTATAACTCAGAAACATATTTGTACTGCCAGACATATGTTCCCCTTCAAGATGAAAAACATAATAAAGAATTTGTTAATAAATGTTCAAACTCACAATACTGAACTATGAATTTAAAACCAGTGTCAGACACATGTCTTACAAGGGCACCTTCGAAACTCTAAGCAGGTAGAAACCAGTGGAGTGGAGAAATGCATAGTGGGTGACTACATGAGGAGGTTAAATTCAAAGACGAGATATGACATCACTTTCACCCTGAACATGGAAGTCCCACCAGTTATATAAGCAACAGAGAACCCAGATGTCAGCCTTCAATTGCAAACTGATGGTGTTGGATCTTGTACCTTGGGAGTGACTCACAACTAGTTACTCATAGACCATGTTGGTCCTAGCTCTTATTTTAGAGTCTCATTTACAAACAACAGTAAATGGGAATAACGTTCTGGACCCCAAACCTTCTCCTTGTGTTACTTATTATCCATTACAATAGAAAAAAATTAACAAAATTTAAAATGAAAAGGGCTTCATGTATAACACCGTGCATAGAATTCACACTAAAACATGGCGAACGGACAAAAACAGAAATGTGCGTACGCACAAAAGATCCAGATGCATAAATCTGTGCATAAGCCAACTTCCACATTCTTCCGCTACATAAATCCCAGTCAGCGTGAAATGTAACGCACATGCACGCACCTGCCGTCCCACCCCGACTCCTCCCAGAATTATGCCTCTGAATATGCAAATCAATATACATAGCCCCTTAAGTTCAGCATTCTGTGAAAAGACAATGGCAAAACCACTATACTATTTTTTGGTTTACGCAGTGGTATAAACAACAAAAGGAAGTTGATCGACTGACATAGAGTGGCAGAGAAAGTCAAAAGTTCAAGTTCAGAAAGTCGCACAGTGCCCTACATAAATAAGAAGTGGTCAGATATCAAATTCGCCATGAAAAGGTGAGTTGTAGCCCACCATCTGAGTGTCATATGAAAGCGTATTAAGGTACAGAGAAAAGAAAAATAAATTGGGACACAGTGGAAAAAAAATGTCAAAATGTGAACTTTAACATCAAAATTTTCACTTTAATCACATATTTCATTTTATTTTGTCATTAAAGTAGAACGTCATAAACTTCATCTTAAAATCGTTTAATTTACTAACTTCTCAAATCTTATTGTAACTAAAGTAGCACGTTAAATGCTTCATATTCTGTGTGTTTTCTATGTACTCAATGTGTGTGAATCACTATGTGCTTCTTAAACTGGCTTTCTCTTACGTCGACAGGACACAGAATACATTACATTCATGATATTACAGCTTAAAATGCTAAGATGTATACTTGATATCTTTTTCATGGTGATAGGAATTAAAGCATGTAACCTAGGGGTGCCCACACTTTTTCGGCTTGCAAGCTACTTTTAAAATGACCAGGTCGAAATGATCTACCTACATTAAAAATGCTATATATAAATATAAAAGAGTACGCAAAGAGTATGCAACACGTGTTTCGCCGTAATTCTGGGCTTATCAGGTGTACACACTCACTGCACCCCCTCTCGTGGATCGAACCTCAGACGTCAGCGTCAGAGGCGAAGCCACGGCATGTGGTTCGTTTATTTGGCAACATGTAGATCAGGGTAATTACATTTATGGCATTCGTAGTTTGAATCACAGTCTGATTGTATGGGTGCATGTGGGATGACCAGTGTGTTAGAAGGAAAGAGATCTCAGACTGGCTGCCCTGTATGTCAATAAAGTGGCATATGCCATAGGGAGGATATACTGTATGATAAACTAACATATAAAAAAAAATTTTGAATGCAACGCGATCTACCTGCACTACCTTTCCGATCTACCGGTCGATCGCGATCGACGTATTGAGCACCCCTGATGTAACCAATCACCACACAAGCTCTGTAATAAATGTCACGCCATCTATAAGCATAGAACGCCGATTCTTCCAAACTTTTAAGGAACATTGAAATATCTTCATAGTAAATGTTTAATTATTCCATCCATATATCCATCCAGGGTTGTACCAGTCTCAGCAAGCATACAGTGCGAGGCAGGATCAAAACCTGAAGACGGGGCGCTAGCTCATTGCTACCTCTGCGCCACCATGCCCACATGTTTAATTATTAACATTATACATTATTTAAATTAAGTTAAAATTTATCTGTGTAATGTAATATACATACTTTACTGCATTTCATCTTAAAATGATATCAAGGACTTCAAGGAGACAGTGCTTGGAATTCTAAGTTGACTTAGAAGCCAATCATCATCATATGTAAATACGCACTTTCTTGTTTTGAATTGATTGAATTCCATTATTGTTATTGTATGGTACAATGCGATTCAATATGCAAATCCTCCATAAACATGTTTTCCTATAAAATGATAAAATAACAACAACAATAATGCTAGTTTATAATGAGGTAATTGTACTTTTAAGTACTAACAGTTCTACCAGGAGCATGGACTGATTGAGTGCATTTAGGGCTCTTGGGATGAAAGTGTTTAGGAACCACGAAATTCCTACAGGAAAGGCTCTGAAGCGTTTGTTGTATGAGAGAAGTTGAAATAGACAGTGTGCATGGCTGAGGCAGCGTGTGCTAGATGCTGTGTCCCAATAATCCTTTTTCTGATCAGCTGCTGTATAGCTGTGAGTCCACACTCGGATACAGTGGGTTAAAATACTCTGAGTGGTGCACTGAGAGTAACAACACTAAAGCAGCTATGGTATTAGAAATATTTTGGCCATTCCATGGACCATTGTATTGATATAAGTCGATTACAATCATATGTCTTATGGTATTTTAATGGTAGTTTAAACTGCTAGATGTTTAAATTCTGTATCTTTATTAATCTGAACTTTATATCTTTTACCTTATTGGTGAGCAGTGTTGGTCCTGGAGGGCTGCAGTTGTTGCAGGTTTTTGTTCCAACACAGTTGGACAGTTAGAAACTAATTTACCAAAAACAGATGTTATTTAAGAAGGTGGCATCTTGTGCTGATGTTGACCTTGCTTCTGTGCTGACCTAAAGTTCCAGAGAGGACAACTGTATTCCTTAGGTAGGTGCATAAGTTTTGTGTCATTACTTGCTTTTTTCTTCCAATTAAACAGGGCTTTGCCTGGTTGGAACCCGAAGCATTTGGCTTTGTCCTGCATCTTCATTTGCCCTGCTACAATAAAAGTGTCAATTAAATGTGGTAAATAAATGAATGTAAATACCTTGTATTTATTGTTTATATATACTAAACACTATTCTTTCTTTTCTTTTCTATTAATATTGTAAAGTACTCTTTGGCATTTACATTATGAAGGGCACTATGAAATTTAATTTAGCAAGTCCATTAAAAAGACAAATATACTGCATCTTTTTATACTTTTTGATGTGTGAAAATATACGAGCATGAAAAAGAATAAGGACTCATATCAACATGAAGACATTAAATACAAATATTAAGGTTTCAATCAAGTATATCACTGATTATAAAATGCTTTTTCTTTTATTTTACATGATGTTATACGTCACAAGCTCTACCAGTAGCATGAGTCTGTCCTTATTACATCCACAGTATTTAAAATTTACTACACGAGAAGGCTTTCAAAGGGAGACTGGCAATTGCTTTATTGATATGTTTAATTGAAAGTGTAAAAAGTTTATCAGAATACAGAGTGTCAGATTGTTAGTTTAGAAATTAATGGAAATAGTTTTGTACAGCTACAACTCTTAAAAGTAAAATTTCTAAAACTGCAAATAAGCATTAAAATACTGTACATTTATTATGTTAAACTTTGCCTAAGGATAAGGTAGAAATCATAAAATGTGTGACTGAATCATAGCCAGTCTTACGGCTTTATTATCTTTTTATTACTAGCAATCCTTTACTCAGAGGTTGATTTGTTTCCTCCTACAACTGAATGCCACACTTTGAGGATTTTTTTTTCTTCCACCTTTAGTCTGGATATTAAAAATGAACATGAAATAAAATCCCAGTCTAATATGTACTGTATTACTGTTACAGGATTTTCTGGGGACAAGCACACTTATTGCTGTTACTTTAGAGAATGCAAAACAATGCTGAACAGATACTGTATGTACTACACATCTGACTTGCTCATGTGCTTTATGAATTCTTTTAATTTCTCATCATAATTCAATCGGACTCATTCAACCTTGACCACTCGCTCTTACTTCCAAGATAGATGGGCCTCTACTGACATAGCAAACACCCTTGATGCATTAGTACAGTATAACTTTTGTCTTAGTATATGCGATTGTATATTACATTAATGTAAAACTGTAATCTTAATTCCTTTGTAAAATACTTGGGTAGAATATACAGCAATTCATTTCTAATTATAAGGCTGGCTGTAATTAACGACTGACTGACATTTTTAGTCATTCTGGTGTGTGTTTAGACTATAGGGAGACTGTATGTTTATTTATTTAGTAATCTATTTATGTATTTATTTATTTAAATATCTTCTGTAAAAAGCCAAATTTCCCCCTGGGGGCAAATAAAGTTCCATCTATCTATTACTTATTTATTTAGTATTCAAGACAGTGTGTAAAACAAAGGTGAATTGATTACATGATCGATTGTATGTTATTAAAAGCTATTTAATCAGCCATACATGGACTGAAGTGTTAGCTACAGTAAATAGCTTCTCCACACCATATTATTTATCCTCATGTTTGTTTATTAGAGGTGGTTTTGTTTTTTCTAAAATATTTAGTCAGTCAGGTCAAGAAAACAGCATAGAGTTTGGAAGGTCAACTGCTATACTGCATGAATGCATTGCTTCTAAAATGAAAACGAAAAATGAAAATTGCTTCAGGAAGATTACGAGCTGATATTACAATTTACAAGAAATTCAATTAAAGAGAGTAATTCATTTCTAATTATAAGATTGGTTTTAATCAAGAACCAACTTTCAGCTCTTACTTAGTGGAATTTGGAACCCCAGTTTCTCATTTTGTTAAGGAAGTGTTAGTTTTGTTTTATTTGATATTTTATATTAAAATTGACCTGTTTTACATTTAAAATAAGTTAAACAACTGACAACCTAGTAACTTATGAAACCATGTTATATACCTGCTTTACTGTCATTTACTGGAGTTTCTAGGGATAACAGGCCTCTTTATGCAATTATGACACGAACCTTCAGGACTTAATAATCACATTTAATGGGTTGAACCTGAGGAAAGATTTAAATGAATGTTATAACAAAACACAAGTCAGTTATTATGGTCAGAAACTGCACAGTACTTCTTCATGCAATCATTCCATCTATCTTCATTTTATCTAACGATTTCATAATGAGCACTATCATAACATGCTTTACTAATCTCCAAAGAACAATCAGATTGTTACAAACTGGTTTACATTTTTTAATAACCCATTAATTATTTTTTCTTACAAACTCATTCCAGTTCCTTTCATAACTGAGTGATTGTTAATGTGATACACATTAATTAAACACCAAATGCAGGGTAAAAAGATATACAGAGTTAATATGAAAAAGAAAAGCTCAAAATAACCTCGCATGATTCACTCCTGCTTCCAGCTTTCCAGATGATATTGTCTCCAATATGTTCAACTGGATACTCTGTCAAATTAAAAACTGAGGACATGACTGAATTTATCTTCAGCAAGAAAATAACTGCCAGGAAGAGAAGTCACATGTACTGTAAACTCAAGTACACAACAGGAAATTAACTTTACTGTTAGAAATGGAGTCCATAGGAACGTCTATCAGTTCATCATCTGCAGCATTATCAAGCCAAGAAAATATGATTCATTGTCAAGGCTCCAATAACCAAAATAATGAACTTTCTGCAGGAATTCAAAGAACAAAAAAAAAAATTAAGGTTTAATCTTTAAAGGTCCCACCGTGCAGCATGTTCAAGACTGACCAAAAGATATATTGTCATAGATGGGATTAGGGAAATCAGCGGCTTGTTTAATTTTTTTCCTGTATAATGACATTAAGAATAGCAGCTCCCTGACTAAACACAGCTTACAGAATGAACCCCAAAGTTATTGGAATGCATGCTTTAACTTTCATAAGTTGTGTTTACCTAGATTAAACTGTTATTGGACTGCAATGAATCTCTCTCTCTCTCCTTTGCTTTCTAATAAAATATATCTTAATTCCCCCAAAGTTCAATCCTAAAGTTCAGCAGCTAAAATGTGATTTTCAGTTGACACCAGCAGCAGTTCATATCTTGAATGAAAAAAATGTTTGGATTTTGCTCTGAAAATAAATCCTATAATGTTGCAGTTAGATTATTTCTTTCTGTTTTAATTTTTATTAGAAATCATCTTGCATTGTGCTGCGCTACCTGGGTTTCACAAATGCATTACTGCTTAGAGTTAATTGTGACATAATTACACTGATTAATCAGGCTGTCAATGTAGTCTAGTAGATTTACATTTGATGTTGAAACCACTAGAAATATAAATCTCCTACTATCCTGATTCCTGTGACCAAGAAAATTCACTTAATCTGACTGTGACTCAATTGTACAAATGCAAATTGAATCAAAGAGAATAAAAACACAATGTACTATAAGTATTTAGCATAAAATGCATTATATACAATAAATATATGAAAATACTTCAGTTTAGGTACTGCAAAAATGCAGTGATTACTCATTAGCTAACACATAACAAGACCTTACCAAAGGCTTCTTTAGGTCCTCATAACACTTACAAAACATCACTAGACAGATTACTTCATCTTTGTGCAGGGTGGCATATTGACATGATAATAAAATGACTTGTTAATATGAAGGATTCACAGGTCATTACTAAATATGTAATAACAAGACAAATGTGTCTCAGTTAAGTCCGACCACTCCAAAGTGAAGTTTTGTTACTAGGCTACATTGCAGAGATGAATAAACACTTTACTGATGTGTGACAATATATATGTTTCCATTAATATATATAAATATATACTAGCAAAATACCTGCGCTTCACAGCGGAGAAGTAGTGTGTTAAAAAAGTAATGAAAAAGAAAAGGAAACATTTTGAAAATAACGTAACATGATTGTCAACGTAATTGCTTTGTTACTGTTATGAGTGTTGCTGTCATATATATATATATATACTAGCAAAATACCCGTGCTTCACAGCGGCGAAGTACTGCCTTAAAATTTTTATTAAGAAGAAAATGTAACCTTTTTAAACTGAGGGAAAATATGCCAATAATTATTTGTTAAGGATCTCTTTGTATACCATGTTGTCAGTTCGCCCTCCGGTTGTAACATTACCAAGCTGTGCGCTGAGCTTACTCTTGAGTATGTAACTTACAGTTGGCCATGTGAACAGTAATCTTTTTTCAAATCTCACAGCTTGGATTGCTGCTGTCATAATCGGTTTGAGTTTCATGGTTTGTTTCAATTACGACAGTATTTGCAGGACTTGTGTTGAAGTGACATTCGGCATCTGTCAAGCGTTGTAAGCACACAACCGGTTTCATCGATAAAATCACATCCAGCTTTTGAGAGTTGAAACATTCATAAACATCAAAGTGTCCACTACTGAAATCGTCACCTGTGAATCTAAGATGTTTAAGAGGCATTGGCGGTTGTCGAAAGGTGTAAAATATTTGGCCATTTCGGTACACTTGAAAGCGACAACCGAACAATTCAGCGGCAGCCATCAACTCACATGCAGAACCATAGGTGAA
>JANRMT010062791.1:37140535-37154863 GCA_026402145.1 Polypterus bichir lapradei
GTTTATATATTTATTTGTTTAAAGAGCTTCTGTCAAAAGCCAAATTTTCCCATGGGACAAATAAAGTGTATCTATCTATCTATCTATCTATCTATCTATCTATCTATCTATCTATCTATCAAAAACAATCCAGTGTAGTTTAAACATTTAGATGTGGACAAACAGTTTTGGAATTCCAGCCTACCTGTTTATCACACTGCTAAGAACATGACAAGTAACATGGTGAGACTTGATTAAAAATAAACTGATTATGCATTCATATGGGGGAAAAATACTTTTTTTCTGATTTGGCTTTCCTCTCTATTTCTCTCATGTGGTTGGTGAAATCTTGTTTTGGTAGATTTTGTTTTTTCTCCTGTTTTATTTTTCTTTAATGATTTTGAAATCATTTGTTGTATAATTTCTGCAACCTTTATGAGCTTGATTTCATATTATGTTACTTTTTTTAAAAAGAAATAATAACAATCAAAAAACTAAATAAAAAAAAAAAAAAGTAACATACTGTGGGGTGATTCATTGACCACAGGGAAATTCCATTACGATGCAACACAGCTAGATAGAGCTGTAGATCTGTAGATAGATAGATAGATAGATTGTGTGCATAATTTACTATGAGAGCTCAATTATTTAAAAAATTTATTTATGGATGTGGTGACAGAGGACATGCAGGTGATGGGTGTAACAGAACAAGATGTAGAGAACAGAAAGATATGGAAGAAGATGATCCGCTGTGGCAACCCCTAACAGGAGCAGCCGAAAGAATAAGAAGATTCTGGTTACAAAGGAGTAAATAACATGAGGAATATTTGGCTAATGCTGAGAAATTTTAGGAGTAATAACAATAAGTTTACCATACAGTAGGAAAACATCTGTCATTTAAAATTTAATTGGCATTTCTTATTTTAATGTTAAATAATTGCTTAATTTAGAATATATAGTTTCAGTGTGTAAAAATATTATTTATTTTCATCTGTCCTACATGAAAACAGTTAATTTTCATTCTTAAATTTTAAAACATATACAGTTAGATTCATAAGTATCTGGACAGTGACACAATTTTCATAATTTTGGCTCTGTACACCATCACAATGGATTTGAAGTGTAGATTTTCAGCTTTAATTTAAAGGATTTACCAAAAATATTGTATGAGCCGTTTAGGAAAGACAGCCATATTTCTGCATAGACCCCGTTTTCCAGGGGCTCAAAAGTATTTGGACAATTGACAGACAAGCTGTTCAATAGGCAGGTGGAATCAGTTCCCTCATTACTTCATTAACTATTAAGTAGTTAAAAGGTCTAGAATTGATTCTAAGTTTGGAATTAGCATTTGGAAGCTGTCACTGTGAACTCTCAATATGAGGTCCAAAGAGCTGCTGATGCAAGTAACAACAGTTCATCATTAGGCACAAAAAACAAAGCAAACCCATCCAAAAGATAGAAGAAACATGAATAGTGGTCAAATCACCTGTTTGGTACATTCTTAAAAAGGCGAAACACACTGGTAAACTCAGTAACACCAGAAGGTCTTGGAAAACCACAGACGACAGCAATTGGAAGTCAGTCACTACTATTTATTGATGATATGACTGCTGGCAGAAGTAGCAGGATGAATTCTGAAGTGTATAGGGCTACATTATCAGCTCAGATTCAGCCAAATGCTACAAAACTGACAGAACAACGCTTCACAGTACAAATGGACAATGACCCAAAACATACTGTGACAGCAAACTAGGTGCTTCTCAAGGCAAAGAAATTGAAGATTCTTCAATGGCCAAGTCAATCAACTGACCTCAGCCCAATTAGTCATGCATTTCACTTGCTGAAGACAAAACTGAAAGCAGAAAGTCCAACGAACAAGCAGCACCTGAAGATGGCTGCAGCAAAGGCCTGGCAAAGTGTCACTAGTGTGGAAACCCAGCACTTGAAGATGGTCATGGGTTCCATACTTCAGGCAGTCATTAACGTTAATGTATTTTTAACCAAATATTGAAAATGATCATTATATTTATGATTATTTTAGTTTGTCCAAATACTTTGAGTCCCTAAATGGCTCATGCAATATTTTTGGTAAGCTCATTATATTGAAGCTGAAGGTCTACCCTTCAGTCACATAAAGATTGTTTAATTCCATATCCATTGTGGTGGTGTACAGAGCCAAAATTATGAAAATTTTGTTACTGTCCAAATACTTACAGACCTGACTGTAATTGGAGTTAAAATTTTTGTGTGTAACTATGGCCATTGTTTCCAATTTTTAATTTTATGCTCAGTTTTAATGTAGGATTATCTTTTTAAATACATTATTATCCTAGTAGGTCCTCCCTGCATTTGCATGTTCTCCACGTGTACATGGGTTTCCTCTGGGTACTCCGGTTTCCTCCCTTGGTCCAAAGACATGCAGGTTAGGTGCATTGGCGATCCTAAATTGTCCCTAGTGTGTACTTGGTGTGTTTGTGTGTGTGTGTGCGCGCCCTGCAGTGGGCTGGCGCCCTACCTGGGGTTTGTTTCCTGCCTTGCGCCCTGTGTTGGCTGGGATTGGCTCCAGCAGACCCCTGTGACCCTGTAGTTAGGATATAGCGGGTTGGATAATGGAGGGATTGATATTATCCTAATAAAGATAGATCATTACTTCATTATCATCCTTTAAAACATTAATGTGTAATCCATCTTTTCTTTTTAGGCAGACTTCTCTGTCGGTCATAGATAACATTTTTACATGTATGTCACATTAATCCAATGATTTGTTAAAATACAGGTAAAATTCAGTCAAAATGAATATCTTTACAACAAATTTTTCATTACAACAAAGTATTTTTATGGTCCTGACAGTTTCCCCATATGACGCGAGTCTGTAAAAATCTCGTTACTACGAAGTACTTTCAGCAGATACTTTCATTACAATGAAGTGCCCAAAAAACCTTGAAATGCCTGAATGAATCATCCACAGAGCAATTAGTTTTGTGGCCACAGCTTAGTTGTGCACAACGATCCCCAAAACAGAAACACTGTAATTTTTTTTCTTTCTTTGAACTTTCCTTGTATTGTTTTTTTTTTTTGCCTTTTTTGTTTCCTGTGGTTTTCAGTGATACCTTTTGCTTATAGCTCGTCAACATTTGAAAAACATCCGTTGGAATTTAACTCATTGTCACCCTCCTATAGAAATGGCAGACACGAAAAAACGATAACACTTCATATTAGAAAAAAAAAACTTTACATTTTTGCAGCTCTAATTTGCGGCAAAAAGAAAAAAGACATTGTCAGTGAATTCGGAATTTCGCCATCGAACCTGTCAACTTTCTTGAAGGACCGAGCAAAAAAAGAAGAAAAATCTTGGGTTGCAAACGTATGTGAACTGCTGCATTTGAAGACGTCGAAAAAGCCATTTTTATGTGGTTGAGTGATGCTCGTTCAAGAAAACATTCCTATTAATGCGGCAGTCATTCAAGAAAATGTGTGGTTTGTAAACTCTCTTGGGACCTCTCCAAACTAGACAGCACATGAAGAGCATCCCGAAATGCGATCTCCGCGTCTTTGGAAGACTGTTTATCTGTTGCCGGGGCAACAGCAGGCTCACAGCTATGCTGCGTCTCTCCGCCAAAACAAATAGAAAAGATATCGGTGGGTGATGCAAGGTACATTGTAAATGCAGATAACAGGTTTACTTGTTCACTGATCTGGCCACGACCCAGCCTGACTGCTGTGTCTGTGTATAGCAGAGTGGCAGATCACACTACAATAAATAAGTGTGCCATTCCTGTTTCAAGCTGAATAAAGCTGGTTTTGCTAAAGTACTGAGACTCAGCCTCGTGTTTGGCATTGCAAGACACTGACTTATAGCGCGACCCCGATCTTTTATGATTTGCTTCTGTGTCACTTCACTGCAGCGCTATGAGCCTTGACCCGGCAACAGACAAACAATCTTCCAGAGATGCTGCAATTACGGTTCGTGATGCACTTCAGCGTGTCGTTCCCGTTTTGGTGGTCTCAAAATAGTTCAGAAACCTCACAATATGAAGAAGAAAAGGATGATTCGGCTCCTGATTGATAACTGTGCTGCCCACAACATGTTTCTACATTTAGATAATGTTCGCGTTGAATTCCTTCCACCCAATTGCACGACAGCGCTTCAGCCATTGGATTTGGGCATCAGTCGCACCCTGAAAGTGTATTATCGCAAGGAAATGCTGAGAAAAATTCTCGTCAGCATAACTTGTAGGCAGGAGAAGATTAAAATTACCATGAAAGAAACTATTGAAATGATTGCAAACACTTGGATGCAAGTTAAAGAAAGCACTATAGTAACGAATACAGAATCTCATTACAACAAAATTTTCGTTACAATGAAACATTTTTTAGGTCCCTGGGAGTTCGTTGTAATGGAATTTTACCTGTATACTCAAGTCATTAATGAATTGTTTAAGCAAACACTAAGCCCAGCATGAACTTGTGAGTCAGAGACAATGTCAGATTTAATGAAAGCAGTTGCTGAATTTCACTACCTTGTGGATGCCAAATTTCATGATTTACGAAATAGGCTAGCCTGTTTGTTGATGTTACTTTTATGATCAACATATGTTGTCAATTTGTATATATCTCATTTTCAAATCTTCATTAAATAACCATGCAATGTTGTATTGTTATGCTCTCCATAGCAATTGTGTCATATTTTACTCTGGTTTTATAAGAGCATGGGAAATGGTGTAGGAATTGCTGCTCAATATTCCGGAATGTTTTCCACAAATGAATCATTACATGAATTAAATCTGAAATCTAACAGCATTTCTAACATGTAATCCAAGTCATACCTGCATGAGACTTGTCCTGTGAAGGTAGTAAACTATGATGATAAACTATAATGTTCAAAATATAGTTTTTAATTATTGTTTGGGCACTTGCAGTATAGTCAATACAGTTAAAATGAGAGAATTGGGCAAGATTTTCACTAAGTATCATTTGAACTGTTTTGTCAGCATAAGGCTGTTCATCCTAACATAATCTCATCAACATATATTTACCTAAAGGAACCAGTTTTTACTTACCAGCCAATTATTCTTTTACTCTTAAACAAATATACTTTGAATCTTCCATTGATTTTTGTCAACTGTGATGTCTATTAATTTTAAATTGCAAAAAAACTAAAGATCAACAGCTATTCAGCTAACCTGTTCCCATTCTTTTAATTAATCATGATCTATGTAACCATTCATTTTTCTGTTCAACGCAATTAATTCTTTTGTAGTCCTTAGTACTGAGAATGAAAACTCACTTGCAATTATCCACCTTAATAAAAGGGTAATTGTCTATGTGTCTGTCTGTGTTTTCATCTGCTGCTATGCCTCTGTCATTCCAACAGATGGCACATTACAAGCATTAACACTGTTGCTATGAATCCAATACCAAATGGCATATAACAGAGACAAGTGCATTACATGATGTCCTGTAAACATTAACATTTAGGCATAAATTGATTGCTCAGATTTTAACCTGTCTTAGACAGGTAAAACAGCTAGTAAATGTAATAAACGTTAACAGTAAAATATAAAATGTAACAACAGTTACATAAATGGCCATAGCAAGGTAAACAAACAAAAAATAGAAATGGACAAAAGTAGTTAAGTATAAACAAGTTTATGCTAATGTAAAAAAAATTCTGCTATATATGAATTAAGACATTTGACATTTAATACTAGTTGAGGAAAGGTGAGAAAACCAAAACTCCAGTTAACAGCATTGTTGTGCCTTTCATAGTCATTTACATTACTCTGTGTCACAGTTTTACAGACCTAGGCGGCATAGCCACAATCTCTTTTCAAGACATTCTGTAATGCCATTAACACATGTAGACAAGCTGTATAAGCTAAAGTCCAGTAAGATGGTCAAGTGTTGCGATGGTTCCCATCTCCATGATGTCTCATTCAGTTGACAATAATAGTAACCTGGCAAAGCAGTTCTACTGATGGGCCCATGAGCTTTTGGAGTAATGCTGATGTTAATTTTCTTATATATATTGCTGTCATTTTTATAATTAACTTTCTCCTGCCTCCTTATGTATCCACTGTTGATGTCTACCAAATTTACCTATAAACAGCCCTGCAGTGGGACACGTTGATTTGCGGCAAATGCACCTAATTGAATTTACTAGTAAAAAACTATGAACTTAAAGTTTTGTTTCGATTACTTTAAAATATCATGAGAACATATGCTTCCTTTTCATTTTTGGTACTTTAAAATATGTTGTAGATTTCTGTTTTAACCCCAATATCCTCCCCTCAAAGTGGATCATCTTTATGATAAACTAATTATGATGGCCAAGAAGTGCAAAGAAGCTTTGTGCTTATTACAGAACATGAGCATGGGAAAGGCGTTATATTAGTAAAATGTATTATTATTATTTTTATATTATTATTATTATTATTATTACATGCTGCTCAACTATGTTTATTAAAATTGGCTCTGTCCCTTTTTCTAAAATTCGCACCCCTTTCAAATTTTAAACACACATCTTCTCTTTGCCTCACCCTTGTTTTTGAATTGTTGCCTCCCACTTCCACATATCATAGATAGCTGCATGTTCTGTTGTAAGCACACAGCACTCTTTGCACTTCTTTGCCACTGTAGAGCTAATCATTTAGAAATAGAGTATCTCTTTAGATATTTTGTATATGTAATATTGAATGTGCAAATAGTCATTAAAATAGAGTAGAGGATATCTGTAAATCCAGTTTTGAACAAAAAAAGCAATATGCGTCACTGCATGTTTGGTGTGTACACTTTCATGTTCAGGGTCATGGAGCGAAAATACAGACATCTAGCCCATAGTGACAAACTGAATAGGACCTTTGAATTGAAAGCTTTGCTCAGGCTCTTGACTTGTACTTCACTACAATGTGCAAGTACAATACTCAGCATGACTGTCATTTAGGCATATCTCAAGATTTTCTACGGATTATCTTTAAGATTAAATGATACCTTTAAATTGGGTATATGAAATTATTTTAAACTGCTGTATCATAATCTTGATAGCATACATGTAATATTTGGCATGCTATAAATCAGAGCAGATTCACACTTACACATTGTCATATGACTGTGGCTACCATCCCAACGTTCTGATCTTGCCTGTCTTCATTTATACTTTTCTCCATCTCTTTAAACAAGCCACTGGTTGATTATGACATTAAATTCAACTTTATTTTATGTACCATCATGTGGTATAACGCTTATTGTTATATTGTAAATGAAAATTAGACACAGTTACACTTTTCAGCTGATGCCAACCAGAAGTTATGCACTCCTGAAAAACAGGTTCACTAAAAATCATCGCACTCAAACATCCATCTTTTTCTTGAAGATGAAAAAAGCCAAATAAACAAGAAATGTGTAATGGCAGGAAAATGTTGTAAAAGCTCATAGTATTAACCTAAATGAAGCTGCAGGAGTAAATAATACAAACATAATCGAGATACTGACTACTAAAGTAAACTGATATTGACACTATTTTATTTGTTTGTTTGAAAAGTATTACTATTAAGATGAATTCATAGCAAGAGTTTGCAAATAAATTATGTACAGTAAATGATCCCAGTAAGAAAGTTAATTTAAAATTGATTTCTCCCAATATCACATAGAGTTTGATCAATATCTGTGAACCTCCCAAATAGATATACAAATTATGAAGAGTTAGTATTGAGTTACAAAAAGGTCTCAAGAAGACAAGTTAATATAATAATTTTGTAGCTTATATCTAAATTATGAATGTATGTATTTATTTATTGTTTATGCATAAGCCATTTTCAGAAAGTTTTTTTTATAGGGTTGGGTGTGCTGTGGGAACTTTCCAAATATAATCTTGGATAATGGGTTCTCTCCAATGCTTTAGTTGTGTTGTGTGTTTTAAAACGTTTCATATTTTAGTCTGCAAGCTTCCACTGATTGAAATTCTGTTTAGATGTTAAAAATATAGAATTTAGAAGTCACAAAAAGCAGTAATTAATTTACTTATATCATTTTTTATAGTAATTCTTCTTTTGACTTCAATTTTTACCCAGAAATCATTGAGTGTGGTTAGCTAGACAATGGATATGCCACACTATGGTACAATCAATGAGACACTGCATGAGTATGTGAAGAGATCATTGTGTTTTGACAGTGTTCAGAAAAATGTGAAATCAATCTCATTCTTATGTGATGGGATCTGTTTTTGTGTAGTTTAATTGCTTTACTAACTTAAAAATCACATTAAAAAAGCATTATTTAAACTCATAGGCGGAGTGGTGGCCCTGAGGCTAGGGATCTGTGCTAACAATCAGTAGGCTTCTGGTTCAAATCCCGTAAATGTTCAACTTCGTTGGGCCCTTGTGCAAGGGCTTAACCTACAATTGCTTCATCCTGACTATGACGTTAATCTGCATCCAGCACTGCAAGCATGTCCTTAACTTTCAAGGAAAACTTGGCTGTTGGTGGCAGGATTGGCACTCCAGACACTGTAAAAAAAATATCACACTGTTTCAGTGTGGTGCTGAGGTGTCATCCGCTGCATTCGGATCCTAATCAAGTAGGTTCGTCATGTGTTAGGTGCGGCATCATGCTATCTGTGCTTCCTCTCAACCAAATTTAAATTCATAACACTAGATACTAGATTTTTTCAAGAGATTTGCTTCCTGAATAATGTTTGATTATGCTTAAGACAAGCTTAAATTTCAAATTCAGATGAAATTAACATTTATTGAATTTAGTGTGTTTAACCACCTAATGACATTACATTGCATTAAATCAATTTAGCTAACAAATATTGTGTTGCTGATCTTCTTTTGTACATGTCTCTGATGCTTCTTGTTTCAGTGTCTAACAACAATCAATCAGCATTAAAATGGATTCCACTTGCCTTTATGCTGCTTTTCCATTGTTGCTATTTCTTAGTGAAACCCTACACTACATTTTTTGTTGAGTGCACCAAAATTAGAAGGGAAGAAGTCCAAATGTGAATACAGAAAATGAACCTTTAGCCACATTTTGCACTTCATGATTTTGCAGTCTCAAAGCATGTTGTCAACCAACTGGACGTAGTTTGTTTGCTCTATAGGTGCCTTGAAAATTCTCAACAACATCTTTGAATGACTTCCGTGCAATTCCCTCCGGCCTCACTAGCTGATCTTCAAACCACTTGTCATTGATATATCTCATTTGTAGGCCAAATTTGTGAAGTCTTCACTCTCAAATACTGAAATCCTTCACTGTTTTTGTGTGTGGATGCAACAAACAAGGACAACACAGACTGCAAAAGATAAATATAAGAAGATAAAATATAAAATTATAAAATATGATGCAGAATACAAGGGCAATGCAATAATATAAAGAGACAGTAGGATTAAAATGTCAAGTCGAGTGTGCAGGTATACATAGATACTGAATAGAAGCGCTGATTAGTCAGAATAACTGCACATGGAAAAAAACTGTTTATGTGACATGTTGTTTTAGCTTTATCTACACAATGGGAAGTTTTTGGAACAGGTAATGCCCTGGGTGTGTCGATTCAGCAATAATCTTTGTGGCCCTCTTCCTTACCCTGGATTTATATAAGACTTCATTGTCAGGTAAGTTACAGCCTTTGATCCTTTCACAGACTTTGGCCTTAGCCTGAACAGAGGCAGCACCAAACCAGACAGTTGTGGATGAGGTCAGAAGGGACTCAGTGATGACTGTGAAGAAGTGGACCAATATTTCTTAAGGGAGATTGAATTTCGTCAGTTGATGCAAAAAAGAACATTCCCTGATGGGCTTTCTTAATAATGCAAGTGATGTTATTGTCCCACTTAAGGTTTTGTGACATCACAGTACCCAGAAACTTAAATGATTCTGTCCTCCAAACGGCTGAGCCATTTATGGCAAATGATAGACGGGTAGGTGTCTGTTTCCTGAAATCTATAATCTCCTCAGTGTTTTGAATGTTGAAGTCCAAATTATTATGGCTGCACCACAATGCCAGATTTTCCACCTCTTTTTTATATATGAACTCATGATTGTTTGAAATGAGGCCAATTAGTGTGATGTCATCTGCAAGTTTAACAGACAAATCGCCAGAGGTACAGTCATTTTTACAAAGTGAAGAGAGTAGTGGGGACAGGACACATCTGTGTGCTGCACCAGAACTACGGGTTAATGGGTCAGATGTGTGTTCCCAACCTCACATACTGTTTCCTATCTGTAAGTAAGTCTGTCATCCAATGGCAGATTAAACTGGGCAGGTTGAACTGGGTGAGTTTCTTATCTAGGAAGAAATCTAGGAAGAATAATTGGATTGAAAAACAGGAAGTCCAGAAACAAGATCCTCACATATGTCTCTAGCTTATCAAGATGTTGGTAAATAAAGTTCAGACTTAAATTCACTTAATCATCCACCTACCAATTAGCTCTGGGTCCAGGAAGTCTTTTGTAGCATTCTTGACGTAATTCAGAATAAGATGTTCAAAGGTCTTTATAGCCATAGAGGTTAAAGCTACTGGTCTGTAGTCATTTAGACCTGTGACCTTTGATTTTTTTGCTACTGGAATGATGGTGGAGGTTCTGATGCAAGCAGGAGCAGTGCACAGTTTCAGAGACTGGTTGAAAATGTCTGCAACTACGGTAGACAACTGGTCTTCACAGTGCCTGAATGTGGAAGGGGAAATAGGGTATAGGCCTGGAGTTTGCTTTTTGAATAAGCTGCAGACAACTTTTGCAGTAATGACAGGAGGGTAAGCTGAGGAAAAGAGGAGTGCAGAGTATTAACAATGAGACCATCAGGTAGCTTTAAGCGTCATTGTCTTTCAAAATGGATGTAAAACTGATTTAGCTGATTAGCCAGACTGGGATCAACAGAACTGTTGGTTTCTTGTTATTAGTTATTAATTATATTAATTTTTTCATTGATTCATGGATTTTTTTAAATATCTAAAATGTGTTTTACACAAATTAGAAAAATGCAGGTAATTGTAGTTGTTACTCTCAAAGAAAGATTCTGACAGACAATTGGAAATAGAAATCAGAGCTAAAGACATGTGAAACAGTTGCTGCACAATTTAAAAAAAATTAAACTATTTTTGATATGGGCAACAGGTGAGGTAGTGGAAAAAGGTCTCATTTGTACAAAAAGTTATGTCATGAAAGAGACTGATATTTTATTTCTTCTACATGTTCTTTTCATAAACCATAAAAAGTATTATGTCAGGTACCAGAAAAGTTTGCATTCTGACATTTACAGTTCTAAAATCCATTTTCTTACTTACAACACACTGTCAGATATTGAGCATTTTCCTTAACAAATAAAGGAGGATAACAAAACATTAAAAGCAAAGAAAGATGGACTTTTTCACTTTTCAAAATAAATGTACTTCTTTGGTTGGTCCTGACAGTTTGTCAGGTATTAATTCTTGAGACAAATACTCCACACAATGGTCCACTTCTACTTTCATTTGTTTCTTTGTTCATAGATGTTCTGCTTTTTAATATCTTTGATTGAGATTCATATGGTATAAAGTACACTGTTATATCAATCCAAGGAAAAATCTGGGCCATAAAGAGTAACCTATTTTGGTCTGTCATCAGAGGAGATGTAAACTGATGATGTATGGCACTGGGTGGCACTGTAGAAGAGGTCAGACTGATGTGCCACCCATTTACAGCTGGTCTTGTGGCCAGTGTTGTGACGCCATCATGGTGTCAATACGAAGTACATCACAACGTGTTGAAAGAAAACCAAAAGCAAACAAAACTCAAGTAACTCATAATTTTAAACAGGCAAGAATCAAGACAAGAATGTTTTTAAGGAATCTTTTTATTTTATATCCACAAGGTTGAAGAGTCACAGATGGCCAACACCCCTGGAAACATTACGGTGACGTTAGCAATGAAACCACACAATCATGGCAGCCACCAATAAACAAAAATGGAGTCAAGGAAAAATAAACATAACACTTATGAACACTAGAGGTCTCTGTTGCCCCTTTAACCCCAATAGACAGACACTCAGGACACAAAGTAAAAGCACTGTAATCAGAATATAAGTTTAATGTCACTGTGCGCTGTAGAAAAAATATTTTATAAATCCACTCACATGTATAGGCCAAAGTTAGCACACAGGGGCTCTCAGCATTTAGAACTGCTAGGCAAGCATTTGAAGAGAGAAAGGGACAACTACGAAAATGGGCATTGTACAATTTCTTTATGTTAGAGATGAAACTGAATCCTCTCCTTGCCTTGTTTGGAATGGCATGATTTACCTAAGTGGGGGCCTGCACATGGAGAAAACAGTTTAAAAGACTTGGACAGCAGTCAAACACCTCAAAGCTGATGGACGGATGGGTGATAACGTCATCCGTCCTGAAAACCCTTCCATCGCAGCAACGAAAAATGGCAGACTGTATACATCGAGATCCCACCTTGGTAATTGTCTTGCCATTTGGCTTCCTTCGTCTGTAATGCCGCATAAATTGTCATTAAAGAAAGCTAAGTTATTTTCTCTTATGTGATTTCTTACCGCCATATCACTATGGGAGAGGTATCGCCTTTTAATATTATATCTATACTGTATAGTTTCTTAAAACGCCGCAATTACAAAATAACTTATTCCAACTAGGGTGCTAACGACCCCTAGAGGAAATAAGCACCAAGAAGTATTTTAATACTTTCTCTTCTTGGAAACATTGCCCAAAGCAACACAGCCACAATAAACAGGCAATCAAGTACAATAAACAAGACAATTCTCTCTCTTTCTATCTCCTCCACACCTCCCAGCAAGCGTTGTCTACTACCTCCCGACTCAGGCTCATTTGCTGCGTCTCCTTGACCTGGAAGTGCTTCTGTCCTTCCAACCATGTGACTTGCTAGCACTTTTGGGTCTAATGAAGAACTGGCTTTTTTCTTCAGCCTGGAAGCACTTCGGGGCTTCCATCCTTATGACTAGGGAGTACTTCCTGCCTATGGATGAGGCATGGCTCCTCCAGTCCTCTCACAGCTCCTCCTGGCAGCACCCATGGTACCCAACAGGACTAAGAAACTGAACTCCAAGTCCCAGGATGGCCTGCGGGAATCCGGGGCACCGTTACACTCCAGGGGAGTTGCCATCTAGCATTTTGGGGGAAGCAGTGTCCAAAATTATCTGCCTACTCCCATCCTTTGGGCGTCCCAGCTGGGTTTAGCTGCTGGCTGCCCCTCACACACTTAGATATAAAACTTTTTAATGTAGCCACTTGGAAAGGGAATAAACCTCTCAATAAATTTCCCACATTTTAATGTGTATTTAATTAAACAAACTTTCTCTTATAGAAATTTCTTTCTTGCAGAAAAAAAAAAATTAATTCTAACTGGACTTTTGATAGGTAGCCCAGTTGGCATCAAGGCCTCCATGACTTCATATTTCCAACTGCATGCCATTCATATACATAATAAATGGTTACATTTGTGTTGCAACCTGGATCAGAGCCAGTATTCACAGGTATGTGGTTTTTCCACTCAATTGGTCTATTTTTATATGGAGTCGTGGGGAAAGAAACAGTTTTTTGAGCTATTTTTTTAAAAAAACAATGCAGTATTTTGGGCAATGTTTGAACCCCATCCTGCATTATCACCATGTTTGTCATCTATTTGGCACCCATTCCTCTGGTTTATGCACTTTGTAGCGGTCAGAAGCCGCTAAGATTCACACCGTCGAGCGTGACGGTGATTTATTTATTTTATATGAGGATTACCAGGGACAACCCCAGCCTTGGCACGACACACACACACACACACTACAGAGACAAAGAAAACGCGCTGGGAACTTAAATGATATAAAGTATAATGAAATTAAATTAAATAAATGAAAACAATAATACCACCCCTGATCCCTTCGACGGTATTACAATTAACAAATAAACACGACAAACACGCAGTAAAGTCCATGTATGAAATGATCAGCGGTGAAGTTATGTCCAGTGATTTGAATGATGTGAGGGAAATGGAAAAAACACAGTCCTACCGGTAGTTGCTGAAGTAGGTTGACAGATGAATGGTTCAGGAGCGCTCCTTCTTCCGTGAAAGCCAATGAATCCAGACAACGACCTCAGTAACAGTAACAGGTAGACAAATGATATCCAGACCCCAACACACAATATAATCCAGGACACGAAGATGTATAGCAGAAAAACAGCAGGCAGTTCAACAGATATATACAGGTACGAAACAAACAAAACAAACTTTTTTTCTCTTCGACACCTGCCCTCCTTTTAAACCCCTCTGGCCACCTTTGACCCCAACAGCCCCTGCAGGGACTGCTGGGAGATGCAGTTCTAACTAATGGTAGCACCGCTACAA
>JANRMT010062791.1:37172408-37183825 GCA_026402145.1 Polypterus bichir lapradei
TCCGGGTGGGGTATAAAAGGGCCTGCCTCCCAGCAATCAGGGCCAGAATCGGGAGGAAGAGGACGAGGTTGCCTGGGAGGAGTGGTGGTGCCAGGAAGCGTTTGGTTTGTGTGTGGTTTTGGTGCTTGGACTGTGTTGGGCCTGTGGGACACGGGGAAGACGTGTGCCCATGGCTGAAGAAAAATAAAATACCCTAGAGTGTGAACACGTGCCTCTGCGTGGTCTGTGCCGGGTCGGGCGCTATATAGCGCCTTTTCACAATATATATATATATATATATATCAAAATACCCGCGAGAAGTAAAAACAAAAGGAAACATTTTAATAATAATGTAACATGATTGTCAATATACAGTAATTGTTTTGTGAGTGTTGCTGTCATCAAGGATTTGATTATCATTATTTCTTTCAATCAGGTTCGTATTTGTACAATGTGTTGTGTTCAAGTTACATTCCCTGTTTGTCAATCGTTGTAAAGATAAGAGGTTTCATTCATCGATTTGTTTCTTACTGCATCAATAAACAGCTCGTCTTCCTCTTTTTTTGAGATGTGACACACTGCAAGCACGGGTTTTTTTTTTACACTGTTCCCCCTTTAGCGGGACATTGACTTTTTCCACCGTGTGCTTTGTTTCCGTAGTAGCTGCACTTATGAATATGCTTGTATGTATCAGACGCTTCATATTTTTTTGCTGCCTTCTCAATTGTGTAATTCGGTTTTTGTTCAGCACTCTTTGGAACTGTTGCTTTTTGTCTGTGCACTGCACTGCGTCAGTTCACGTGAGCTGCTCGGTGTACATGCATCGAAGTTTCCCAGGTGTGCTGGTGCCATCTCGTGCGATTTCCACGGCTTTTTTTAATGTTAGCGAAGAACCGGCACTTAAAAGTTTCTCTCGCAGTTTCGCTGAGTTTGTGCCAAACACCACCCTGACCATCTCATCTTCCTCTGCATAAGCACAGTCCTTCACCCGTGAATATTTAGTGGCAGTGTTTCTATTGGATTGCCGCTGACGGATGGCCTTATATGGGCAGGCACTAAATTACAAACGCCAGCGGCAGCCTGTCTATGAACTTAATTTAAACTTTAGGTTTACACCGTGCTTTGTTTCAGAAGTAGCAGAACTCATGAATATGGTTGTATATGTCACTCGCTCGCTTCTTATTGTTTCGCTGCCTTCTCAATTATATAATGCATGTTTTCTTCAGCGCTTTTTGGAGCTGTTCCTGGTATTCTACGTACTGCGTTGATAGTCAGTTCACATGATTACGTGGGAGGCGTGATTATGTCACACGAAACTCCGCCCCCACGGCTTTCAAGCTCAACTCCATTACATTATATGGAGAAAAATAGCTTCCAGTTATGACCATTACACGTAGAATTTCGAAATGAAAACTGCCCAGCTTTTGTAAGGAAGCTGTAAGAAATAAGCCTGCCAAATTTCAGCCTTCTACCTACACGGGAACTTGGAGAATTAGTGATGAGTGAGTGAGTGAGTGAGTGAGTGAGTCAGTCAGTCAGTCAGTCAGTCAGTGAGGGCTTTGCCTTTTATTAGTATAGATATATATATATATATATACTCAGCAAAAAAAGAAACGTCCCTTTTTCAGGACTGTGTATTTCAACAATAATGTTTTAAAAATCCAAATAACTTTACAGATCTTCATTGTAAATTGTTTAAACAATGTTTTCCATGCATGTTCAATTAACCATAATCAATTAATTAACATGCACCTGTGGAATGGTCGTTAAGACCTTAACAGCTTACAGAAAGTAAGCATTTAAGGTCACAGTTCTCTTGCCATAAAAAACACCCAAAGAAAGATGCCCAGGGTCCCCGCTCATCTGCGTGAACGTGCATTAGGCATGCTGCAGGGAGGCATGAGGACTGCTGATGTGGCTAGGGCAATAAATTGCCATGTCCACACTGTGAGACGCCTAAGACAGCGCTACAGGGAGACAGGAAGGACAGCTGATCATCCTCGCAGTGGAAGACCACGTGTAACAACACCTGCACAGGATCGGTACATCCGAATATCACACCTGCGTGACAGGTACAGGATGGCCACAACAACTGCCCGAGTCACACCAGGAACACACAATCCCTCCATCAGTACTCAGACTGTCCGCAATAGGCTGAGAGAGGCTGGACTGAGGGCTTGCAGGCCTGTTGTAAGGCAGGTCCTTACTAGACATCACCAGCAACAACGCCGCCCATGGGCACAAACCCACCTTCGCTGGACCAGACAGGAGTGGCAAAAAGTGCGTGAGTTTCTGCATGACAGCAATGTCAGTGTTCTGCCATGGCCAGCGAAGAGCCCAGATCTCAATCCCATTGAGCACGTCTGGGACCTGTTGGATCGCAGGGTGAGGGCTAGGGCCATTCCCCCCAGAAATGTCCAGGAACTTGCAGGTGCCTTGGTGGAAGAGTGGGGTAACATCTCACAGCAAGAACTGACAAATCTGGTCCAGTCCATGAGGAGGAGATGCACTGCAGTACTTCAAGCAGCTGGTGGCCACACCAGATACTGACTGGTACTTTTGATTTTGAGCCTTCATTCAGGGACACATTGTGAAACATTTTTAGTTTATGTCTTATGGTGTTGACTCTTTTAGTGTTCATACAAATATTTACACATTAAGTCTACTGAAAGTAAAAACAGTTGAAAGTCAGGGGACGTTTCTTTTTTTGCTGAATATATATATATATATAGAGTAGCGAGTGGCTGAGGGTGGTACCCAGCTTGGGATGCCTAGAAGGACTGGAGTAGGGCTTACGCCTCCTCCAGACCACGAGGGGGTGACCGCCCTGGTAGCTTTGGGGACCATGGGAACAGAGCTTAGAAGCTCAACCCTATAGGGGCCCGTGGTCTCCACCAGGGGGCGCCCCAATGCCTGAGGAGCCCTGGCCCTCAGCACTTCCACCACACCCGGAAGTGCTAGGCAGAAGAAGACCAGGGACACCTGGAGTGCTTCCGGGTGCGCAGCTGGTACTCCCGCCACACTTGGGAGTGCTGGCGGAAGCTAATCAGGAGCCACCTGGAGCACGTCCGGGTGTGTATAAAAGGGGCCGCCTCCCTCCGTTTGACGGCTGGAGTCGGGAGTGTAGAAGAAAAGAGAGGCATTGTGAGGCCTGGACTTTGGGGGAGTTTTGGAGTTGTGTGTGCACCTTGTAAATAGTGATTGTGAATAAACATGCTTTGGGTTATTAAAAACCATTTAAAACCATGTCTGCCTGTCTGTGTCCGGGCCATGTATGTATATATATATATATATATATATAGGAACATATACATACATGTATTGTGAACATGGTGAACGCGGCCCCAAGAGGATATATATATATATATATATATATATATATATATATATATATGTGAAAGAAATCCATCAGGTTTTATTTTGCTATAAAGCCAGGCTTTTGTATGTGCGAGTTGACAGGCAATGAGCACTTAGCAATAAGTACAACACATTACATACAATACTGCTGTCAAGCAGCATGTTAATTGGCAATCAAAATGGGATAAGCTCATGGTACTTTTGCGGAGCCATAGGACATTTGAAACTGTGTAGAAATTCTTCAGACCTGCAACTCCTAGTTGTGAGCTCCAGAAGGCATTGGGATCCAGCACCAGCAGTCATTAAATGTGACATGGTCTCCAACTTTAAGGTGAGAAGTGTGATGTCCGCATGTATGGGCTTCCTTTACTCTATGATTACTATTCGTTTACTATACATTTATGTCTACTATTACCATTTTAAAAACTGATGATCATCTCTAGTTCTCATGGTTTGAGAAATATGGAATTTATTTTATATATAGGTCATCTTTATTTACTAAATATTGTATTATTTAATTTAAATCTTTAATTTTATTGTCTTCATTTCTATTTACCCTTTCTGTAGCTTTTATTTTTTTTTATTTTAACCTATTAATTTACTGTTGTTTTCCCTTTCTGTGCTGTAATTGTAATTAACTTTTACCTTTGGTATATGAAATTGCATAAGCTTAATTTTAATGACTTCTGTGTATTGATGTACATTTACAGTTATCAACATACCAAATATTAGAAATGTTTCATATTTTAATATCCTATTAATAATAAAGTACTTAGACTGCTAGATGCTAGAAAAGTGTTAACAATATAATCAATCAATGGACCAGGAAAAGACATTAAATCTGCACTTTCTGTTCCCCCATGAACAGGTGAGAAGAAAAACTCCAGGAGCCCAAGCCTAATGGATCTCACCACATCCCGGTATCAGGAGGAGATAACAGAATTCAGAGCCAAAGAATAATGGTGAACAATATGTCAGTCTGTATTTTTAATCAAGCCTTAGTGCTGTGTCTAGGAAGGCTAAAATTTCTGCAGCAGTTTCCTTTTCTGAAAACACAATGTTACTAATGTCAGCTATAAGTCACATACATAGTCATCAGGATGTTGTATTTTGTCCTTGAACAAACACGCCAAGAGAAGTTTAAATTAGTTATAATCACTTCCAAAGTTAGCACCTAAATTATGAATCTTTATGATTCTAAAGCTGGTAATATATAATTTTTAAGAAAGCCCACTGAGCAATGTGATTGATTATACCACTCATAAATCAATTTTTCCAATCGATTAAAAAATAACTTTAAAATATTTGCTTCTAGACCTTAGGCAGAATGCACCAAATGAGTACATATTTTATTTAATATTTAACACTATATAACTATCATAAGGGTGGTGTGGTGGGTAGCGCTGCTGCTTTGCAGTAAGGAGACCCGGGTTCGTCCCTGTGTGGAGTTTGCATGTTCTCCCTGTGTCTGAGTGGGTTTCTTCCAGGTGCTCTGGTTTCCTTCCACAGCCCAAAGACATGCAGGGTAGGTGCATTGGTGATTCTAAATTTTCCCGTGTGTGTGCACCCTGTGGTGGGCTGGCGCCCTGCCTGGGGTTTATTTCCTGCCTTTCCACCCTGTGTTGGCTGGGATTGGCTCCAGCAGACCCCCGTGACCCTGTAGTTAGGATATAGCGGGTTGGAAAATGGATGGATGGATAACTATCATAAATAGTTTTTTTGTGAAGGAAGAAATGAAAGAAGAGCACTTCATGAATGGAGTGAATGGTTTAGGTGTTAACTGCAAACATGAAGTTGCAATCAGTGAACTGTTTCTAATTTTGCTCCAGGCACCACGTAACCTCCATTCCCATGGGCATATAATAGTAGTTTTTAATATTTTTATTTTAAATGAATCCCATTAAATTTTAAATCAGTAAAAATTACTTTAATAACTTAAATGTAAGATGAGTTAGAGACCATATAGTGAGGAGCTCTTATTGGTGACTGACAAGCACATGTTAAAGCCATTCTGGGTAAATAAGTGGCCACAAGGGGGCAGTAATCTCATTTGCTGTTGAACATGTCCTACTAGAAGAATTTAAAAGAAAACTAGTATGCCATACATATCATGGAAGAATGACAGTCGGGGTCTGCAGAAAACACTGTCTTTCTATGTTATTTTTTGCTGCATGTTATGTTTTGTTCCTTGTTAGAAAACAGATTTTATTTCTGTTTTAAAAGTGAATGTGTTGTCCTCTAAACACAAGATTTTAATACATTCGGTTGTCTCTCTTTTCATTCATCCTGAAGGTGTATTTTTTTGTTATTGTACTTTTCTTTCTTTCCCTAGATTTGCAAAAGAGCAAAAATATGAAGATAAAACTATGTTTTGTGCTTTGTAAACAATGTGACACTCTCTGATTAAGTTATTGCTCTCTAGTCATTAAAGTGAGGCAAATATCTAAGTTTAACTTTTCTGATTTGGGAGTTAAGTTTTGTGCTATTTCCACCCTGTTCTTTGTCTTATGAGTACTTCCTGTTTTTGTTTTACTTATGACATGGCAGACTTTGTCTGCAGCATCTTTAGCGTTTGCCACGAGTATGAATTACAGTGCTGTCTATGACTGTCATTGTCATGCATAAAGTTACCAGGTTAATAAATTGGGGCTGCAGGCAAACTAGGTCGCTTGTGCTTTGCAGAAAAGGAAAGAATTTTCTTTGTGTCTGTTTTATCTGACGGGTCGCTGAACAAAACCCACCAGCAGTTGTTATGAACACCAGTATTCACAAAGTGTATCCATCCATCCATCCATTATCCAACCCACTATATCCTAACTACAGGGTCACGGGGGTCTGTTGGAGCCAATCCCAGCCAACACAGGGCGCAAGGCAGGAAACAAACCCCGAGTAGGGTGCCAGCCCACTGCAGAGCACGCATACACACACCCACACACCAAGCACACACTAGGGACAATTTAGAATCGCCAATCACAAATTTTATTTAAAGGCAAAAATAAAAAAAACAAAACAGTTTTCAAATTGTAGGGCTAGATTCTTTTGTACAGCTGGATAGTTTTGGTTTATTTGTAATATGTAATGCAAAGGGTACCCAGTAAGATAAGGTAAAAATATAGTTCTGAGGTCAAGCATTTCCAAAGTGAGAAAGCTGGTTTAAATTGTTTCCTGTCATAGTATTTTAAAGCACAAGGTGATTAGAGGATAAAAAAAATTAAACCCCCTTGTTTTAATCCTCACATATCCATTGTCACTGTGCTGAGGTATTCTTATTGACTTTTTCAAATGATGGTACAGTCTTGGTGGCTTTATTACGGCAAAATACACGCAGGTATGGATTCAAACAAATCTTTAAAAAAATGCAAGAACAAAATATACCCAATGTCTTCAGTAAAGTAAAAATGAAATCTTACGTCTATTTTCAGTTGC
The DNA here is from genome assembly GCA_026402145.1 of Polypterus bichir lapradei. Classification (NCBI taxonomy): domain Eukaryota; kingdom Metazoa; phylum Chordata; class Cladistia; order Polypteriformes; family Polypteridae; genus Polypterus; species Polypterus bichir. The sequence goes on from JANRMT010062791.1 coordinate 37,179,171, forward strand.
AAGCTCAATGAAATATCATTTTGCATACATTACTACTAATTAATGTTCTTTTTCAGACCTTGGCAAAATGTAAAGCAGTCCACCTAACATCGGAAGGGCATTTTAAACCTCACTTTAGTGGGTGCCAAATATCTGTCTAATTTCTAAGCAAAGAACTTGCTTAGTGTTTTTTCATAAAACAGATAGAAAACTCAGCTTTATTAATACCTAGAGAAATTACAAAAAAGCTGCAGCAGCAAATATATAACAGAGAACACTGCGGCAAAAAAGTGAGTAATAATAGAAATTGCAAGCAACACAACTCAAGAGATTAAGAGATCAACATCACCACCTCTGCAGTCAGGGAACTCGTTACAGAGTGTGATGGGTATGGGTAGAAAGGGCTCATGCAGTGGTCTCTGTTGCAGCACAACTGGAATGCTATGTTGCTGAAGGTGCTCCTTTGTGGAGCCAGAAAACATTGCAAAGATGGGTGACATTGTTGATGATTACTAATAATGGATAATAGAAGAAAGCATAATCAGACTAAATGATTTACAGTATGTATCTTGCTATTGTTTTGGAGCAAATCTGTTGCCGAAAGTGAAAATGCATAGTTGTTAACATCTTTTGGTTGAAATTATAGAGGAAGTGCAGATGTTGCATACTTAGTTGTTGCTCAGCTCTAACTGGGAGTGGGAAGATGTAAACAGAAAAGGGCCTATGATCTCATTTATAAAACTTTGTGTGGATTTAAAGCATGAAAATATACGCGCGCCAAGAAAACAGGTAAATCCGTACGCCAAAAAAAAAATCTCATTTATAAAGCCTGGCAGACACACATTTCCATGCAATTCAGACTTTATAAAAAAACAAGCATCTTGTACATATGTGTATGTGAACACACCTGAAACGCCACACTAAAGTATACATTTATGGAGTGTGCTAATCACTCTCATACATGTGCAATCATGATGGAGCAGAACATCATTGACATGTAGATCGGCCACCTAGCTCACACACTGAGGACCTACCACCTGCATTTAAGAATATCTGGAGTGGTCCACAACTGAGTGCACAAGATCCTGCATGGTATTATGGCACCTCTCCTCTGTGTTCTGGAGGTCACAAAAAGGTGTGAAAGGTGCCAATGTCTGAATGGGTAGCTGATATTACCTGGCACATGCAATAGAATGATTGTTTTTACAATTATTTAATTAATTTATTTATTTATAAAGCACTTTAAAAACAACATCAAGGCCGACCAAAGTACTGTAAAATAAAAAACCCAACATATCAGACAAACAATAACCAAAGGGTAAAAGAAACAGAAACACATAAGAGCTGAAGAGATTCATAATAAAAAGTACACAGAGAGTCAACATATCATACTGGGTTAAAGGCCAAGGAGTAAAAGTGTGTCTTTAAATAAGATTTAAAGACAGCAAGTGGAGGAGCCTGCTCAACGTGCAACAGCAAATCGTTCCACAGTTTTGGAGCTGCAACTGAAAAAGCTCGATCACCTCGGAGTTTGCATCGTGCCTTAGGAACATGTAAAAGCATCTGGTCTGCTGACCTGAGAGAGCAAGACGGTACATAAGGGTGTAGCAGGCTTTATGAAAAACGGAGGGTTCAACCAGTTACCTTAACAACAAAACCATTCTGTCTGCAAAGCTACTTCGCCTCACAATATATGAATCAGAGGTTGACCAAGGCCACTGAGACATTATGTTTGCCAGCCACATCATGGTGTCACAGATGACTTGTACATTAATTGAATGTCCCTGCTTGCGGTTAACACAAGCAGCTTCATTCTTGCTACGTGCCCTTATGGCAAGTTGTGTGCAGTAGATTGCTCCAATTATGTGAGGAGAACTGGAAACTGCTCCAAATTGCCTTTTTATGTTGGCAAAAACGTGTTTTATGCATGTAAACACACAAAATACAAAAACTGAATGTAGTGCCTTGCTGGTCAGTTAATAGCTTCTAGCACAGCAGGAATGATGGAGTCAAGCTTGGCTGAGAGAGTCCTGACCCATCAGCCAGTTCTTTAAGAACTGACAACAGGTAGCAGATATAAACTGACAAGAAAACAAACAAAAAAATTTTTTTTGTGCAAATACCCTCTTAAAAGGGAACTAAAATACAGTCAGATCATCATATTCATCATTATTAAGGTAGAGTAAATCTGTCATATCAAGGCACATTCTAATAATGGCTTAGTGCGTCTGTGTGAGTTGACATTCAGCTGGTTTGTTTGCATTTCCCTGCTTGATCAAGGGTGTCATCATTTCCCAGTTACCTCGAAATGTTGTGTACGCATGGGTTAGATTAGCCATAAGTATACACATATTCCCCATCGAGTTTTCTTTTCTAAATTCCAGCATCTGCATGGGAAATTGCATACACACATTTAGCGTCACTTTTTGTGCATATGGATAAAATAATCATGCACAGGCTAATTCCAGAAGATCAAAAAGCACTGTTGTCAAATCCCAAAACAAAACACTTAAAGTCAAAATCTCAGATAGCAGAAAATAGTTTTCCCTTGACTTTAACCTGTTGCACAACCAGCCATCACATGTCTCTAACAATGCCGTAAAAACCAGTCCACAAAATGGTGTCAGGAAATGACGCAAAAATACTTTAAATAAATTTTTAAATTAATTAAAAAAAAAAAAAACTATAATGTACTTATAATTCAAATCCGAAAACATAATGGCAAAATAAGAAAAATCAAATCAGTCCTATTTTATAACAGTTTGAAAGCTTACTGTATATTTTCAAAACTGCACTCAGTTTTAACCAGGCTGTTGCATTAAGCTTTTTATAACGCTTAAACACTACCCTCGGCACTAAGGGTGGTTAGGTTTGGCCTGAGTTTCAGTCTCCTCTGTCTTTTATGAAGCTTGCACTTTCTATCCTTTCCTCTAAGCATTCCCCCAAAATATGCTGCACTGATTATTTGAGTGATCCAGTAATAAAAAAATTAGATTTAGAAAAATAATTGATGAGTGCCACCTCATGGCAACTGTTAATTGGAGGCTCCATAAGGTGCAAAACCTACTTGACCAGTAAGAAGACTGCAAACATATGTACTGTTGATAGCTGAACCAACTGTTAACTCATAATGGATGGATATATGAGAAAAAACTGTGCATTAAGCAAGTCTATGGCATGCTCTCCCAGTTAGTGTATGTGTAGATGCATTTTAAAAAACTTAATATGACATTAGTTAACAGTGTGGTTTTCTTTCCTATCTACTCCAAAAATAGAAATCTTATTTTAGAATTGCATTATTCAACATTTGCGTGTCTAGAAATTAATTTTGCTAACAATTAAAGAAATCCAAAACTCCACTGATTTTGTTATACAGTATGTGTTCACCAGATGTCACATTTTGACTTTATATGTCAGAAATATTCAGTGCTGTGATTTTATAAACTGTTAACAGTACAGTTGCCTTTCAGGACAAAGATTGGAACAACCTGCTACAGAAATTGTTATTTTTCATTATTTTTGTGCCATTTTCCATTATTGTGCATTTTGCCTAAGCGCACTACTAAGTCTGATGCTTCAGTTCCCATAAATTCCATTGTGCTACCTTTGGAGTGGCTTTGTTTTCCTTCTCTCTCAGACAGGTTTCATTTATTAGGTGCAGGACCTGTGACTAGCATTCTGCTTACTTATTGTTTTTTGCTCAACCATATCTTTTGAATAATAATCTGGTAAAGTGAAAAAAGGTACTGAGATTACATTTCTGCCCATTAATTTTGTGTCTTCCAGCAGTCCAGAGTCAGGGATACAAAAATCTGGAAAATGTTCAGAATTTTAAATAATTTCAAAGACAATATATGTGACAGGCAGACTTGTATTTATTAAGCATTTTGTAGTAATTGCTGATGAACTGAACTCTCATTGTATGTTTGCAATGTGTTGTGGTTAGCTGTATTGTCATCTGCTAATAACTCAGGGTTGAGCAAACCTCTACAACAAGATGTCATCAAGTTCACTTGGACACAAAAGAAAACTCTCATCACAACACAGTATGGACAACAGATTAAAATTAATGATCACAGTTAAAATCTTCAAAAACTTGGCTTTGAAACATATTGTTTAGGACACAAACTAGAAACTAGAAATCCTAATTGCATGTTTCTCATGGTCAGTGTAGGGACACTTGGAAAATGTGCTTTGGGTACTACTAGCCATATAGAAAGACAGGCAGAAGCTTCTCCATTGTCTCTCCCATGCCAAGAGTTATTAAGTAATGGGTAACTAACACTATGTGTACTTGTAGATAAAGATTGTGTATCTTGTACATGAGTAAGTTTGGAGGCTATACAAATAGGCTACAAAATGGTTGGGTTCCATAGTTTAACAGCATATGATTAGCATGTACTAAAAACACAGCTGGTATTGCCAAAGTAACCACACAGTATATAATAGGCGGTGTGGTGGCTCTGAGGCTCTGGAAGGTGACCAGTTCAAATCCCATTACAACAGAGAGGGGATCCTACTCTGTTGTGCCCTTCAGCAAGGCTTTTAACCTGAAAATTGCTCCAGGGGCCTCTGTACAATGGCTCAGCCTGCTCTCTGACCTCCTTTGAGGTCTTTGAGGTCTCATCAAAAGACAATTTCTCTTTGGGGATTAATAAGGTGTGCCAAAACGAAAT
>JANRMT010062791.1:37184225-37204717 GCA_026402145.1 Polypterus bichir lapradei
CAAGTACATTTTCTTTTATGGGCACCAAACAGACAAGCTTCTGGGGTTTAGCAGGCTCCTTTAAAAGAGATTGAATTAGCAGAGGTTGAACCAGTTGGTATTTACTTCTGGTTTACTGATTTTGAAGCTTTGGCCAACTCTGAGCTGCCAATCAGCCAAACATGCACATCTTTGTTCTTGAGGAGAACTCACACAGACATGGGAGAATTATTAAACATATTGAACCCAGTCTCCTGAAACTGTAAAACATGAGTAATAGCCATAATCACCACTCTCCAACTTACAGAAAAAAAAGGATTTGAATAATAATTCTCTTTTATGGCATGACAACATTCAGTTATTTTTTCTAATTTGCATTTAGTGAGATAGCTAAAAAAATAAGTGAAAAGTATATATCTGGAAAGTAAGCTAGACGCTACACTTACAACTTAAAAGTTGGAAATGACTCTCAACATGGGCAATTGGCGTTATGAAAAGTTTGTTTATTATACAGTAGATGAAAAATACAATGTGCTGTACTTAAGCTGTAAAGCAGTTTATCTCTTGAAACAAATCAATCGATAGGTTTGCAGTAATAAAGCATACAAAGACAATTGCTTATTTTAAACAATAGTCTTACTTTTATTCAATTCAGATTACATTAATTTTCTAATTGTAAATATGAAGAGGAAGAAGAATAAAAACACTAACTGTAAATCTGTTTAATCTTGGTAAGATCCTAGGGTGACCCTATCCTCCCTTTAAGGCTCTTTATTACAGTAGACCAGAATAGAATGCTCTAAATCCCAGCTGTAGCCCTCATACGTTTACACCCTCTTATACATTTGTGCTCATAAGTTTATATTCCCTGGCAGAATTTGTAAGATGTGTACTATATTTTAAAGAAAAGATGACTGATTAGACCAAAGACAATTCATTTACTTTTAATGAAGTCCAAATGAAACTATAAGGCATCACAGAGTAGTTCAACCATTAAACAAAACATAGTAATCTGGAAAATGATGAAAGTTTGCATACCCTTAGTTCTTACTACTGTTTTATGCCCCATTTAGCATTAATAATGGCATGCACTCTTTTGTGATAGTTGTGGATGAGGCCCTTGATTTTCTCAGGCAGTAGTGCTGCCAGTTCTCCTTGGCAAAAAGCCTCCACATCCTGTAAATTATTGGGTTGTCTTCTGCTGTAACCACTAAAGTGTCAACTTGGCCTGTGTTTTGGATCATTGTCACGTCGGAAGATCCTCCAATATTTTCCGGTAACATGCTGTATTCATCTTGCCATCAATTTTCATTAAGTTACCTGTGCTTCTGTAGCTCACACACTCCCAGAACATCAGAGATCCACCTTCATGCTTCACAGTATGGATGGTGTACTTTATGTCATGGGCTTTGTTGCATCCTGTCCAAACATAGCATTTACAGTTGTGATCATAAAGTTCAATTTTGGTCTCATCAATGCAAAGTTCTTTGTTCCAGAAGTTTTGAGGCTTGTATAGATGTTTGGCATATTGTAAGTAAGCTGTTTTGTGGTGTTGGCACAATAAAGTTTTTTTTTTTTCTTGAACTCAACGTGTAACCCATTTTTGTTCAAGTACATCCTTAATGTTCATCTTGAAACAGCGACACACACATGTTTGTAGAGAAGCCTGTGTCTCAGCTGAAGTGGCTTGTGGGTTTTTCAGGGCTGCTTGACAAATGATCCTGGTAGTTGTGACTGAAATCTTGGTTGGTCTAGCTGACCATGGCTTGGTAACAATAGAACCTCTAATTTCCCACTTTTTTATCAGAGTCTGAACACTACTGACAGGCATTTTCAGATCTCTGGATATGTTTTTATATCCTTTTACCAATTAATACAAATCAGCAACCTTTTCTCGCGGATTCTATAACGGTTCTTTTGCTTTCCTCGTGGCTTCATATCCGCCAATCAAAAAGGTTTCAGGTGTGAACACTCTCCCTTAATTACCCATAATTGGAACCAGTATGTGTCAACTTGTGTCTAAATTATTAGCCCCGATATTCAAGAGTATGTAACCTTTTGATCAGGCCCATTTGGGTTATTTCAGTTATCATTGTGATTTAAAAAGGACAAACACAATTAATTATGTGATAATTAATTGTCTCTCTTGAGCACACTCCCTAATTTAAAAAAAAAAAGTTTTCTGCATGATTACTTATGTTTTTCAAACAATGGCCAATATTTCACAAATTCTGCCAGGTTATGTAAATTTATGAGCACAACTGTATATATAACCTCAGGCAAAAAGGCAGATTATCAAAACAGGCAGGAAAGAAGGCTTATACTTTTATTCATGCTTAGATTAATTTAAGCTTGTCAGGTATTGAGATTAAATCCTGATTTTTAAATTTTACTAGGTGATGTTCCTAACTTTCTCCGGGTACATATGTAGAATGGAATAAGGAATGAAAGCAAAGGTTTATGTATTTTTCCACACTGTCTCTCTATCAACTAGGCTGACCCGCCTTTTAAGGCGACCGACTTTTAAGTTGACCACTTCTTAAGGCAATTCAATATGTAGATCAATTTGATATTTTATACAAACTCATTAATTTGGTTATATTGCATTTGAGCGGTATTACTTTAATACTCATAGTTTCTGTTATTTTTGTGATGAAATTTAAACTTTTTTTCTATATTGAGGTCACCCTTTTGAGCCCCCCTGATATTTACTACGCGGTGAGGCATTTGTACTCCATCAACATTAATTATTTCCAGAGACATAATTTTGTCTATTTTTCCAGCACATCGCGCACAAAACCAAGGGAATGATGGGATCAACAGAACTCTGCTCACATCATGTCGCTTCGTACCGAAAGCTGCAAGTAGTAAGTCTGTGATAAGCGGAATACCGCTACGCTTTCCACTCACGGGACGGAAGGACAATCTCGACCGCTTTTATATAGTAAGAAAGAAGAAGAAGATATCGCACAGTCTGGAGTAGAAAATCATCTTTTACCTGGAAAAACGAAACTACAAATCCCATCATGCATTGCAAAATGGACAGGGCGTGTGTGAAACTCCGTGCTACTCGCACAGTCTGGAGTAGAAAATCATCTTTTACCTGGAAAAACGAAACTACAAATCCCATCATGCATTGCAAAATGGACGGGCGTGTGTGAAACTCCGCACCTGCGTAGCACTCACGTGACGGAAGGACAATCCCGACCGCTTTTATATAGAAGGATGTCTCTGCTCTTGTGAGTGAAGAATTTGTTCTGCTTGGGTCTGACTGGATTGCAGATTTGCCGTAACTCCTTGCTGGGTTGTAACCATGAATGATGTCATGTCTGACTCGTGCTGTTAGTTCAAGTTGGATAATTTGTAGTGCTTAAGTTATGAAGAAAATCTGGCAAAGCAGGAGATAAACAACAGCCGTATAAAAAATATACAGCTGCTGATGTTTTGAAACAATTAGATTTATTGTAAGATGAATATTTTGAAGATAATGACAGTCATTGAGGTAGCAGCAATCAATTGGATAATGTTGAACCTGTATGCTCTGGCACTTATGGCACTGCCCAAAGACATGACTATCAGGGCAGCACTACATGGACATTCTGCCACCCATTGACTGCAAACAGTCACCAACTACCAGATTTGTTGTGTGCAACAAGTGTGGACAGCACAAAGAAATGTTCTTCTAAAGCTGTACTTTGCGAGATGCCATGCTTCTAGGACTCTCATTCATATGGAGACTTTTTGTCATGTTGCTTTGAATACATTTTTTAACATTTTTTTTAATTTTGATCAAGTTCATTATTTATCATATATACTTAGACCTATAAATCCACATCCTGGTAATTAATGGACCACCAGTCAATGTGTTACATTTTTTTCTGAATACAATGTAAATTGTTCACATAAAATAAACAAAACAACATGATAAGAGGTGGTATGATTGGTGACTTTCCTTGCTTTAAACATGCATGTTATGAATTTCCACTTCCTTGGGATAGATGCAACACAAATTGTAAGCTGCAAGTTAAGGAAGGCCTATGATGTCTTTCCTTCATAATATCATTTATCAATTCCTTTAGTGGTAAAGATGCCCTTATTTGAAGCAAAGTAAATGCAACTAAAACACAAAACATGATGTACTGTATATAAGGAGAAAGAGAGAGTTTGCATTTTGGTTACTAATAAATGTTTTAGCCACACTCTATAGAAGGTAAAAGTTTCAGAAAGAACCACATTTTCAGTAGAATACCAACCTGTTTTGTACTAGTTTAGTTGAGCTGATCAACTTCTCAACTATCAATCGCTATCTAAATAAAATGAACATTCTCATATACTTCTGTGCTTTGTAAATTGCATTGCAAAAATGTTATCTATAAACCACTTCCTATCAAAATGAAGATTGTTGGATAACATATTTATATATGTTACTCCTATACATCAAATCAGGAAAACATTTTCTACATGAATTTTAAAATTGTACTAGATACTGTAAAAAAGCACTGTTGAATATCAAATAATTTTCACCTTATGTAGCCATTTTTTACTCTACATGTAATTTAGGCAAGCATCAACATAAATTGAACTTAAATATTCAAAATGAATATAAAGGCTTCTGAATGATTACAATTATTATGGACAAGATAGAAAAACAAGTGCCAGAAGGAAAGTTGAGTTTAAAGAGTAGACCATGAAATGAAGGCAGCAATCAAGAACCAGAAGAGTTGTTAGGGACTAGCAAAAGTGTGAATACAGTGAAAATGGCATCAGAAAATTGATTGCCAAAGTACTAAAACGCTAGCCAAAAATTCAAAGTCATAAAAAAAGCATAACCAAACATTGTACCCTGTCTTTATGCTTTTCCCTGTAATAACTAAGCATCACAATTTCTTTTTCGTTTTATTGTTAATCCTCAACCTTGGACACCATACAGTATGTAGTGTTCTGACATCTTAAACAGCTGTTGCATGATAAAATTACACACACTAACAATGTGATACATAAGAAAATGTATATGTGATACATAAGATACATTTATATATGCATGCATATGTAGTGTTGTAGATTTTAAAATTATAGATTTTATTTTTTTGCCCACATAAATAAAAATTAACGTAATCTTATAAGGACAGTTAACATCAAATTGCCTTCTCTTCCTGAATTGTATCACCTTGAAACAAATATTTTGCTCAAGATGAACAGGATAAATTTTACACTTAAATACGTAATTAACATCAAAGCATCTCCTCTTCCCGAATTGTACCTCACTACCAATACATCTGTGTGAATCATTTAGAAGAGCAGGATGATGTCTCAGACTGTACTGATTACTTTATAACCTGCAAACAGATAGGCACCCCTGAGATTAGGAATTGCCAAATTGGTTTGAGAAAGGAAGAAATGCCAGATATACTTAAAAGATCAAAGACTTTAAGTGAAGTCATTTATCATGTTGACATGCAGCCAATCAAATGTGTGTAACATCACATGTTCCAGAATCCCACGTGAAATTTTTAAATAAATATGCTTTGTCTGAGAGTGACATCAGAAGAAGAAACAGTGACAACCAGAGAGCAATGTCAGCAGCAGGCAACAGCGACATCAGGAGAGGGCCAGAGACCATTTTCGTTTGATCATCAGCTATGGGTGCCATGTCTGGACTGTACATTGGGTGGTTAAGCTATATTAAGGCACTTTCCCTGAAATCCACCATAGATTTTTTGGGATTTGTAAGATGGTGTTTTGTCATGAGCAGCACTTTTGCTGACAGTTTTCCATGATGTTTCTGCTTGATGTTCTCATGTAATGACTTCATTGTGGAAGCATAGGTTTCTTCAGTGATGGTTGAATGTGTGACATGAATTCCAGCAGCAGAACTCCCTTTGAATTCCCAGAAAACTGTCACTATGATTTTTCCGGCCACACAAACTTTCTTGGAGGTTGGGGACCCTTTATGCTTCCATTACATGGACTCTTGTTTGGTTGCAGGGTCATGGTGGTGAATCCATATTTCATTTCCAGTAACAATCAAAAGGAAAGGTCAGTGGGATTTTCTCTAAGAAGGTCTAAGAAGTTCTCATGACTGAATTGCTGGCAACATGCTTTTTGATCTTGTGTCAGCATTTGAGGATCACATCAGGACTAATTTGACATTATCAAATTAGTATGGATAAGTAAAGAAACTGTGGCAACTGAAATGTCTAGTTCATGGGCTATAACATTGACCTTAATATGGCACTCTTCCTTAGTCATGTCTCTCACTTTTTGGCACATTTCTTGTAAAAATGCCTCCTCAGGACGCCCTGAGTGGGGGTCATCTTCAACTGGCTCCTTAAATTGCTTATCCCAAAACTTCACCTTATAGTACGAAGGTCCATCATTATCATACACAGCATTCAACCTCTCATGGATTTCCCTTGGCTTTTTACTTCCTTTGTAAGGAATTTAATGACATAACAATGCTCCCAAACAGTCTCCTTGTAGACTCATAGGTAGATGTGTTTGCCATCCTCTCCCTCTGAGTGCTTACTATTTAATGACCTCAGACTGCATGTGTGGCATGCCAACACTTGTCCTGATCTCCATTAACAAATTAAGAGATTTGTAAAGCAAATACATGGTACTCAGGTAGGTAAGTTATTGAATGCCACTTGTACATATATTCCTCTTTATAGTAACACCAGTAATGGCGGATTGCACGATAATGTGCAGTGAATACACTTGACTTATAGTTTTCATACTCTTTCTCTGTATGTAATGCATTTGTTTGCTAAGAGGTTGACGAGCTTGCTGCTCTTTTTCTCCACTCTAGCAGCCTGCTTCTTCTCTTCTTCCGTCAGCATCTTTCCGTTTTTTTGTTGCAGTTACTTAGTACGTTTTTGTTAATTTTTCACTTAAGCTGGCACTTAAGTGTTCAATCTGCCTCAAGAATGAATTAAGATATGGTAGGGATGAGAACTGCAGCCGTACGCACTGCCGCCTGCTGCTGAGAGTTGATCCTACAATAATATAAAAATAAAAAGAGTAATAAAAATCATCAACCAGAAAGCGGACAGTAGAGGTCATGTAGTATATGTGTACCAAATTTCAGGTCAATAGGTCAAACAGTTTGCGAGCTACAGGTGATTAAAAATCCTGGACAGACAAACGGACAGCCACGGTAGCATATTATATAAGAAGATATTGTAATTTGAAATATAAATATAAACACAAACATAGTAATAAAAAAACACCGTCATTGCAATTGTACAGTATTTCAAAATAATGCATGCTAAATAATACTGCCTGAGGCAAGGCTAATTTCTTGCCTCACTACCCATTTATCCTTACTAGTAATGAGACAATATACTAAATCCATATTCAATGCATGTTACAATAAAGGCTTCACAATAAATTACTTCCACAATACAGTGCATCCTCTAAAAAAACAGACAAAATAAGTAATAATATATATTTTTGAAAAATGTGGAAAAATATAAAAATGCTTTCCTTAAACAAAAAAAAAAAAAACAAAATGGGAATTTAAAAATAATAAAAATGTATATTTTTCGCCATTTTAATTTGACTCCAGTGTCCCCAAAACAATTTTTTATTGAGTTTTATGAAACTCAGCTGTTTTCCTCATCCACCACACTTCTGTAATTAACTTAGTTTCAAATTGTGCTGTGAGCTAAAAGGCACCTGCCCTGCCCATACTTAAACAAGTATGATGCAAACCTATCAGACTTTTAACAGACATTGTTCTTGTGACTGACATCTTAATAACATTCCAGAAATTATCAGAATTTTACAAAATGACATAATCATTACATCCACAATATATAAATGTGAAAATCATAAAATACAAACATCAGTTTGATACAACAGCATGTAGCTTTGAAATGCACATGTTTTGATTATGTTGTAGTTTGGGGATGCAGTGCTAATTGTGTTATGCAAAGATTGTAACTTTTAAAATGGAATTTTTTCTCACAGTTTTTAAAAGCATTACATAATTAAGATACTGGATTTGTATTTATTCCTTAAAGATCTTGCTTAACTCTTTTGTAATGCAAAATAAATACATATTAGTCAGTCAGTCAGTCATTATCCAACCTGCTACATCCTAACACAGGGTCACGGGGGTCTGCTGGAGCCAATCTCAGCCAACACAGGGTGCAAGGCAGGAACAAACCCTGGGCAAGGTGCCAGCCCACCGCAGTAACACATATTAAATAAACATAAATGTAACCGTGTTGCATGAAAATGCTGTCATTGCCACCTGAGGTGATAGGCATTGTGGTATATCTCCAGAATATTCATGAACTCAGCATAATAAAAAAAAGAAGTGGCCTAAATGTGATCCTGAATCTGATCCATTTAGGGAAAATGGATCCTCATTTTTGACTATGCCTATTATGATTATTGATTTTTTTTTGTGTAATTATTTATTTTTCTTCATTTTTGAAAATTCTGGGACACTTTTTAATTTCATTATTATGCTCTGTTAAAGTTTACTTAATTTAATAATTATTCTGGGGGCACCACTTTGTGGTCTGTTTTATTACATTCTCACCTCATTTTGTGACTGTCTTTACATAGCCACAATCAGACTATTTATGGGTCTTCCATGCCCCTGGTCAGTCATCCAACATGGACATCACATGACATATCATGTCATCAGTGCTGCCTGTAACAGATGGTGGTGTAGCAGGATCAGTGTGCCAGCTTCGAGATAAGTAAAACAAACTCCTTTGTGTTGTTAATTTTTTTTTGGTTAGGGATTTTCACATGCGTGGCATAGGGGACAGCTGAAACACTCTAGTGACTGTAATTCTAATGTTGCTCCAGGGGTTGCCTTTTCTCTTCAGCCCCATGCAGACCAGATGATCGATGGCTATAACACCTCTGACGTCACTTCGTCCACCTGGACCCGCCTCTTCCTGCCTGGAAGGACTAAAAACTGGAAGTTCCACCATCTTTGCTTGTTCAGTTTGAACTGTTGTCTGAAAAGTCATTGTTTGGTAGAGAAACAAACCTTCAGTCATACAGGGTAACCCAACTCTTTATTGTTACCTTGTCTTTCTCTTACAGGACCTTTGGTTTTCTAGTCTGGCTGGTAGATTTTAACTCTTCTCCTGATCACAGATTTTGTCCTAGTGTTTTGCACTCTTTTACCTTTCATCTTGCCTTATGTTGCTTGTCTACTTTTCTTAGTGGGCATTATGCATTCCACAGAGTGTTCAAAACAATATTTTGCCTAGTGGATGTAGCTCTTTTTCACCAGGTTAACCAGTAAGTAATCAGTGGAAACATATTGGCTGGTCTTTACTTGGCATTTAGAAGTTCTGATATCAAGATCTCTACAGATGATTATTCAGGATATTTTAAGACAAATGCAACCATGACAAAGCAACAGAAAGAAAGCAAGAGATGTTTTTAGGGAATTCAGTAGAAGAACATGAAAATGACAAAAGAAGTTGAGGTCATGATTAAACTTGTCAAGGTGCCATATGACTTGCTAACTCACAAAGTCTCCAACTGTAGTTTCAGCAGTTCTGGTTTTGTATCTGTACTGTCTCCAATTGCAATTTAGCTTCTTTAAGCACAGGGAACACCCTCTGGTCTTCAGCTCTAATATGATAATCAGGTGAAAGAGCTCCTGATTATTAAAAAAATCTTCAATTTGCAAAACTTTTGCCACTTTACCCTGGAGTAGTGGGGTAAGTAAGTTTCATTCCAGTTAATCTGAGAAAACAAAAGAGGCTCAACTAAAAAACTCTTTACATTTTTAACAATACTGCTGGTATAAGTTTTCATTTCAATTCATCAAGATTGGCTCAACTGAAAAAATATAACATTTTTAACAAGACTGAAGGTGGTAATTTTTTTGTATTAATTCACAAGGATATCATTTATGTGTAATTTTTACACTGTTTTTTCTGTTGTTAATGTTTATCGTTGCAATGACAATGTTGTCTTTGGGGATATTCTAAATGGGTGTCGCCATGCTGTATGGTAGAAGCTACAATGCCAGTCACGTGGTTGCTGGTGCCACAACACATGAAATCTTTACATAATCTTTGAAAGCTCTGTGGCTTTTTTAGCCATTTATCCACCTTTCCAATTCTCATTGTTTCTGTGAAGACTTTTGTTTTAAGAGCTTTGATGACAGCAGTTTTAGTTTAAAGCTTTTGTCTTTGGTGAAAAAATTCTGTCCTTTTTTGTTATTTTGTCCTTTGCCTGTTTTTAGACTAGGCTGCCTTCTATTCCTTTAAGTATTTACATTTTCTTCATTTTATCAATCATCTTCACTAAACTATCATCTCTTATAAATTATAAGAAAACCACAGATTTCACTGTTTGCTAATCTACCAAAAAGCCTGTTACCTCATTTCTTGGTGGGACTTGTTGCTTCACATGCTAATCCAATGAACATCCCCCATGTTGCCAGAGATCCGTGTATTCTGCACCCTGCTTCAATATCCAAAACTCAAAAAGATGGTGCTGAAAACCTGATGATGTCCAAATGTTATTTGCAATTTTGATCACTACATCCATTTCACTTGCTAAGCTCTCTGTCAATTTCCCACATAAAACACTCTGGTGAATGATACAGTGCTACAGGTTAATTGTGGGATGCTTAGCTGTCAGACGTGGGCAAATTCTTTTTTATTCAAATCATTGAGGGCCCTCCATCTGATAAAAGCAGGTTAACTTTGCTCACATTCAAATCATTCTTTGCAAAAATGCCTACAACACTTAAAATAATCTCTTATCCTTTTATGTGCATTAACAAAGGCAACAAACACAGTAATTTTTCTCAAAAATGCTTCCATCAGAATATGAAAAAAGGCAACTAAATGATGTAACAATTCCAGTGAAATTGGACATTGGAGCAGCTGGTAACCTGAATAACATAAGTGACATTAAAGTGATTAAGGAAAAGTAAAAAAGATAAACAGTGCTTGCAATTGAATCCGTACAATTGAAGCATTGTCAAAGAAAAACAGTGTGCAAGTTTAACATAATGATCAAGGGCAAAGCTGTTGTTCACTTGTTCAGGATAGACACAATCTGTCATCAGGTGACAAGGGTTATGAAAATTAGAGAAAAAAAAATAGAGCAATCGAAACTTTTTTCTGTTATTTTTACAGGATTTTACATACAGCATTACCATAGTGATCTGATGCCAGGAGTCAGACATATTTGTAAGGTTGCGGGGTGGGGGGGGTGGGGGAGGGGGTCCAGCACTTTTAATAAATAAATACTGAGAAAGATTAGACAGGATGATTGAGCATGGAGTAGTAAGAACAGTTTGAAGAGTCTGCATATTGTATGTGTCAAAAAGAAAAATGGTGAGCTTTGTACAAAGATGCCTAGAATTTACATGCAAATGTTGAATGAGAGCATTACAATATGCCTAAAAGAAATACTTGTATAAAATGTACACATAGTGTAATGTTTGGGTGCACTCAAGAACTTAAATTTATTGCTTTGCAAATGAAAGCATTTTGTCATTTTTGTTTATTTTTTAAATTACATTTTTGTCTATTAAGCACCTTTATAACAGTAAGTCATATTCATCCATCCATCCATCCATCCATTATCCAACCTGCTTTATCCTAACTACAGGGTCACAGGGGTCTGCTGGAGCCAATCCCAGCCAACACAGGGCGCAAGGCAGGAAACAAACCCCGGGCAGGGCGCCAGCCCACCGCAGGGCAAGTCATATTCAGAAATAACATTTATAATAGAATGTAACTACATATTATAATAAAAGAGATAGGCAAAGATAGATAGATATTTAAAACATATCATAGATAGATATTTAAAACAAAATGTGAGCTTAAAACGCATTGAAAAAGGACATTAACAGTTAACAGTGCCCTCTAGTGTTCCGATGGGAAATTACTGATATCTGAACCTTTAAGCTGTATGCCATACATACTGTACGCGTGTGACAATATATCAGTAAAGTACATACAGATATATGTTTTAAAAAGCTTTTTACAATTATGTAGTTAAAAACAAAGCCCCAATAGGCTTACGGTGTCTCAAGTAGCTTTCATAAACACAACTCAAAAATCACATTGGTTGATGTGGGATTGTTAACTGTTGGTTGTGGAAGGTCCAAGGCTACTTGTAGTTCATATTTGTTAAACAGAAAGTTCATAAAGGAAATGCCTAACAAAGAGTTAAAATCTTTTCTTAATGTCTGTTCGTGCGTGTGCAAGTAACTGATGCAATGGTGATTTTTTTTTACCTTTCTATAAGTTGTGTTGGGGATTTGTTTTGCTGTTTGGTGGGGCTAGCAGTGTAAAAGAGGAACATATACTGTACATGCTGAAATAGCTTCTGTCAAAAGTTCACCCAATTCTGAAATTTAAAAATTTTTACATTACACATTTGAGATTTCTTAAAAAAATGATACTTCCTCAACTAATTTTCTTCAAGAAAAAAATAAAACAAAAGTTTACCAAATTTCAACTAAATCAGTTCACTAGGAGCAAATGCTCCTAAAACAATCTGCAGCCATCTGAAGGTTTTTAGCAAAGAAAATTGGTTGAGATGGATCCAAAGAGTGTACCTTTAATACTCACTTCTTTGTAATACTCAGGTATGTATGGCAAGTTGAATTAGCATTCAGATATATCTCGATAGTGATGTCACAATACCAGAATTTGTGTATTCAATACCAGTCAAATTTGACGATATTCAGTATCTTTCAATACCATGGCAAATACAAATCCCATTTAATGGCTTTTTATTAAAGCACTTCCATTATTGAAGTGAACAATAGTGTGCCTTTTTCTGTAATACAATATAAAATATAAAAATACTACCAGTAGCAACAGCTTTAACATACTGGTATATCTATCAAGTAGTTACCCAAGTATCCCTTATATCAAAATACAGTTAAAAACTTGAACTTTAATGTGTGACAGAGATGGGGATCACACAGTGTAACAACAAATGGGTTGTTAATAATCCTGGTGGGATCTCAGCATAGGTTTTATAAAGAAGGATATCATCATGAACTACATGATCTAGCTTAACCTGTGCACATTTAAATTTATTCTGTCAAGTAACTGAAAAAAGCTGCTTAAAATCTAATTCTTTAAAGCTGTTTTTGTAACAACATGCTTCTAAAGTCTGGTTTGTGAGTTAACCTCTCTGTGACGTTTGTAATATTTGCCATTTTAAGATTTTATATTTTCTCCTTTAGCTGGTTAAAAAATATTTAACAGATTACTTAAATTAATTCAGACTTCAATTGTCAGAACCACAATGTGCTTTAATTTTCCAAATGTGTCCCTTGCTTTTTTCTTGTTTTTCAACTTTAAAATTTCTTGTGTGAAATCAAATTTGCCAGTTTTTTTAATAAATCCTTTATTTTAGAACTCCTGTTAAGCAGCCTTTGTTTTGATGTTTTCAAGGTTTATTATGTGAGTGATCACATTTTGTTATTGCACATGCCTGTTGTTACCTGTACTCAATAAATTTATAACTGTGAGAAAGCCTTATATTCTTCAGTGTATCATTCAGATATATAACGTCTGTTTTTACCTAAGGTTTATACTAATGCACAGTAGTTTGCCTTAAAAAGTTAAATGAATGAATAAAATTCATTGTTTACAGATTCAAAGTACGCTGTTTTGATGCTCCAATTAACTCCATGTTTCTGCGATTACACGTCTCCATTAATACAGTATTTGTCGTATTAATAGAGAGACATGCTTTGTCCTTCAAAGCACTGAAACACTAAGTACTGTATGTTTTATTTTGCCATTAACAAATGGAGCAATTTGTGCCTTCACCAGTGTAGACAAGCGAAATAGTCACTTCATTTAAATGTTTATTTGCTACAACTGTTGTTAGCGCTGCCAGTCCTCCCACATTCCACAGTCTTATTTGAATAACTGTGGATGCATGTGAGGACCCCAACCTCGATTCACGTTAGTGAACTGCATTTGAATCGGACGGATGTTTGGACTGATGGACATTTGTAGAAGTGGTCATTACAATCAGAGAATAAATGTGACGCCTTCCTTTATTTATGGGGACTCTGTAGGATACTATTAAAGGTGATAAATCTTGTTATCTTTTCATCTCCTCTTACAAAGGCATGACAATAAAAGTTAATAAAAGTTAATTTATTACACATTATTTAATCGGTAATGTAAGAGCCAATCTTAGAAAGTTAAAAATTTGAGTTAAACTCATATTAGTGTTTGCTTAATTTCAATAGAATATAATTTTCTTTCGGGTGGCACAGTGGTGCAGTGGGCAGCGCTGCTGCCTCGCAGTTAGGAGACCCGGGTTTGCTTCCCGGGTCCTCCCTGCGTGGAGTTTGCATGTTCTCCCCGTGTCTGCGTGGGTTTCCTCCCACAGTCCAAAGACATGCAGGTTAGGTGCATTGGCAGTTCTAAATTGTGCTTGGTGTGTGTGTCCTGCAGTGGGCTGGTGCCCTGCCCGGGGGTTGTTTCCTGCCTTGCACCCTGTGTTGGCTCGGATTGGCTCCTGCAGACCCCTTGGACACTGTAGTTAGGATATAGCAGGATGGATGGATGGATAATTTTCTTTCATAGTCATAGATAATGGTATAGTCTTTTCCCCCTGTACTGTAAGTTAGTATGAGATAGAACTTTCTTGCTATATCTATGATACAATGTGTTAATTGAGTCAGTTGTTGTTTAGAATAGGTCCCACTACACTTAAAAGACCCATTTTCAGCTTAGAAATGGGATAGGCATACAGTTTTCTGACCTTTTTGAAAAGGTTCAGAAACATTTTGAAGTGATTTGTTTGTAACTATTTGAAATGTAACAAGATTTAAGCTTTGAACAGAACTTTTCTTAACAAGAACTTTTCTTTTTATTTGCTTTTCAATTTTCCTTTTTTGTGTGCACTGTTTTACTTTTAATTTGAACTAAAACTTTTAAAAATGAAGATATTTTGTCTGTGGAATCATTACAGAGTGTCAGGCTTTTGTTGTATCCCATTTTTTATGCTAGAGCTTCTGAACTTTGGTAATTTTGGGAAAACGCAGCTACAGGTAACATTATTTCGCTTTCAAGGCACACAGAGATCAGCTTCTGCACTAATTCCATAATGGGGTAAAAGTGGCAATAACTAGCCGAAATTCTCCAGCATTTCCAAACATGACTTCTTCTATTTTTCTTTTTGACATCTGTTAAGGCAATGTTGTAGGGCCACCATTGTATGCCATTTTTATATGTAGCTTTTACTCATGTTTTTTTCAAGTATTATTGCGCCTTCCAAAGTAATTTTTTTGCTTGCAGTCATACATGAGCACAGTACCAATTTTCTTAATACTACAAATACTATAAAAAAAAACTGGTACAGTTACGTTTTCGGACCTTCGGTACTGAATTAGTAGCTAAGTGTCGGTTTTTGTGATATCTCTAATCTCAAAATGAATTTCGTATATCTTAAAATATGGTTCACATTTTGAGATATCTGAAAAAAAACTGTGTTTCAAAATAACTGCCTATCCATTTTAAGTTGTCTCAAATACATTGTGACAAATTTCAGAATGACTCTCTGTAAAATTTCCTGTTCTTTGAATGAATCTTCCTGTCTGTTTTATGATATTTTGAGATTTCAAAAATAGCAGGAACTGATTTTGAGATATCTTGAAATGTATTTGAGATATTTGAATATTAACAAGAAGACACTTAGAGATACCGTATCTGGAAACATATTTGAGATATCTAGCTTTGCATTTTAGATATCAGAAAATGATATTCAGTAGCGTTGATGGATAAAATTAGCCAAGGCATTTTTTGCAGCATATATGCTCTGATCACTGATTTCCTAATATTCTTTCTTGAAATTCATTCCACAGCTAGATGATCATAATTTTCCCTGCACCTCATGATGCTTTGCAAGGACAACATGACATCACTGAGATGTAGTAGCCACACGCAAAACTTTGACACATGTATATTATCAGACTGTTTCCAGTCTGCTTTGCATATGCATGACATTGGTACTCCAGATGGATTTCCATCTGCAAGAATTAAAAAAAAAACTTGCACTATTTTCATTTGAGGGATACATTAGCTGAGCATAATAAGAATATTATGAGTACTGCCACATGATTTAGAATACTGATCCTTGTGTGCTCGGAGTACAGTACTGCATGGCTAATTATGCATGATTAACAAGTATTAAAGGAGACCTCTGTGAAATAATAATACAAGATTTAAGTCTTTTGTTGTTTGAGGCATAGTAGCACAGTGGTTAGCATTGCTGCCTCACAGCATAGATCACATTTTTGGGTAAAATAATCCATCCAGCATAGTTGGCAGACACTTCCCTAGCCTTAGGGATGCTTAAAAGGTCATTGCACCATTATAATCCAGTTAAAGCTAGTTCATTTCGTCTTTCTTCATTGACTTCAATGCAATTCATGGAGTTTGGCGAAGTTCCCAGACATTTCCTTGATTTTGCTGCACTCACGGCAAAGACTACATTGAAGCATTCACTTATCACCAATATTCAGGTATCCTAAAAATTTTAAATTTTAAAGAAATCTTAAAATATATTTGAGATGTCTTGAAATAAAATTCAATAAATTTTGAAGCTATTTTAAGCAATTTGAAATGGAGCAGAGACCTTTTTTAAGATGCTATAAAGTGAATTTGACATATTTAAAAAATATCTGAAACGTAACTTAATATGAAGGTATCTGAAATTGATTTTTAAGAGACCTGCATTTTACCGTTCTGGAGTGGGTTTACCATATGAGACTATTTTGTCCCCTCTGAGTTTGTTTTAGTTAAGAAAGACTTGTTCTTCCTGTTGTGGGTTTTGAATAAACAAAGACTAAAGGAGATTCACAGGTGGTATTGTCTTTGGATTAACTTTAAATAAAGTTGAAACATTCTTCACACAAACCTGCTCTGCTTCTATTTTTTCATTAAAGGGCAACGTCTTAGCGAACCCACGAAAGCTCCTTTTCTCTTCACTCTGCACACTTCAGACTTATGAATGTAACACCAGATCATCTTGTCATTCACACAAATTCTCAGATGATTCTGCCCTTATGTGGTGTACTGATAAAGTGAGTGAGACAGAGTATAGGCATCAGGTTAAGGCGTTTGTTATTTCAATAAAGAAAAGTACATTGATGTCTATAGCTATGTTTGTTTTAAAGATGCGTGCAAAGAATAATAAATATTTATCTCTTGTTTCAATGATTGGCAGAGAATTTCAATGAAGTCTCCCACTTTAGCACTGAAATGCATGTTCACAGCCAGGACACCATTTATCATTTAAAAAAATCCTGATAAGTATTACATGTGTTTTGTATAGAGGGAATCCTTTAAAATTTGTTTTGTTTCCCCTCTTTGTTGTCTCACTTAAAATCAAAGGTATTCTTTTAAAGATACTGTAAATTTAAAGTGCACTGATAATGGAGCTTTCACATCATCACAGGAATTATAAGACATTCTACTTCATTTGCAGCATTTCACTTATGATAAAGTTTGATTTTTGTTTATATTTTACTTCTTTTTATATTTTTATTTTATATGAATTCAAGCATGTTAACCTCTGGCAGCACTATCTGTTTGAAGGATCCCATGTTCGAATACAAACAGAGAGAACATGTACTACAAGTTCTGGACCATTCTGAATATCCCACCTCTGAGAGTGGACATCTACACAAAGCAGACTCCTATAAAGGTATCGGTCAATCAGTTTATCTAGGGCTGATGGGTGATTCTCTTGTTTAGCTAATGTGAAAGATGGATGTGGAGTTGTTTTCGTTTAGATGCAATTTTGAATCCTACTTAAAACAGCTGCACAGGACAATTGCGTTTGGGCACACAGCCTATCAAAATTATAGAGTACATTGCTGCAATCTTGAGCATGCTCAATAAAGGAAAAATAATTAGCAATTATTTACAAAAATCCCAGGGTTCTCTTGAAAATTTGCAATGTACAAATCAAAAGAATTATGTTTACTTTAGATGCTTTAAACATTATACCATGAAGTCATAAGAATGTTGTTTAAAATACTTTAACAATAGTTCCCCTCCATCTGTGCAACTTACAACTGGAAACTTTGCTCGTTAATCTGGTAATTAAATATAATTTTGATTTCTAATTATTCCACATGATAAATTACATTGAGTGTGTAAAGCTTGCCAAATGCAGGCAATCATGAAGCACATGTGAAATAAATATACAGTGAAGTGATAGGCACCATAAAACTAACAATGAAAATTAATAATTCCCTTTTTATAAACCTCTTTATGTAGTGCAGAAAAATATAGATCCTAAGAGCATGAATTCTGAACATAGCTCTCTTAAAAGACACACACGCCCAAGCCACTAACATTAAGTGCATGTCTTTGGAAGAAACTTGAACCCCCAGAAAAAACTGAAGAAAACATGAAGAGAATACTAAACTCCACAAACAGGAACCTGCATTGAGGAATCAAACTGGGATCAAAATGTTGCGAGGTAGAAGTTCTTTTCATTGTGCTTCCATGCCACCCTTCACTCTTCATCCACCTACAAGGGCAAGTCATTAATTATCAATAATTTTGTGATCACTTTGTTTGGGTTGGCTTTATAGCTTTCCTCCGGGAACATGTGGAAGACATGATGTGTCTGTGGTCTGTAATCACCAAG
Organism: Polypterus bichir lapradei; assembly: GCA_026402145.1. NCBI lineage: Eukaryota > Metazoa > Chordata > Cladistia > Polypteriformes > Polypteridae > Polypterus > Polypterus bichir. Next base: position 37,202,850 of record JANRMT010062791.1, read on the forward strand.
TTTTTTTGTTTTTTTTGTTTATTCTTTATTTCGCCTTATATCATTTCTTATATTAGGAATTTGTTAGTTTTCACATACCCCTTGGGGTCAGAGCGCAGGGTCAGCCAATGTATAGCGCCCCTGGAGCAATTGCAGGTTAAGGGCCTTACTCAAGGGCCCAGCAGAGTAGGATCTCTCTTTTTTTTGATAGTGACGTGGATATCAGCACAGATCCTTAGCCTCAGACCCACCACTCCACCCTAAGTTTTGACCTTGGTCATTCAGATTCTCTTGTTGTTTTCTAAAAATAATCATGGCTGCTCTTCTCTCTGTGTGCACCAAAGAAGCAGCGAGCAGTGATTCTTTTTTTTTTATGTTGCTGAATTTTTACCGGGGCGAAAATATTCATCGCTTCATCAGAATCCTGGTATGGACTTGCTCAGTGCTGTTGTCTGTAAGTAGATGTTGGCGGTTGTCCTGCTCCTTCTTTAGGCTTAATACATTTTTGAACCTCTCGATCTATTCATAAACACTCTGCTATGGTAAAACACTTTCTACTTATCCTGCAGAAAAACCCTCTCTGGATTTCAGCCCTAGTACACCGTACGGATCACTGCTCACTGCTTTTCTTAGGTACAAGTGAAAAGTGGAGCAGCCATGCTTACACTTAGAAAACAATAACAGAAAAATAACTGAATAAAGTCGAAACTTCACCACCGTAACCACAGATACACCATACTTTATTTTCACATGTGCGTGAGGAAATCTGTACTGCCAAACCAATCAAAATTATGACAAAAGTGCAGATAATTATTGACTTACCTTTCCTTGTAAAGTATTTCATAGACGTTCTTAATCTAAATATTGGGTCTAGGATGATAGATAGGGAACCTATCCCAGAAGAACAGGAAGGGTGCAAGACAAGACTACCAGTCCAATTGCACATGATAACACCAGACCAATTAAATCGATTTTTTTGGTTATAGGACGAAAAAGTGCAAAGAAATATTCACACAGAAGGAAAGACCATGTAGACTATAAACAGACAATGAGTAGAACAAGATTCAGACTCACTCTTGTGGACTACATGCTAAATTTGCAACCAGTTTGTAGCAAGGCTACATAAGACGACAAGCGGGTTGGCTTTCTGGACTGGCCGTCACTGTATTATGTGGGGTGTATAAGAAAGATCTCTTCAGGCGCAATTTTGGATGACTAAATTCTGGGAAGACCCCGCCCGGTAAGGATTCCAGCTCCCAGTTGCCGGCGTCATGTTGCTATGACATCTAAGTAGGGAAAGGATGTTTTGGCGAAAAACTTTTCTTTTTAAGGGGAATGGCAGATTGCAGAGGGGGTGGAATAAGATGCTGCATATGTTCTATCAGATGGTTGTGGCGAGTGCCCTCTTCTACGCGGTGATGTGCTGGGGAGGCAGCATAAAGAAGAGGGACGCCTCATATCTGGACAAACTGGTGAGGAAGGCAGGCTCTATTGTAGGCATGGAGCTGGACAGTTTGACATCTGTGGCAGAGTGACGGGTGATGAGCAGGCTCCGGTCAATCATGGAGAATCCACTGCATCCACTGAACAGTATCATCTCCAGACAGAGGAGCAGCTTCAGCGACAGACTGCTGTCACTGTCCTGCTCCACTGACAGACCAAGGAGATCGTTCCTCCCCCACACTATACAACTCTTCAATTCCACACAGGGGAGTAAACGTTAACGTTATACAAAGTTATTGTCTGTTATACCTGCATTTTTATCACTTTTTTTTATCAGTATGCTGCTGCTGGAGTATGTAAATTTCCCCTTGGGATTAATAAAGTATCTATCTATCTATCTATCTATCTATCTATCTATCTATCTATCTATCTATCTATCTATCTAT
>JANRMT010062791.1:37204727-37217717 GCA_026402145.1 Polypterus bichir lapradei
TATCTATCTATCTATCTATCTATCTATCTATCTATCTATCTATCTATGTCTATTTGTGGGTGGCCACCCCAAAGTTGAAACAGTGAGGCGAATCCCCGAGAAGAGGCCGGGGTTATCGTATATGGACCTGATGTTCTCCGGGTGCTCCCGTTGGTGAGTCAGACTTGTGTCTAATTTCTTCAGGATAGCCAGCCAGGAAGCTGTTTTCACCTGAGGACTCCCCTCCATCATGCAGAAAGAACTGTGCTACAGGATTCTTTGCCGTTTCACAGACAACATTTAATCTTTCTCTTTTTGAGATCCTTTTTCTTTATGTGTGTTTCAAACAAGGGATTAAGATTTGACCACTGGGGGTAGGGAGGCTGGGGAGGGAACTGGGAAAATAGGTATCACTAATGAGCACTCAGTCACCAGGCATGTAAATGTATCAACGGATTACAATATACTTATCCAGTCCAACTTCCATCTGATTACTTTCAAGTATTGGGTGGGGGCGCGTATTGAGGAGAAGAGGGGCCGAGGACTGAATATTTTAATACTATTATATCCTTCAAACATCGTCCACTTCCCTCTCGGGTGGTGAAGTGTTGTAATCGTGTCCCGTATTGGACGATTGTTACAAGTTTCAGATGAGGGTATTTGCTTTTATAGAACTATAACATCCTATTCGTATAATTTGCTCTGTTGGACCTCAAGTGAATGTGCAATATGTGCTACGGTATAATTTTAATACCCAATTATTTTGCTGATTTTTTACCACTGACATGCATAAGCAGCCTACAATGGAAGTTTGTATGTGTGTTCTCCCCCTCACTCTTTTTTTCTGTGTTCTCTTCTCTTTTTTCCACAGCTTAGTGTATCCATTTTTATCACCTTCGTAAACCCTAGAGCTTGCATAAGCTTCTTGCAAATGGCCATTAAAGCACTCATCAAAGCAAATTCAACAAGTACCATAAGGCAGAGGGCAACCTCCAAACACCCACTGCATACCCTGCCCACACACCAAAAAAGATTTTGATTTGCTATTGCAAAAGGTGAACTTTAAAGAAGAGTGAGTTAATATTTTTCCAAATCTAATTTCTTTCACTCATCTTTTTTATTATTCAGATCATGTTGTTTACAGACACACATCTGTTGAACTGGCTTATTAACTTTAGGAGAGGCTCTTGACTGTATGTGAATATTTAATTGTCCAGCTTCTGTTCAGCTAATTCTGGATTGCTTTTTAAAGCAACCTTGTTTTTCACATACTTGCATAAAGTTTTTTTCTTGATAACAACACACTTTCAGCAGTTGATTTATTTAAGTTGGTCTGCCCATTTTTAATTATTTCTTTTTAGAATGTTGCATTTTTCAAAGATATTTGGTTAAATGTTTTCTTTAGGGTAAGAAAAAGATACTGTATATAATTAAATCCCTGACTGCGTATATTTTGATAACACTATACAAAACAATTCTAAGCAACCAAAAATATTATTTTGAATTTTAATTTAACGTTAAATTAAAACAATATAAAACATTTAGTTATTTTGTGTCAAATGAAATTATCTGTGTGAAAAACTACTGCATGCCCATCTATGTGTGTCATTTTTCAGAATGACATGCAGCAGGACTGCATCATAGAATATTTTTGCTCACTAATGTACTTTCTGCCAAGGTAGTCAGTAAAAAAAATTAGAGACTGAGGACCAGAGAAAGAACGAAATGAGTAAAACAAAGCAGAGGTCATAACCAGAAGACTAACATAGATTGTCAAACTACAAGGACAAGGTCAAAAAAGAAACTCACAAAGTCTAGAAACCAAAATAAACAGAAATAGAGTCACAATCTAAAGTAGAATACCTTACTAATTCTACACAGATTGAAACTGTCTCTGAGAACTTTAAATAGTTGCACTAGTGACACCATCACAATACTGTTCCATCACCTCCAGTGTTAATTGCCAAATCAGTTATGCCACTGTTGTGGATTTCTTTTAAATAAATGTTCTGAAGTAACTGGAGTAACAGGAGTTCCTAACCTTTACCCTTTGGCACATTTTTAAAAGTAAATTTAACCCCACCCTGTTTTGTTCAGTACTTTGAGTTTATACTTCTACCAAAATGACCAACAAAGGTGAAATTTTAAGATACTGTTTTTAACATTTTATTTTAAATTTACAGTCATATGAAAAAGTTTGGGAACCCACACTTAATTGATTTTTGTTTATCACTGGCTGAGCTTTCAAAGTAGCAACTTCCTTTTAATATATGACATGCCTTATGGAAACAGTAGTATTTCAGCAGTGACATTAAGTTTATTGGATTAACAGAAACTATGCAATATGCACCATAACAAAATTAGACAGATGCATACATTTGGGCACCCCAACAGAGATATTACATCAGTACTTAGTTGAGTCTCCTTTTGCAAATATAACAGCCTCTAGACGCCTCCTATATCCTTTGATGAGTGTCCAGATTCTGGATGGAGGTATTTTTGACCCTTCTTCCATACAAAATCTCTCCAGTTCAGTTAAATTTGATGGCTGCCGAGCATGGACAGCCTGCTTCAAATCATCCCATAGATTTTCGATGATATTCAAGTCAGGGGACTGTGACGGCCATTCCAGAACATTGTACGTCTCCCTCTGCATGAATGCCTTTGTAGATTTCGAACTGTGTTTTGGGTCATTGTCTTGTTGGAATATCCAACCCCTGCGTAACTTCAACTTTGTGATTGATGGTTGAACATTATCCTGAAAAAATTGTTGATATTGGGTTGAAGTCATCCGACCCTCGACTTTAACAAGGGCCCCAGTCCCTGAACCAGCCACACAGCCCCACAGTATGATTGAACCTCCACCAAATTTAACAGGAGGTAGCAGGTGTTTTTCTTGGAATGCGGTATTCTTCTTCCGCCATGCAACGCGCTTTTTGTTATCACCAAATAACTCAATTTTTGTCTCATCAGTCCAAAGCACTTTGTTCCAAAATTAATCCGGTTTGTCTAAATGAGCATTTGCATACAACAAGCGACTCTGTTTGTGGTGTGAGTGCAGAAAGGGCTTCTTTCTCATCACCCTGCCATACAGATGTTCTTTGTGCAAATTGCACTAAATTGTAGAACGATGTACAGATACACCATCTGCAGTAAGATCTTCTTGCAGGTATTTGGAGGTGATCTGTGGGTTGTCTGTAACCATTCTCACAATCCTGTGCATATGCCGCTCCTGTATTTTTCTTGGCCTGCCAGACCTGGGTTTAACAGCAGCTGTGCCTGTGGCCTTTCATTTCCTGATTACATTCCTTACAGTTGAAACTGACAGTTTAAACCTCTGAGATACCTTTTTGTAGCTTTCCCCTAAACCATGATACTGAACAATCTTTGTTTTCAGATCTTTTGAGAGTTGCTTTGAGGATCTCATGCTGTCACTCTTCAGAGGAGAGTCAAAGGGAAGCACAACTTGCAATTGACCACCTTAAATACCTTTTCTCATGATTGGACACACCTGTCTATGAAGGTCAAGGCTTAACGAGCTAAACCAACCAATTTGGTGTTTCAAGTAATCGGTATTGAGCAGTTACATGCATTCAAATCAGCAAAATGTTTGCACAGCCAGTTTTTCACATTTGATTTAATTTCATACAACTAAATACTGCTTCACTAAAAATCTTTGTTCGGAAAACATCCCAGTACTCAGATGTTCCTAGAAAATGAAAGACATACCACTGTTATCTTTTTTGTTGAAAGTATTGTAAATTATTATGCAGGCTGAGAGGGGTTCACAAACTTTTTCATATGGCTGTATATAACAATACCAATAATAATAGCGGCACATAATAATGCAATTTCACTTATTTAAATGCAGCTAATGACAAGAAGATACTGATATATCAGAATGAAACACACTGAGTTGATGGGAACACTTCAATCAGTGAGATGCTTGTTCTTACTTTTCACCTATGATTTTGGATATTCTTGCTTTTGTTGTTGAAAGTTGTTGAAAAGAGCAAGTCTCACCTCTTTTTTGGGAACTAATTAAGATCTTTGTGACTTCAGCTTTTTACCCCCTGTTGGGAACATATACTGTAAAGGTTATGTACATACATGTTTCTTTCCTAATTGAATAGATCTATTGGAGGACAGTATGTGAACTCTTTGCTTGTCTTGAACCACTCTGAATAGGCAAAGACATTCCTAACCCTATACAGGCACTGATAAGAAACAATAAGTAAATAACAGTTAATCATTCTATAGACAGTGAAAAAGTAATAAGCTTAAGTTAAATAACTTATCACATGCAAGATTGGCAGTCGTTGTTTGTTCTATAATAGCAATATACAGTGGTACCTCCATATACGTTCCTAATCTGTTCCAAATCCTTTGACTTATACCAAACAGAATGTATACCAAACAATTTTTTCCCATAAGAAATAAAGGGAAAATGATTAATCCGTTCCCATGAAAAAAAAATTCTATTGTTATTGGCATATTATACATTGATGGGGTTGTATAAAATAATTTAAACACTGCTTAATACTAAAATACATAAATACAAAAGCAATTAGATGAAATAAATGAAAATTTAACCTCACTTTACTTTTTAATAACGTCTTTGTTTTTCACAATCGTAGATAACATCATTCATAGAATACATAGAATACAGCATGCAGCAGCCAAGTCCCGGATACGCATGCCACCTTCATACTTTTCAACAATCAATTCAAATTTAAGCGAAAAAACACAAAATCACTTGAAAATTCACAGAGAGTTATAGCACATACTGACGCTCGTGGGCAGTCGTGGCTTTGTCTCGAGAGAGGTAAACAAGGGTAGCGCGTGGGTTGTTCACTGAATGCTAGCAACTGGCGTACTGACGCTCATGGGCAGTCGTGGCTTTCTCTCGAGAGAGGTAAAAAACCGTAGTGCACGGTGTTCTAGCATGCAAGTCGTATTCCAAACAAAGGCTGTATACCATGCAAAATTTTTTGCGTCCAAACAGGACGTATACCAAGTTGGACTTATTCCAAAGCGGACGTATACCGAGGTACCACTGTGTATATATAATATTTAAAAAAAAATTAAAAGTAATTTCCTTAACATTCAGCCACTCCTGCTGATGCTCTTGCTACCTCAAATGAGCTACCCGTACCTTCTGCCAGATATGCTATAGCCTCCACTGAGCTGGGGCGGCCATATTGTGCCTTTTGTTTTTGAGGCCTGCACCTTTTTCAGAGCAGCAGGCAGGCATTTCAAAATAACACCATTCAATACATTCATCTTAACTGCCCTGGCATACCACTTAACACCTTTTCATTATTTTTAATAATACCCTGACAATAAAGCAGTATTGGGCTTTTCTACTTTGTACTATCACTTCCTTGGTACAATAAAAGAGACATTACGTAAGAACTTCAGTGCTGAAGTCGCTTAGTTATTGTAACATTTACCATCTCATAATTTGATGTTTTTGTGTTTACAGTTTAGATATAACACAAACTGAAATCAGACAGTCATATTCTCACCTGTTTAGTCCTGAATGGGTCACAGGGGTCTGGTGGAGCTTATCCAAAGTAGCACAGGGCACAATGCAGGAATAAACCCTGGACAGGGTGCCAGTCCGTTGCGGAGCAAACACATACATGCACACATACACCCCAACCACACACTAAGGACATTTTAGAATTGCCAGTTCACCTACCCTGCGTGTCTTTGGCTTGAAGAAACCAGAGCACCCCGAGAAAACCCACACAGACAAGGGGAGAACATTCAAACTCCACGTCACCTTACTGTGGGGCAGCAGCACTAGCACTGTGTCACCGTGCCACCCAAATAAGTTAAGTTTGAATGACAGTATGTACAATAATATTTGTTAGAAAAATGCAATATTTAATCTAAAAAAAAGATGAGATGACATTAAAAATCTGTTGTGTTACCATATACCACACTACATGCACAAGGACAGATTCTGCTGAGTTCAAAGAAAATTTCTATTACACAGTGGAAAAGTCTTGTTCTATGTTATCTCAAATTGGAAAAAAAATCTCTTTACGAGGATCAGTTCAGAATATTTTTAGAATCTGGAATGAATTCAAGAAGGCAGTTGTAAAGTAAGCACACCAGGCCTGTTTCCAAACTTTTTCATTTTCTTTGCTCTTTTATTCTATATGAAGAACCACTTTGGATGGGGATGTCTTGTCACAAAGCTCTCAGAGCTTGGTGGAGTTTGAGTGCTGAATATTCATTTCATGGATTGTCTTCGGAACCTATTATAATATCTGCTTTTTTTTTAAAATCTGAGTATGTTTTGAAATGTTTTGTTCTTAAAATATTAAAAAAGAAAAATCCAGTAAGGTTTTATGTATCATACTTAAGTCCAAAATTAAATACTTATATACTATAGCTGTGACCCACATTTCATTTTTTGCATAAATTGATTGCATATTTTAATTTTATTAGATGTAAGAGTTTGTGACAGAGTAATTCTGCTATTTATAAGCTTTAACCAGCTCTCTTACTTCTTTCAAATCCATTATCTGCAGAGTGAGTCATTTAATTTATTATTCTCTTTACTATACTGCTGAAAAAATTAAGGGAGCTCTTAATCATCACAGTCTAACACCAAGTCAATTAAGCTTAAGAGATATCAATCTGTCCAGTTAGGAAGCATAAGCGATTGTGAAGCAACTTCACCTGCTTTCACTGCACACTAGTGCAGTGGGCCTTGGGCTCCTCCTGGTGCAGGATGATGTCCGGCCTCATGTGGCCAGGGTGTGTAGGCAGTTCCTGGATGACAAAGGTGTTTATGCCATTGACTGGACCACACATTCCCCAGCTCTCCTCATGTAATGGCCCATCTCCTGGTATCTCTTCTCTATGCTCTTGAGACTGTGCTGGGAGACACAGCAAACCTTCTTGTGATGAGGTGAATGGATGTGCCATCCTGGAGGAGATGGACTACCTGTGCAACCTGAATCAGCTTCAGCTACCGCTTCATGCTACCAGTAGTGACAAGAACACTAGCAAAACACAAAACGAGTGAAGAATCAGTCAGGAAGGATAAGGAGAGAGCGATTGTCTGTGGCCACCTCCTGCAAAACCATTTTTGGGGTGTTTTGCTGTTACCTCTCCAGTGCACCTGTTGTCACTTTCATTTGCACCAAAGTAAGTGAAATTGATTCACCATCACTTATGCTTCCTAAATGGACAGACTAATATCCCTGATGCTTGGTGTTAGACTGTGAAGATTAAGTGTTCACTTAATTGTTTTGAGCAGTATATATACATAGAGGTTTAAAATATGTAGCAGTGTCTTGCAAAACATTTTAAAACTTGATGCATTCTTGGATAATTTTTTATTTTGTATAAGATATTCTACTATTTTCTGTAGAATCTATTATGTTTTGTCTTAAAATTTAAATACTCTGCTTCTTTTGTGCCATTAAAGAGCAGACTGAGAAGTAGTTAGCTGACTTACTGCATAAACATTATTTACACTTATGTAAATTCTAAAACAAATGATATGTATGGTTACTTTTAATCTGAGTCTTATTGTGCCTTATTATCTCTATCTCAGTGCCATTGAGCAGAGAGGGGAGTATATGCTCTGAGTTATCAAATGGTTTTAAGTCCAATGATGAAAGTTGACAGGGCTTTAAGGCTATGTGCCCAGGAAGAAGAGTCTATGCTATCATGTTACACCTTTAGATTTACAGTATGTTTAACATTAATTTCAGTACAAATTAGTGTGTACAATGATTGGAAAAAGACTATCCTGGAAATGAAAACATTACAGTATATGACCGAAGGGTGATATTCAGCTGCCAGAGAGAGTACATAGTTCACTGGTTGAATTGGGTCAGGGCCTAATATATCTTACTAGAAATGGTGCCAACTTTGATGAAAGATCTGGAACTCAGCAATTACCATGAAGTGGTGTGTGGCTAACACTTATACATTTGAGCAAACACATGCAAGACTATGGTCTTTTGACCAAAGAGGTCCCTTGGGAATTCCCAGTATACCTCCTCAATTACAGAGAGTGTATCCTGTGAAGATGGCTGCTTTAGATATCATCAGGATGGCTTATCAGGACATTGTGAAAGTGTACTTCCATTTGAGCTGAGCGCAAGGCTGTGTGAAATGTAGATAAGAAAAAACATCTGTTGTAAAAAGATTTGAGGTTCAACATATAGAACTTGTCTTGCCTTCTCCTCAGCTCAGTGTGTCTCACATTGCAATAAAAAGTTCCTTTCACAAAATATTCTCTAAGCTGACTTCTGTAACTACTAACCCATATTGCAAACTACCAAAACCCCATGTACAATAAATGTGCTCTTTTTCATTAAAAATATCTAAATAATAGAAATTTCATAGGGTTCAACAACTGCTTATGCTGTCAATTTCCAAGCCCATGGGCTCTGGTGACTAATTATTGATTTTTTGCTCTGGTTACTGAATTGTCACACTTCACACCTAATGAAGTAAATCTACTTACTATTTAAAATTACATTAACTAGTTCAACTTTTTAAATGGTGTTGGACATCAGTAATGTTTTTTAGAAAAGTTGTGCACAAAAGTTAGGGGAAACAATTTACCATAAATAATAACTAGTACACTTGTAATTTTCATTATCAAGACTGACTGAAGTAGTAAGAGGAATGAATATCTAAGTGAGTTCTGCCTCATTATGCATGTTAAAGATCGCCTCTTGGCCTTGGTAGGGCTAAAATCTGAAAAGTAGGACTTGGTAATTTGGGTAATTTTACTACAAGATTTAGAGATACTCTAGCTGGACCAGAGATTTTAATATCACCCTGACAAAAGCTGATATTACTTTGATGCAATTTTGATACTTAGGCTACACCATTCAGTATGTCGGGGGAAGAAGTGACTGAGCATTAAAAAAGCAGATTCCCTTTGGGCTCTTGAGTTTCTATGAACTGTTAGAGAATTGTGACAGTTAATGAGAACGTGAATCACTCTGTCGTATGAAACACTCCCCACCTCACTCACAAAGAAACAGAGTGGTCATATGAATCAATGCAATGGACCGAGGAGATACAGTGCTATTAGACATTAGACAAAGTCATTAGAAAGGTCCACAGATTGCAGGACGAAAGTAAAATGAATGCCCAAATAGGACTCTTAGACTGCTATGTCAGCTCATCACAGATGGACTTGACAATTTTTAGAAATATTTAGTAAATAGCTTCATTTTATTAAACGGACTAAATGATTTGCTTTGGTCAAAGCTGATACATGATTCCTTGATGATTCCTCGATAATCAAAATGTTACCAGCCACAGGCCTTGGGGAACTTGGTCCAGGTACAAGCCACTGTTGCTATACGTTGTAGCCGCAGCGGTATGCTGCCAAAAGCATAAAAGAAACAGGCAGCAATTTAAACTCTCTGATCATATTTTATTTTATTCTGATTTTCCCAAAGGGTATATAACTATTTTAATCTCTGTCTAGATCAACATGATGATTGGTTGAACAATGGTACAGACCAATTTCTTTTGCTTAACAATAGTGCATACACATTTTCATTGGTTAAACAATAGTATTGTTGCTAACTATCAAGAACTGCATATACCACTGTATGCTGATGAGAGACCAATGTCCCCAGAACATGTTAATTTTTAAACCAAGTAAATATAAACATTTTCTAAGGATGGAAGCACTTTATACAGTACTTTATGTTGATGGGATACCAATCAAAGCAATTTGATCTTCAAAGCAGATGACTCTTTTGCAAGACAGGTAAATATCTTTTCCCTGTAGACAGCTATCAACAATAACTTGTAACAGAATAATTCAGAAAATTTACCTTTTCATTTATCATCCCAGTCACAAACAAAGGGTGCCAACTGCCCATTCATCTATTGGCTTTTTCTTTTACATTTATTATTTACATGTGTTTTTCTTAAAAGTGACACACAGGCATGTCTTTTTCTTGAAAACATTGATTTCTAGTCCATTACAAAAACACAAGTGGAAAATCAAACATAGACAAACAGGCGGTACAAACTAAAGTCTTCAAGAATGAGAGACAGATGCACAGAAGAAATAGAGAAGAAATGTTAACAGAAAAATCATAAATAAGTGAGGCCATTGGTACAGGAATAAAAGGTGTTTGTAAAGGCATAATACTCAAAATGACAGACAACTTGCTACAGAGGATGTTTCCTTTTATTCACACCTCTCTTTCCTATTCCTCATGCCGCATGAAAAAGTTAACATAAATATTATTGGGCAAAGGTTAAAGATAAGAAGAGCATATTAAGGGCAAGAAGCACATACAAAGTAGTTGTGTCATGTAATTCAGAAAAATTCTTGACACACAACCCAACAGATATCAGTGGTAACTATCTTCTCCGGTACAGGTCTTCAGGAAATCACTGAGAAGTGGCCTAATTGATTTTCTGCAGGTTTCATATCATGTAGCACAGGACACTTATCTTTAAACTAGACATTAAGCCCGTTACAATAACGGGCACTAGAACAGTAGTGCATAAACATTAGTAGGAACAGTCTCTATTAAATGGCAAGGGACCTTGACCTCATTCTGTTTGTTGTCTTAATTTTTTTTTTGTCAACAATATTTTTGCAAGAAGCCTAAAGTAAAATAATAATAAAAATAAAATAGAAACGTATATGACAATACAGTAAGTATAACTAATATGGCCTTAGTGTAAAACTTTGTAACAATCTGTAATACACAATATCTGAAGAAGATATTTAGCAAAATTTTTCTATGTTATTACCTCATGAAATGTTTCTATAAAATTTCATTATAGACAACATTTCTTGTAAATATTCTGAGATTGGCAACAGTTTGCCTTGTTCAGGACCATCTACAACCTTGACAACAACTTCTGGAAAACTTCTAACTCTTGATAATGCAACATATAACTGACCGTGGCTGAATACTGGTTCTGGCAAGTAAATGCCAACTTTTTCTAAGGTTTGCTCTTCTGAGTCTTTCTCTTTTAGCATTTTTCTGACGCTCATTTTCTTTTTCTTCAATCAATGTATTTGCTCGTATTTTTCTTTGTCTTTCAGCCTTTCTTTTTTTGATGTTTACTTGTTGAGTTGACCGTTCTTCCAGGAGATGTTGCTTATATAGGATTTGATTTTCTGTGTCTTTTGTCCTATTTGACGTGTCCTTTTTTTTTGGGTGGCGTGTTGTTAGTCGATACATCCGTAATATTTTCTCTTACAGTAATACTGGCTTGTATGTGGCTGTAATATGCGTCACTGTATTGTGTGCCTTTAATTTTCTCTCGCAGTAATACTGGTTTGTATTACCGTAAAATACCTGCAATTTTCTCTGACAGTAATACTGGCTTTGATGTCTGTAATATGACTTTAATTTTCTGTCCCAACAGTGGGCAATCAGCAGAGTGTCCCCAGCAACTGATGTAATGTGTGGCATGAAATTATTATTATGATGTATAGCAAGTATTTTAATCTGTGGTGGTATGCAGCTGATTATTGTATGTGTTTCATTTCCTCAGCAACGGATTTTATGTGCGCGGTTGCGACTACCCAATCGGCACTCTCCTCAGCAATGATGTCCTTTATTTGCTTATCATGCGCGGCTGCGGCTAGGCCATTCACTGTGTGCCCAGCTTCCAGTGTGTGTGTTTTATTTGCTTATCATGCGCGGCCGCGGCTAGGCCATTTGCTGTGTGCCCGGCTTCCAGTGTGTGTGCATCCACGGTGCTGTGTGCATGAGCGGGGCACGGTGCGATGCGTGGCCCAGCCCCGCACATGCACACTTCACCAAAAGACGCACACACACGGACACCTGGACGCACACAGGGGTTTTATTAAAGAGGATAGATGACCCAATTCACAGCCATGACTACCTGTGTACTGTATATATTAAATTTGATATCATATAGTATATGCCAAAATATTGCCTATTTTGGCCCCCTACAATAAGGATACAATAATTTCATAATACCTTACAAGTTTCAGGATGACTATAATTCACCTATAAGTTGTTTATTAGTGTATGTTGTGACTGTAGATGGCACTATACCAGCGCTTAACCCATCACAAACAGACACGGGAGGCACACTACTAAAATAAAGGGTTTTTATTTTTTTATTCTTTGCGTGTGGGCAACGCCTTCCCCATCCCCACAGGCACACAACACAGTCCAAAGCACCACTAGACACAATACTTTCCTTCTTTTTCTCCTCCACTCCTCTCCGGCAAGCTTAGCCCCTCTCCTCCCGACTCTGGCTCCAAGAGTGGTGGCTGCTGGCTCCTTTTATAGCCCACCCGGAAGTGCTCCAGGTGTTTGATGACCCATTTCCGGCTGAACTTCCAGGTGTGGAACCACTACCGCGCCCCCTGGTGTGTCATGGACCACTACAGGCTTGAATTCCAAAATCCCATGCCCGTGGCCCCGATGCAACTCAGGGGGGCTGCCATCTAGCGTTCCGGTGGAGGTATTGTCCTGACCAGGCTTGCTTCCCCGGTCCATATAATGAAGAAGCATCCTGGCCGGACAAGAACCCCTGCCATCTGTGACAATGTGTTTAAGCTAACTTAGACCAAAATTCAAATGTACTCTACTTTTCTTTATACTTCTGTTTACACAAACAAAAATGTTTCCTCTCATGAATTAGGTTAAAGTTAACACACAATCTACAATGTTGACTATTATGATCTTCATGTTCTACTGCCAAACTATAAAGCTCCATTTTCCTTCTTTTATTCAATGCATAAATAAATATATTAAGCTGAGCATCTCAATCTTCAGTCTTCAGGAATTTGTACTCATGTGGTTCTTTTCGAGTCAGATGCCATTACTTCAGCCACTGGTCAAGGTCCTAAGCAGGAATACTTTGTTTTTTTTTTTTTACTTTTAATACTCTGTAGAATAATTCTAAGATTTGTATTGGGTGTGACAAGGATGGATAGAATTAGAAATGAGTACATTAGAGGCTCAGCTTAGGTTGGACGGTTGGGAGACAAAGTCAGAGAGG
>JANRMT010062791.1:37237717-37320031 GCA_026402145.1 Polypterus bichir lapradei
ATATATATATATATATATATATATATATATATATACTGTCTATATATATAATTAGGAGGGCAAGCCCCTCTTAAACGGTGATACAATGGGAAACAAAAACAGTTTTTTTACCTCCTCTTTGCTCGATCAGCTGTTGGCTTGCTGCTGCTGCCGTGCTGCATGATCTGCATCTCGCATGGCGCTTCGAACATTCAAAAGTCTGTACAGCAGCTGTCCTACTCTTTGTCTTTTATTTCCAGCTCCGGGTGTGGTTAAATCTCTTGGCACTCTTGGATAAGTCTCGTCTCGTGGGATGTAAGTTCTTGATATTTTTTATGTTTAGAATTTAAAAACGGGATAAGAATCAGAAAATCTACCAACATCACATTAAAGTTCGATAAACTCTGAAAAGAATGATACCAAACATATATATGTAGGTTTTAAAATAAGCCCGATTTAAAGTGTGACAAAAAAGTGACATAAAATTGTTGCACACAACCGTTTCCCTTTTAATCTTAGGATTTCATATATATAGAGTAGATATATATATATATAGATATATATATATAGAGGCAGACAGCTGGGACGCCTAGAAGGACCGGGAGAGGGACAGTATCTCCCCTGGACCACGAGAGGGCAGCCTCCCTGGTCTACATGGGGGCCATGGAAACAGAGCTTGGAAGCTCATCCCTGTTGGGACCTGTGGCCCCTGCCAGAGGGCGCCCGGACGATTATGCAGCCCTGGACAGCAGCACTTCCGCCACACCAGGAAGTGCTGCCGGAAGAAATTCCAGGTACGCCCAGAGTGCTTCCATGTGCAAGGTCCGCACTTCCGCCACACCAGGAAGTGCAGCCGGAAGATCATCAGGAAGCACCTGGGGCACATCCGTGTGAGGTATAAAAGAGGCCTCATCACTCCATTAGGTGAACTGGAGTCAGGAGGCAGAGGATGGAGCTTGCGATGGAAGGAGTGGAGGTGGCAGAAGAGAAGGAAAAGAGAAAGGAGTGGAAAAGGACTGTGAGTCTTTGGGCACTGTGTTTGTGCTGTGTTGTGAAGAGGAAAATAAAAGTGTGTGTTTGTGGACATCTGGTGTCATGTCTGTATGTGTTCGGGATTCAAAGTCCTATATATATATATATATATATATATATATTTATATATGACACTGTGTACTATCTATATATGACACTTTATATACTGTACACTGATACTGTATATATATATATATATATATATCCTTATATATAATTTTATACTATCCATATGTATGGTGTTCATGGCAATACCTCGACTCAATGCAAGTTAGAACCATGCAATGGGACTCTGCCTCTGTAGTTAGAACATAACGTGGCAAACGCAGGTGCAGTATTGCATGATTGGCTAAGAATGTTCGAATGCTTCAGTGACGCCTCTGGACGGCTGAGTATAGTAAGTCAGTGTTGGTTCAAGCAGATAACAGTAAGTTCGGTTGGTTTTTGGAACTTTGGTTTGGTGGGGCGTACTTTCCAGGACTAACATCGTCGACTTACTTAAACCCTACGACAGCGCCGGAACCATAAGTAATTTAGAACGTATCGCCATTTGCTTGGTACGTCGAAATCTATCTTTCGGCAGTTCAGTTTTGGCATCCGTCCTTCTGACATCTATTGGCAAACTGAGTAATGACGGTTGGGTATTAACAACGGTCATTGTTTAAATTTTAGCCGATCACAGATCTAAAATGACCACACCAACATAATTATTACTCCGACTCTGATTAGAGTCGTGAAATACAGTTTGTTTTGAAAATTTGTTTGCCGGAAAAAATCAAATGATGTGCGCCGAAGAGTTTACATCTCGTAGCCCCGTTTAAACATCGGCCAAAAAGGTCTATTTTAAGCACAAATCAGTGCCATGATAACAAAATCATTTTAAGGACTTATAATTATAACAAATAATTCTTTGCAGAAAAAGTATGGATTTCACAAACGTAGAATTTGTAGCCCGATTCAGTCGGGTTCCCAGTCACTGGTATATATATATTTTTATATGTTTGCCAGTTTCCAAGTTTTGGTCTCTGCTTTATAACAAATACTCTGGATACTCTGTTTCTTTTCAAATAACACTTTATTCCAGAGTCATGAGATTTTCGAAATGTTATGATTTAGCAGCATAAGAGAGTTTGGCAAATCTGAGTCAAGTTGGCTTTGCTTTTGTTTTCACAGTTTCAGTAAAATTCAAAGACATTTTTGTCAGAGTTGCTGTCCTGCAGCAGGGTATGCACATTGCACTTGAAGTGGATCTGAAAGGCAGAAGAACCCCAGCAGGGAAAAGAATTCTTTTGTTAGAGAAACAGGCTGATTTTACTGAATATTCTAGCAAGAGAAAAAAAGCAGTGAATGCTGGGTATTATTTGATTGTAAATTAGAAGGCAAATGCATTTTTTGCCATACAAATGAAAATATAATTGAGTTGCCTTTATGAAGCACACTTCATAGAGTGCAAGCTTTTTGTCTGCATTTTGTGCTGATGTTTTTTTGGAGAAATGTAAACATGAAGAATAGCTGTCGGTGCCATCTGTATCAAATTAAATCATCAATTATCAAACCTCTGCTCACCCGAAGATTGTGTAAATAATTAGATATCTACATTTTGCTGCACTTGTTTTTCATGAACATTATATCAAATAAAGAATGTAAATTAAGAAAAAAAATGCAATGTGTAATATCTTCTGCGGATAATATTTTTATTGTTTGTTCATTAAAAAATATTTGAATTTGTAAAATAACATTATCATTTTGTGATGATGTGCAAGGACCTTTAGAAGGATAGAACACACCTGCTGATTTATTCTCTTAAAATTGGATTTGGAATGTAATCATTGTTATATTTTGCCATGAACTGATGGTAAAATAGTTTTTTTTTCATTTTCCTTATATGCTGTATACATTTATGTGTGTTTTTATATAGGGAGGGAGTAAGAGAAGGACACAAGTTTAATTCAGTTCACAGCCCCATTTAATCAGACTGAAAATGAAAAGCAAAATGAAAGGCATGTAAAACTACTGCCAAAATAAAAAAAGAGTTTTCTAGTGATCATGAAGGTCTCCATGGTGTGGTCTCCATGGATAAACACTGTCTCTGGTGGCAGTTATCCTTTTATTGTATATGATGAGTCTGGAAGGGGTGGGATTTGATAGAAAAAGTGGAAGTGAGGTCATTGTTCATCTGATTTTTAAGCTTTTGGACTGTGGACAGACAGGAAGAATCCATTAATATTGGCACCCTCTCCTGGTAATGTTTACCTTTCCAGAGCCCTTAAGATAGCTCCAAAGCACTCATGCATGACACAGCTCCCCCCAGCTTAACCCCGAGGGAGCAGATGGACCTAACCGATGGATCATGGATATGGGAAAGGGCTCATCATTGGCATGCAGTAACCCATGGTAATGTGATACCTTAAACCAGTAAGGATAAAGATTGAGCAAACTCCCATCCTAGAAGATAGTACCATAGCTGTGCAACTGCCCATTTAATGGCTAAAGTTTCACACTCCCAAGCCAACAATTTCCAACTAATGTACATCAAAGGGTATTCAGCTCTGCAGACTGTCTAACTTAAAAAAGTCCCTAGGCCTATGTCAGACATGTTAGCCTTGAGAAAAAAAGGCAAATTCAAATCAGGAACAATTAATACAGGCACAGACATAAGATCCTAGCATTTAAACTCCCTCAGGGTTGCACCTCTATTGCAAAGTCAAAATGTATTTATGCCCTTGGGCAAATGATTCTAGTGGACACATGATATATACCCTGATCGGCTCAATGTGGAATGTCGATAATGGCCAGCAGTACTAACAGAGCACGCTCTTTGTGGAGAATTTGGTAAAGCTAACCCTTGGACCATGACATGCAAAGATGTCATACCTTTTTGTTTATCCCAAGCCAAGGGTTTTGTCCGTACCTAAAAGACAATCCAAAAGATGTGAATGAGCCAGCTCGCAGACTCCCCTTTCAAATAAGCAGAGAATCAAGAGTTGATGGCATGCATCTCCTTCATGCTCAGCTACCTGGTATAACAGATCATTGTCCATCATGATCGGTGGATCATGTGGAGTCGGTGGCTTTTTTACTGAAACTACAGCATTTTGTGCAGATTTCAGTGAACTATTGTTACATTGCTCATGACTGAATGAAGTAGGCAATAGCCTATAATACTATAAGCTGCAGAGAAGCCAAAGAATCAGGTGTGACTTCCTGCTGTGACGCTGACTCTACTGCTGCTTCTTCTGATGACATAGAAATTATAATGTCATCACACACCCAGATGTCAGCATCACTACACTGGGTATCCAGGCCTTTACCTGGTCTCTTGCATGGGGTGGAGCCATCTTAAGATGAATTACTTTCTTCTACCATGAGACTCTTCTTTTAATCAGGATGCAGTGTACACCCAGTTCTTTTATTTGTGGACCAGTCTTGGGCTAATATCAGGCAGAACTGCTACTCTCAGAATTTGGAAGACATAAAGCAGAATGATACCTCCATGTCACAATATGGATACAGGTCTGAATGATCTTTTTCCATCATATTGTTGCAGGTGAATGTAACGGCATGTAACATTGGTGTTGTTGCCGGACTCCATCAGAGCCAATAGAATATACCCACTAACCAATACGGTACCTGTAAACAGGTGAGAGAGACAGAGGGTTATTTATCAACGTCATACAATACCTGTGGGTGAAAGTCCATTCACTGTCAATCTGCTAGTTCGGGAGCAATTAGATACAATATACCTAATCTCACCATAATTTTTCCTTCAGAGTCCAAATTTGCATTCATTCTTATCTGGTACAGATTTTTTTTGTCATGAGGGCCAAGTTTTTCTGAGTTAATCCAGCTTCTCAGATTGGAGTGCTACGCGGTACCTCTCAATGTCAACTACCAGTTCCAACATATCGATTCAGAATAGCTGATGGACGGGTTGCACCCGGTTGTCAGGCATTGCATGTAGTAAATAGTCACATGCGACTAGCTCTACAACCTTCTTGATGGTATTTTCTCTTTTACAATGTAGCCATTTTACCCATATATCAGATGCTTCTGATCCTGTTTGTTTGTCTGGATCAAAGCAGCAGTTGCAGCAATGCTGTTCTTGGTCTGCTGGCATTAACTGTTAAATGCAAGGATTTCTTTTCTGAGAAAGATTCTTCTCCTGTCTCCCAAAAGATATACAGTACATTATTTGTAGTACATTTTAGTTACCATCCAGAATGCCAAGCAATTCCCATTCTTTCCTAGCCCTGTGGTGCAACAAAAAGTAAAGCAAGTAATAAAGACAAGAGGAAGGTGAGCTTGATGGCTCCCAGGAATAACGCAGCTGTGATTCTGAAAGACAACAGTTTAACACTGACAACCAAGAATCCTTCTCTTTTGGAAGTGGTGCCTATATGGCAAAAATGTAATCAATAAAATTATAAAACTGTAACAAATTTTTTTTAACAAGCAACACAAAGGTTTCTAGTCTATCTCTTCCTTCCCATGTTCTAGTTCAAATATAGGCCATCATCTTCTTGTAGTTACTTCCTGGCAAGATTTCTAGAGGGTACCATCAGACCACAACTGCTCATCCTGAAATCAACATCCTACAATAGATAATTCACAACATTTACGTTATTCCTCTCCTAATTTATCCAATTTTGCTACTACATACGGTTTGTAGTAGATTTACAAGTGTGTCTTTGGTTTATATTGCAGCCTTACAATTTAGTTTTATTTACCTCCAGGCACTCATCAAACCTATTCAATAAGATATAATATTCACATAGTATAAAACTAGTAAATGAAAGAAGCATATCAGAATAACAGTGCTACAATGTCTGAAATTAATAACACCTCTGTGTGTTGTATAGTAAAATCAATCTAGCCATTGCTATGGTTCACATTGCTTCTTCAAAGAAAATGTGCAAGACGAACAGGGGAACTTAATTTTAAGGAATTTAAGAACTCAGGGTGCCTAATTGCTTGTTTTGCTTTCTTTGCACAAGAGATGAAGATTGAGGTTGCAATAGACACACCTCAGAAGGTCAACAGGAACTCTGTGGAGACCAGAGACACCTATGAATGTCCAGAGAGAAAAGGAAACCTGCCCCTTCTAGAGTATAAAAAGAACAGCAGAAGAGTGTGACAGGACTATCCAAAATGACTGTTTTCTATTCTTTCTATATTTTTGAAGGGCCTCCTACTGTTTCATAAGAACAGACCATTGTTTTATTTTTTATTTATTTTAAACATCGGATTAATTTTATTAAAATCAAATTACATTCCATACAAACAAGTCAGGTTTAACAAAATTAGGTTTGAAACAAATTAACACTTTTATTTTTGAGGGTGATGTAACTGTAATTATTGAAAACAAGCGCAGACGAGCTTACTAAGCCTAGGAAATACCCATTATTTCGCCATAATAGATATGACAAAAGGTTATTGATAAATTCAAACAATGGAAATATGTATTCTCTTTATCTGGTAGACAGCTTTATCTGGTAGAGATTTTAACTTCCTAAGGCCCCAGAGATCAATCAAAGTCTGTTGGATGGACTACTTAGGTCCCACTGGCAATGCAGTGCTACATATACTGATCAGCCACAATATTAAAACCATCCGCCTAATATTGTGTAGGTCCCCCTCGCACCACCAAAACAGCTCTGACCCTTTGAGGCACAAATTCCACAAGACCTCTGAAGGTGTGATGTGGTATCTGGCATCAAGACGTTAGCAGAAGATTCTTTAAGTGCTGTAAATTGCAAAGTGAGCTCTCCATTGATCAGACTTGTCTTTCCAGTACATCCCATAGTTGCTCTATCATATTGAGATCTGGGGAATTTAGTGGCTAGGTCAACACCTTGAACTCTTTGGCATGTTCTTCAAACTATTCCTGAGCAATGTTTGCAGTGTGGCAGGGCCACTGTCATCAGGAAATACTTTTGCCATAAAGGGGCGGACGTGGTCAGCAATAATCATTAGGTAGGTGGTACCTGTGAAAGTAAAAACCATATGAATGAACATTGCCCAGAGCATCACACTGCCTCCACTGGCTTGCCTTCTTTCTATAGTTCATCTTGTTTCCTTCTCCACCCCAGGTAAATAATGATAAGCATTTGATAGAAAATGTGATTCATCAAAACAGGCTACCTTCTTCCATTGCTCCAAGGTCCAGTTCTGATGTTCATTTGCCCATTGTAGGCACTTTTGGAAGTAGACAAGGGTTAGCATGGACACTCAGACCATTCTGTGTCTACACAGCCCCATATGCAACAAGCTACAATGCACTGTGTGTCCTAACACCTTTCTCTCATGGCCAGCATTAAGTTTTTCAGTAATTTGTGCTACAGTAGCTTTTCTGATGGATCAGACCAGACAAGCCAGCCTTCACTCCCCACATGCATCTATGAACCTTGGGTGCCCATGACCCTGTCTCTGGTTCACTGTTTGTTCTTTGTTGGATGACTTTTGTTAGATACTGTCACACACACACACTTTGGAGGCAGTCAACAAGCCTGAAGGTGAGTGAAATATCGCAAGACAAGGGGTCGATCCACGGTAATGACACCTCTCTCTCTCTCTTCAGACAAAAAGAAGAAATATAAAATGCCTGCAATACTTCCGGGTTCCCAAGAAGACAACCGATCGTCACGTCCTCCTCTGACTCCCAAAGACAATGTCACTTCCAGCGTCCTCGTCATGACGTCACTTCCGGTGCCACCCTGATGACATCACTTCCGATTCCACATCACTTCTGGCTTCCAAAGATGATGTCACCTCTGTCTGCCAGCCATGACGTCATCTCCTGTCAAATCACTTCCGTCGGCCATATTTGCTTGTATAAAAACACCATTCTCGCATATGTAAAACTGTCAAATTGCTATACAGTATTTTGATCTCAAATTCTGTTTTTTATTTCTCATTATTGTCCTTTGTACATTATACAGGAATGGTCCCCAACTCTTTTTTGTGTATTGGAGTCATCTAATTTATCGCAACACTAAGCACTGCATACTGGGAACACCCAACAGGACTTCTTATTTTGGAGATGGTCTGACCAGGTCATCTAGCCATCACAATTTGTCCCTTGTCAATGTCCCTCAGATCTTTATACTTGCCCATTTTTCTACTTCCAACACATCTCTTTCAAGAACTGACTGTTTACTTGCTGCCTAATACAGTATATCCCACCCCTTGATAAGTGTCACTGTAATGACCTAATCAAATCAATGTTAGTCACTTCAGATGTAAGTGGCTTTAAAATTTTGGCTGATCAGTGTACATAGAAAAAGGTAAGCTTCAATTGGCGTGTTGTTTGTGAGGTTTTAAGTTTTTTTTGAGGTGCACACAAGGAATGTTGCTCCCTAAAACCTCATTCACACTTCATGTTTACTTGTGTTCTTTCCTGTAGCTGTGTTAAACATGTAAACTGTACTACATCGATAAAAATCAATTCTATTTATAACTCTGTTCACATCATTCTGGAGGAGCGTAGATTGTTTTTTAACAGCATACTGCTTATTTTCCACACAAAGACACACCACAATGTACTGCAGTGCACATTTTCTCCACTGAAAACTCAGTACAAATTAAGGTGCTACAGCCAAACAACACCTTGATGAAGGTTGTTAATCACAATTTGAGAGGCCATAAAAAAATGAAATAAAGCAGAACACAGAAACACCAAAATGGGTCTAGCACCTGCCACATATATATTTCTAATCAGTTTGTATATCATCATTATGTACAAATGCTTTCTTACTCAATTTAGCATTATTGCCATTTAAAATTCCCCTAACAATGATTTGGTTCAATATAAGAAGACATGTGATGGACACTTTTAAAAAAGATATACAAATTCCTGGGACAGGAAATGATGAATGATATCTTCCAAAAGTGCAGTGTGGAATGAAAAATGATATAGGCACTGTATAGTAAAGTGCTGTATAATAGATAATGCAATACACATTGTATTGAGCCTACGACTTACATTCACTGTAATTACTTAGCAAATTAACAAATGCTTTAGTTATTATAAACTCATTATAATATAACTTTGACTGTACTCACTTGAAGCATTATGAGATAAACCCAAATTTACTTTAAGGTTTAATACTGACTTACTAAACTTTACTTAGAGCCATCTGGTCAACTTAAACTAATACGCTTTATCTGAGACTGAAGTACTTATCTGTGATTATCACAATAATTCTTTCAGTCATTGCTCCCATAAATACATTTTTTGGAAAGACTGAAGAGCAGAAATAAAGCTCCTCAGAGCCAAGTAAAGATCAAAACAGACTGTGTTCACATTGCAAAGCCTCAGGAATGGAGACTCCCTGATATGGTTGTCCCATAACCATGTGTGCCAAGGATTTAAGTTTAAAACCTATTTGAATGAAGGGCTCACAACTGCCAATGGGGACAACTTGATTGGTTTCACAACAATATATTTAGAAATATATAAATCAAATTCTTTAACTAAACTCCATAAGCCTTACAAGAACAGCGCTGACCAGATGAGAAACTCAGAGAAATGTAATGAAATCACACCTGAGTTCAATCTAATATCAATTCAAAGCAGTGAAGAACACACAGTGTTATGCAAGATTCATAGAAATAACAGGTGTATATGAATTTTTAAAAAGGTAAAAAAATGTATGCATACATAACATTTAGGTGCATTAAGAGACTGTCTTGGAAGTTTGAACATTTTTTAGTTTTTATAGTCACTTTATCAAAGAGTTATCACAATTTTGTTAATGTAATATACTTGTAACAGTCATATTTTTAAAAAGTGAAAATAGAATGCAATGAGCTTCTGTAAATTCTTAATTTCCCCTTGGGTACAAATAAAGTATTATCTATCTGTTAGAAGAATACAACTATATATATAACAACTTCAGGATTAGTTAAGTTGTAATTCCACTCCAAGCCAAGGGTTGGCACTGTCTTGTAACGCTTCTCTTCTCCTTCCCTATGCAGATCCAGAAACTTACGTATCAGCAGCCCATGACATCACTTCTGACGTTCTAACCAGCACCACTACTGTCTTTCTCCACTCTGATCAGAGACTCGCATCTGGAAAGACATTTCATAAGCGACATGATAACTTGTGTTTATTATTTTTGATTATTTTACATATATGAAATATAAAGTTGACGGACTTATTCACTCACTCATACACTCATCAACAAAAACACTATTTCCTGTTTAGTTAAAAAGGTGAAATTTGGTAGACTGGTACATTTTGGCCAGTAGTTTTCTGCTAAGAAAGGAAATTTTAATATCAAATATCTGTGGATAAAATCCCAGCCTAATACAGAAAAATGAAATACCCCAAAATCTCAAAAATGCTTTGACTAATTTGTTTTTGAATTTGGTGAGGTTATAAAAAAAGAAAAGAAAATGAGCTGGCACATGATTTTATGTGTTGATATTTGTTTATAATAAGACTGTGCTGAGTACACTATGCTAATATGCCATGCAGCATTGACAGAAGCCCGTGGACAGAGAGTAGCAGCTACTCAGCAGCCTATGCAAATGAAGGTCTTCAGAAGAACTGATGAGTGGTATAGATAAACAGTGCCACTGACCAATAGGATGGATTGACAAGTAAAGAAGTGGAGGTGTCTTAGACAGGATAAAGTAACACCATTGATATGTGAGGTGCAGACAGAACTGTGCAGTGGACAGAAGGAGGAAAGGTCTGCTAAAAAAACTGTTGTTTCCATAGACAATGCTTGTTTCAGGTTGTATTTTGATTTTGATCAATTAAAGTGGAATCCAATTCCACACCATATAATAATACACTAAGGATGTAGCAAGATTGTAAATTTGGCATCAACTTTTCTAATTTGTAGTGAGTGATTGAGTACGTTTTCTCATATAACACAAATGGCGACAATTACAATGATGTTGTAATGTATAGGAATGATATGAAAAATCCCTCAACCTATGTTGCCATTTTTAAATTGTTAGCTGCATCAGAAACTTTTAGAGGGTGTACTTGAAGTTTACATAAATGGTATATTATTTGATACATTTTGGGTAAACAGTTGGTCAGTTAAAAGATTGAGCTTCTCAGGAGCTTTATGTGGAAATCATTTTCTTGTTTATGAACATTTTACTGCCATTGATCTTGCTCAGACTCAAAACTGGTTACATCAAACATTCCAATCGAGTACATCCTCTTGCTTATCTGATATGACCAAGTCATCTCAAAACTACACTAACAAAACAGGAAAACATAAACATCATACTAGATAAACAAACAACACAAACATCATACTAGATAAACAAACAACATCAGACAAAATCAATTTAAAAAATCTGTGGCTAATTATACATAAAAAATTCCTAATGCAACAGAGTTATAGTTGCTAAATATACACACATAAACCCCAAGGAGAACATACTTGCATGCATAAAAATCTTGAGGTGAACAGTAACAGCAGTTACTAAATGTACACAAAATAATTAAAGTGAGCAGACTTGCAGTTGCTAAATACACGCACAAACATCCAGAAATTCACAGGGCTGCTGTTACTAAACCTACCTCAAAACATATTGATACGAACAGAGAAACTTCTGTTCAACTTACAGATTAAAAACCTGAATGTTAAATGTCCATACTGTAGTGCATTGAAAAGGATTGATGAACCACCGGGAATATGTGAAAAAATCAAACTGTGAACTTTTAAAGACTTCCCAGGGCCTATTAAAAGTTAACTGTTTGGTTTACACCCAGACTCAAACATTTTTCTCAGTAATATAAGAAAATGTAATAGTGTATTTCAATTGACATCATTTGGTGCAAAAAGAATAATTGAAGGCAATTGAATATCAAACAGGAGTATCACCATTCTCTTAGGATAGTTCCTGGGCAAAGTTGGATAATACAGCTAGTAAAAATATGTTTTAATGCCATTTTACAATATTATATTAAAAATAAAGCCAAACTAGGCTTGTATTGGCTGAAATACCCTTCACAGACAGCAGATTTCAACTCAAATAAAGAAAAATTGTTGTTGCTCGTGGAGGATCGATTGATAATTGTAGTTCAAATTTCTTAAACACAGACTTTACCTCATGGACATTTAAAACCTGTGTTGATCGCTCAAAATAAAATGGTTGGCTGCATTTCACCTTTGCTGAATAGTAGAAAACTGTGGCACTTTACAAGTGATATTACGTCATTATTATCTGCAGACAATGCAGCTGTGACATTCTTTTTAATACAGTGGAAATCCTAAGCACACGTACATATTTCCTCTTTCATTCATTTCAGTCATGAAAATCATGTTACTTGCCCATTATAATTTCAAAGAGTAGGGGAAGTGAGGTGGTGTGGCCAATTTTCAGTATGCACCAACAGAACTCTGCAGGTATTTCATTGTTTTACAAATCAAGAATGGCTGTTAAATTAGTGTAAAATGAAAAAATACAAGTTCAAGTAACCTTACTCAACATAAATTTGAAAGGAACTAATCTTAATTGAAGTTTCATAGAATGTTTTAGGATAGACAAGTCTAAATCTTCACCAATGCTTTTCAAAAAAATCTGTAGAGCATGCTTTAAAACTAAAACAAACGAATCAGAAGATGGCAACTAAAAAGAAAACAGTGAAAAATAAAAGATAAAAACCATGAATTTAAAGCTGAATGGGTATAAAATTATGCTTTTATACAAAATCTTTTTTCATCATGTCTAATTTGGAACAAATTAAACAATTAAATAACAAAAAACTCAAATCTCGAACGTCACTTTTTAACAAAGCACGATGCATCTGGAAAATAATAATTTTCTTTCGGAGAATCAAAGTAGAAAATGCAACAATCAATGTCAATATCAGCAGCTGGATAAAATCTTCAAACAATGTGACTACAGCAACTTTTGCTGTTTCTGGTGAGATTTCAAAGCATGGAAAACCTTTCACGGATGGAGAATACATAAAAAAATGCTTTTAAAGTTTGGCCAAACATCACTACTCTGACTTTTAAAAATTAAAGACACACTACTATCTGCAAAAAATGTTTTTACGACAGAATCATTAAGATGGACAAGAATGTGACAGATCGACAGATTAATGATGTAAAATCGTCATCTGTATCTTCTTTGGCATGTGATGAGTCATGTGACGTGAAGGAAATCGGACAATTTAGCCTTCTGAGACGGTATGTTTCCGATAAACGTCTCCATGAAGAATTACTGGCTTTGATACCTCTTAAAGGACAAACTCAAGATGAAGATACCTTTGCAGAACTTTTGGAATTTTTGACTGTTAGGGAATTGACATCAATAAGTTGGTATCTATCGCTACAGATGGAGCACCCAGTACGACAGGTAAAAATAAAGGATTTGTTACCCACTTCAACCTAAATGTGAAGCAAGATGTTTTTATGTTTCATTGTATTATTCATTAAGAAGTGCTATGTGTGCAGACATTTCCCATTTTAGCTGTAAAGGTGATGGATTTGGTAATAAAAATAACCAACCAAATAATGGCAAAAGGGCTTAATCACGTACAGTTTTGGGCCCTTCTCAAAGTAGTCAACAGTCAATATTTTCCAACCTTCTTATGCACAATAAAGTTTGTTGGTTATCCAGTGTAGCATTCACAAAACGTTTTGCCTCATGTCTTGAACATATTAAGACCTTTTTAAGTCACAAGGAACATGAATATCCAGAGTTAAGTGATGAAGAATGATTACAGAAATTTTACTTTGCTGCTGATACAACGACACATTTAAATTACATGAATCAGAAGCTACAAGGTAGAGGTAACTCTGCAAATACACGTCAGGAAACCATCCTTTCCTTCAAACGACAACTACTTTTGTTTGCATAAGACTTGAAAAGTGGGAATCTTTTTTGTTTTGAATCTTTAAAAAAACATATGGAAACTACTGGAAGTGTCATTGGCAGCAAGTTCATTCTAGGAACTATTGCAAAAATAGTTCCCAGAAGTCGCTACACAGATTTCAGAGATGAGAAGTCCACTTTTTCGTTCTTGACAAAACCACTTGTGACAAATGTCAACTGAATACAGTATACCCATATCGCATTAAAATATCTTATCTCAAACCTCCTCTATCCATTGTGGCTCATTGTAAATCTTGGGTCAAATATTTAGGATAAAATGGCTCTTGTTTTAAAAAGGTTGCCAGCCTCTGACCTAAGCATTAATGTTTGTGGTGCACCATCTATTGAAATGTATTTTAATGCATGTAGTAATAAAATGCATTGCATTTGTCATTCCAATAGGTGGCATATTTCAAACATTTGTAGTAATAAAATGCATTATTATAAATGTTTGTGATACACTATCTGTTGCAATGACAAATGCAATGCATATGTTCCTGTTATATGTATTTCAGTATAGGATTTGTAAAAGCAGTGTTAATATTTGTGATACGCTATCTGTTGGAATGACAGAGACATAGCAACTTGACTGACTCACAGACACATTCTTTTATTTAGATGGCTTTTATTGTATTAATTTGACTCAGCAGCAGCACAAATCACTACTCTGCTGTCACTTACATTCAGCACTGTGCAAAAACAAGACTGGTCAGTGGTACCAGACCTACATTTAACTAAGTTTTCTGAACTTCTTTTACACCATTATATAATAAAGGAAATGGAAAAGATTTAAAAAATAAAAATATCTTTAGTTATTTGATTGCTTTGTAATTTTAATTTTATTGTATTTTTTTTACTTTGATGTAAAGGTATTTTGGAGGTGCACTGAAGATAAACCTAATAATGGGGTAATCTTAGGTTCTGATAACTAGTGCTGGTAATGTTTCCACTATTGCTACAAAAGAGTATAAACTATGATGCAGTACATCCTTTCCAATTAAAGAAATTTGCATATTCAAAGCCCAAACCTGTTATGGAATTTTATCTTGCATAAAATCATATTAATAATAATTAATGTAGACATACACATGAAATTGAACATATACTTATTTTATGATAAAGTCTGTGCATACAGTAATTTCATAATTACGACCATAGGCTTAGTTTTTTTTTTTTTTTAATAAATTATGTTATGCTTTTTACTCCCTGCTAAATTAAATTTTGGAGTTGCACATGGGGAATGTAGATTTTGATAGTGGTATTAGCTACTTATGTTAAAGTGATATTTATATGACTGGATTCACTAAAATACTTGTCACAGTTAGTAAGAGCATTGATCTGCATAACCATAATACGCTATAGACATGTATTAAATGTTGGACTTGAGTGATATACATCCACTCCCTGCTTCATTATTTTCACCTATTTTCTCCATGTATTTGCACAGTTAATAATAGTACTTTTAGCTTAAACATCAAGAATGGCATGGATTACATTTCAGAATTATTTTTTTAAATATAATACAAATGCTTTCACTACACACTAGCATATCTAATAGTCTCCAGGGCCACTGTTTGGCAGTAGTATAATAAATATGCTAGTATGTTTATTCATAATCAGCAGTTTTATTGTTAACAATATTTGCAAAAGTCAAGCGTAAAGTAATAATCAAAACACATTCACAAGAATATTTATAAAAATCGTAATGTATACTTTTTAAAGTAAAGAGTAGCTTGTATATTTATTACATCACAATACAATTACCTTTTGACATGGTACTTTTACAAGATGAATAGCTTAGTTGTTCTAGGATAGATGCTCGGCTTGTGTTTACAAAGAAACTAATGCATATATTTGTGATCTGGAGGATACAGCCAAATTATCAGTTATAGGTCTTTCAAATATTGCCAGTGTGTTTGCAATTTCACCTTCTAAATCAACCCCATCCATTTTTCATGCAACATTCAAGAGGACTTGTTCAAAGCTATGCAGTCATCAAACATGTTAAAAGTGGGTACAGGTGGGAAAAATGTTAAGAAACCCTGGATTAGCAGAGAGTGTTTTCCATTTTGTATGAAAACCTCTTTTTGAACCAGGCACTGTGAGCAATACAACTAATAACATATCACGTCTGTGTTTTTATAGTAACTGTGTACAAATAAAATAACTGTAATAAAAATTCAGTCATTGCACTACACACAAATCACTGGATATTCTTCCTGCTTTATTTATTTTTTACCTGTCAGCCAAGGACCTTTAATTTTTTTTAAAATGACCACTATTTTTTTGAAAACATGTTTTCCGATTGCATTTAATTTTCTTATATAGCTTGGAAAGACAAATTGTAAAAAATAACAACCCTCCAGAGTTGGATTAATATCATATTCATTTCATTTGCATTCAGAATCAGAGACCATAGTACTGCATAGTTAATGAAAAAAAAAAAATTCCATCAATAATATGTTGCTGTCAAAAGTTCTTTGCTTAAGTTTGAGGCGTAACTGCAAAGTGCCGTCCCAAAAGGGTACGGAATCTAATAGGGTTAAATTACTTAGTCGTTTCTTCCTTTTGCTTTTTCAAGCATGTCATTAAAGAGTTGCCAAACGACTAACAGAACGAGACTGCTTCTCAAGTGGATGTAATGACTGGTGACAGCAAGTCGGCATGCGGTATTTCTGGCATAATTAACACCAGCCCCATAATTGGACAGTAATTTAAGTAATCAGTAGGGGAGCAAATCCTCCCTTTGGTGTCATATCTTTTTACATCAGTAAATCTCGCAATCATTAGCATAAACATGTCCACTATTTTAATTTCAGAGTCTATCCCTACTCTGTCTTCTTTCTTTTTTCAACCAACAGGCACTTCACAGGATTGCAGGATTTTGCATTTTTGAAGGTTAGAAAAGTGTTAAAAACAGATCAGCCTTAATTAAATTAAAGTTTGGCCCTTTGAACTTCCCATGCCCACTTCTCCTCTTATTTGATTTTAATGGAGTAAGAGGTCCTTCTGACATTGCTTCATAGTGTTGTGAATGCTCTAATTGTTCTCATTCATGTGGAATCTCACATGAAGCACTAACAGTAGCTCATTTTGTTTCTAAATTCATTAACACAGAGATCCATGCATCCATTTGCTGAGCCCACTTTATCCAATTTTAGGCTCACTAGGGCTGGGAGTCCATCTCAGAAACATCAAGCACAAGGCAGGAAGCAACCTTAGTCCATAAATCATAGTGATACAGACGTGTTGGTGTTAATTTTTCAAGATTTAGAAAGCATACATTTTGGGCAATACAATACCTTGATTTCACTTGCAAAATAAGTGCTAAAACTGAATCTTTTTTGTTATGATTTTTTTAATGAAGCTTCTTTAATAATTCTTATTATATAATGTTTGACACTACCTTCCAGTTATGCACCCAGAGAGGACACAGAGAAAATTGTGGAAGTTGAGGAAGAGATGGAAAATAATGATTATGAGGAAGGACGTGAAATTAGGAGTATAGAATGTGAAGAAAAAAGAGAAAAATAAAGGTTCAATTTAAGGATGTGGAAAAACAATTGATATATTAAGAGTAACACGGAAGGGTTTCAGAGGAACATTATTATCTGTCAGATGCCCTTGGTCTGTGGTCAGCAAGAATACCTGATATACTGTAGACAAGACAGGTCTGGTTTGAAGGCCCAATATGATATCCTTTCATGGGGCCCAATATCTCTAGCAGTGCCCCTGGACAAGTGATCTCTGTTTAACTAATTATGTGACTTCTAAAACAAATTTGGTGCACCAGTGATGATTTAGGTTGGGGGCATATACTTATGCAACTGATTATTTTGTGTTTTGCTTAAATCTGTTTTCACTTTGACACTGAAAATTATTTTTTGTTGATCAATGTCAAAAGAGCCAAATTAAATCTGCTGTCATTCAATGTTATATAATAAAATGTGAAAACTTTCAAGTGGTAAATACTTTTCATACGCAACATAGTATACATAATCATTTTTGCAGTATGTAGTACCAGAGCCATCATTTCCTATATGCAGATCACACACTGTGCATGAGGCCCCTGATGATGGGGGGAGCCAATGGGGATTCATAGACCTCTGCAAATCAGGAGCACTGCTCAACAAGCCAATAAAATTGCACATTTTTGTCACTTGGTTATTAGATTTGAGTCAGACAACTCCTCCCATAACCCTAATCTTAACTACAGTGTAACCAGACATATTGCATAACATCACTGATGTACAATGTAAAGCAACAACCTCCTCAACTAAGTGGAGGTCCGCAGCTTGACTGTCTTGAGGTGTTTGCTGTTTAATGATTCGTTAAATTAAATTTGTTGAGAATCAGCTGTTATAATCATTTTTCATTAACGAGCAGAGAGATGGCCTCAAGTTCTACACCAGTGATGAGAGAAAAAAGAAGCAGAAGAAGCAGCTGTTGCTGCACTTGCAGTGTGTACAGAACCATTACAGTAAAGCTAGTGGTTTACTGGAGTACCATTATGTGTAATAGTTTGATATTGAGTGGTTAACATATGTAATAGATATTATCTGATGTTGCAGTAGCTAGCTGTCACATGGCTGAGAATTGTAAATTACCGCCATGTAAAACTTTAGAAATTTCACACGTTGTTAAGAGCTGCTAATGTTTGTTGATATGTGACATGCTCTGTGTCATTGCATTTAGGACACGTTTCTAAATTTTACCAGTGTCAGGTGGCTGTCTTACTTACTAGTGAGTTATTGACTGACTTGACATGCAAAAATAGCTATTAGGTCAGATTAACTTCAATTTCTCGTAAAATTTTTTTTGCCCGCTAACATTACTGATTTAGTTAATGGTTTATTGCTATCTGTTGTCACTCTAAGGACAAAATGAAGTTTAGATAAATTAATAAGTGCATGTGACACATTCACATTTTTTAAATATCTAAATATTCAGCTACCTTTTGACCCTGTATTTACTGCATTAAGCAACTTTATTAAGTACATTCACTATTAGTAGTAGTAGTATTCATTTTGATTTTAGTAGTAGTAATAATAGTAGTGGTATTATTTGTATTTTATATTATTATCTTTATTAGTAGTAGTGGCAGTAGTAATTAAAATTGTTTTTGTTGTTATTGTATTATGACACAAGAGATATTTTTGGCTATATCAAGTAACAAAGAGTAACAGCACATTGATACCCTGGACCATTATTATTATTATAACTACAAATTAGACCTTCACATAACCTTCATTCAAAACCAATGTAGTCCAAATCTCTGGGTTGCCCTCAGGTTTGCAGGAACCCTCCCAGTTACCAGTTTTTCAAAACTTAAACTCATCAAAAGATACTTGAGGTCATCCATGGTGCAAGAACATATAAGCAGCTTGGCTGTTATCTTCATCAACTCTAAGCTTGCACAGAAGATATTGAGTGATGATCTAATAGATGACGTTGCCTTCAGAAAATGCAGATATGTGTGTTGTGATATGCAACAAAGAGACTTTTAAAATAGTATTTGTATTTAACCCTCAAAGTTATAGTTAACTTTGTGATGTGTGCTTCTTTGTTTATTTGTTATTTATTTTTTTGTTCCAAACTGTTATAAGAAATACTAATATAGTCAATTCAGGGAGGAGTGGAGGAAGATGGGTAGGAGCATGTTAGGTGTGGTGCCAGAGCCGTAAGAAAATTTCGCTTAGCACTTCAGTTTGGCTAGGAACAGAATTGTGTAGTACTATTTATAAAATTAATTATTAAGAGATTCTTTACAGAGGAAAGAAAATTACTATAGATTATCAGACTGAAAACACATGAGTTGAGTTTAAAATAAGTAAATAAACATATTAAGGTGAAATGGAAATCAGTTTTTACACAATACTGAGGCTCAAAAAGGGTAGACATGAATGTACAATGTTGCCTTGTGAAGACAAACAAATCGACTTAAACCTAAGGACTTTGTTTCTTAGTACCTGTTGCCATTAATGGAATCTTATATTACATTTGATGGGATCTTCTAAACCAGGGGTGTCCAACCGTGGTCCTGGTGGGCCACAGGTTTTCATTCTAACCATCTTTTTAATTAGTGAGTCATTTTTGCTGCTGATTAACTTGTTTTGCCTTAGTTTTAATTGACGTGACTCAGACCCATTAGTTGTTTCTTTCTCCTTAATGAGCAGACAAACAATAATGAAACACAAAATAAGCTGCCACATGACCAGTTAACCTGAAAAAAAAGTAAGGTGAAGATCTCAGTCATGTTGGTCTGCTCAGGTCACCAAAACATCTTGACATGTGGTCTTATAAAAAACTGATAAGAAAAAAAAAGTCATGATAGTCAATAACGGCTTTAATTAACAGCAACAATTGGCTTCTTGTTAAGAAACTGGTTGGAGTGAATCTGGTTGGAGTTTGACATTCCAATTTAGCTGGTCATCTGTTGGCTCGTTTCACATCTCATTTCTATTTGGCCGACATTTAATGAAGAACTCAGAGGACTGAATCATTAAAAACATAGCTATTAAAATGAAGGGAAAATGAGTTACTTAGCAGTGAAAACTGGTCACTGATTAGGAAAAAAGTTAGAATGAAAACCTGCAGCTACTGTGGCCCACCAGGACCAGAGTTGAACACCCCAGTTCTAAACAGACCTTTTAAAAAAAAATTCCGTAGTTTTGTATCCACACAACTAAAACAGCATTTGTCTTTGCAAAATTAAGGAAAGCTAGAAGACTGAAATAAGAAAACTTGAGTTGCATCTTGGGTTAACGCAGAGTTGACAGCACAGTAAGGTAAGCTAGGGAGCTATCATTAACCTTTCCATGTATTTGTATAACCTGGAATATACTGCACAAGTCATTGAATATTATATCTAGAGGTCAACTGGGTGTCAGTCGATATAAAGCATATTGTATGATACAATATGCTGTTGACATGTCCACCCCATGCTCATAGTCATATACTTGTCATAAAGGAATAATATGTAATTTACAGTATTTAAATTTAAATTTAAGTATTTACATTTACTGAACAATATATTTCTTAAGCAAATCTTTTTGCAGTCTTTTATTGTGTTCATGGATTCATGCCTTTTTAATCCCTTGCTGCTCTATACCAATGTTGAATTAGTAGCAGTATTTTTTCTCTGCAAATGATTGCCAACATTAATCAAACAAACTAGCTTGACTTTTTTAAGACCTTCGTGCCTTTGCCAGTTCACCTAGTAATCTTGTAGTGCACAAACACAGGTCTGGAGCAGCTTTGCGAAATTAATTAGATTTCATTTAAAGATGTATTTTGAGTAGACTGATGAGAGGAGCTGAGACTTAGTGTAAATTTAAAATGCCTAATCCTTTACTTGCTACTGCTTCTGCAGAGGTCAGGAAGTTTAAGAAGAGATTTGACTTAGCTGCCTGCTAGCTAGAGTAGTGATCTGTTACTGTTGTACTCCCATAAGATTTGCTCTATTAATGTAACAAGGCTTTTTTAGCTGTGGGTTGGGGAATTTAGATCCTCATCTTGTAAAGAATATTGCTGCCAATCTGTCACAGATAATGAAGGAATGAACGCAGGGTAAAGAAAGGCAGGTGGGTGTGTGAATGAACGGTTATCACATATCTGAAAACTTTCCATAGGAATCCAAGCAAATCCTCATTAAAAGGCATTGACAACTCTGTCCTTATGTAATTTGATACAGTCAGACTGACTCTGTGATATTTTTTTATTTAATCAATTGATAAATTTCTACCACCAGAAAAAAAACAGTAATATTGGCCTGCTGAAAAGGAGAAAAAGTATATTAGAAACGTATATGGTATAAATTATGAGTAAAACAAATCAATGTGAATATACTGTAAATCTATTGTATGCAAATTATAATGCATAGAATCTACAATGTGCAATTTTATTCAGCAAGTCAACTGTGATGGAATTTATGTTTTAAAAAATATACCCCACTGATATCTATCTGGTGATTTATAAATATATAAGCACACAATTAAAACGTTTATCTTTTGATGACTCTGACAAACATAGATGACACTACTCTTTGGAAGTTTTAGAATTAGTTAACAGTATTATTTTTTCCACTTCAAAGTGAAGTACTATTTACAGTATATCCAGCTGCCTTAATGCGTTTGCATAACAGTTTATTTTCAACCCTTTAGTCACGTCTATCCACTTGTCTAGCCAAGTACTTTAGTGCCACCATAAACACAGACCAATCTTCTTTGCCCAGCTTTACCTGCTAAGCAGATGCCTAAATAAGAGGCTGTAAAGAAGCTACATGCATCACTGGGTAAAATTTACAAGATGCTTATCATTATTAAGATTAAGTTTTCACTCGTCCCAACAGTTCTGCAGGGGATAAAGGAATTCTCCTTGATACCCACTGCTGAATATACAGTACATGAATGCAACCACTTGATGCTACATATCAAATTTAACTACACAATATTCATCTGAACATTAATTAGACGGAACAATTAAAATGAACAATTAAAAGTCCTCCTTTTTTTTTTTTTTTTACTTTACTTATTCAGTCAGTCCATCCATCTGTGTACTGAATCCACCTCATCCAATTTTAGGGTCTTAGGGAGCCAAAGCTTTGGTCTGCAAACCTATACAGAAGATCTAAATGCTTAAATACATTCAGTTTCTTATAAACTGTCTTTTAATAATTGTGCTTGATGTTATGAAATTTCATTAAGTTAATGAGCACACACTGCAATATACAAATATGATCATTATGAACAATAATATATAGACAGGATAATGTCAAAATTACCCTGCAGTAAAAGTAACAGTAAAATCACAAATAAAGGTGATACCACAGTGGAAAAAGCATATACTTAGATGCAGAAAGGTAGCTCAATTGTTCTGGCTGACTCAAGCCTTGCTTGATTTCTGTGTTGAATGTACAGTATTTCTATCTCTTCACAAATACATCATTTAAATTATGTTAACTAATATGACATCAAAGTCTTCATCATGCATACATTCACTCCACTGGACATACTGCAACTTTTACAGAATTATTGATATTATTATGACTCTCTGCTTATCTTAATCTTCAGAAAATAATTTTTGTGAATATCAGTTGGTATTCATCATTGTTGTGCTACACACCTGATGGGTAACTGCACTTCTCCAGCTGCAGTTAGCATGTAATAACCATAAGCTTACTTTCTCCACCATCTGTGTGATCTCTGACTTATACATATTCTGTCTATTGAATTTATTTATATTCAGTAAGATTACTCACACTGAGCTGCACTGCCAAACAATTGACACAAGTTATTAATTCCTGACTCCATCACATGGACACATACTGTCTTTACTTATATTTTATCATTAGCATTGTTCATTTGGACCTTTGAAATATATAAGCTTTTGTGCACTCAAACAGCTAGATATTTATCAAGGACTGATAGCTGAAAGTGTAATTGTAAAATGTAAAGTATATGACACCCTAAAAGGTAGGCAATGTTGAGCCCAAAATCCCATTTTATTACTTAATCCAGATTTTGCATAACCCTGATTTTGTAGCTTTTATATGAGTAGGTACAGATACAAACTGACAAGGACTTACATTCGTCTTACATATTCTGTAACCTCTTGCTCTCCTTTATCTTAAACATTATCCATAAGCTACTGTTATGGTTATATTGAATACCGTATCTGTATCCTCTAATTTAGTTGCATTTTGCTGTTTCCCTTCACAAAGTGATCATAGCCTCAGTGTTGCATTTAATAAGAATATCTCTTAAATTTATCTAGAGTTATTCTTTATTACTTTTGTTACATAAACAGTTTTTATCAAGCAATTATAGATCTACTCACTTTTCTCCAAACACAAAAGATTTAAAATGAAAAGTGTATTCAGTTGTTACTTTTACTTATTGCTAGTGTGTTAAATTAACTTGGAGTGCATTAGACTACACTATAAAATTGTTAACCTTTGCCTAGACTCTTTCCAAATAATACTGATACCATTTCCTCTTTGGGGTATAACCTAGACTTTGTGAGTTGTATGAATCTGCCCATTTATGGTACATCGTAGAAAAATTTGTGTTATTGAACTCTGAAGCACATTTTTGCATTATTATGTTTATTATGAAAGTTGTTGGTTTTAGCTGGTATAATTTTATCACTATTTTCATAGTATTAATTTAGCACTATTTTGGTATATTTTTCCCATTGGCACTATCATTTCCTGCATTAGTTCCATGGTGGCGGCCATTTTGTTTATAGTAACAGCCTCCATTGCCAGTCACATAGTAGAGTGTGTCATCTGGGCAGGGCATTCGATTTTATCATAACAGCATTATAAAGATAGCAACATACTGTTTGTTCTATTTATAATTACAATTGCAATTTTTGGTTTCTGGTCATACTTTGATGCTCAGTATTCTCATGATTATTTTGGATAAATGAGCTCTGACTATTTAATAACAGACATTCTGGTTTACCCTAAATTTTTAATCTCTTTCCTAAAAAAATGACTCCTTTGAACTGACTTTTCTACCTGGTAATAATAAAAAAATGTCTATTACTTAGGACATTGAAGTCTTTTTTAGATTTTTTTAGGGAAGCAGTACACTTTGGCTTTTGGTCAATCAAATGATTAAAAAGCTTCTTCTCATGGACATGCTTAGCTTGTTCATATTCTGTATAGTGTAAATGAATAGACAGCAAAATTATAAACAGGTGGAATTCCTAATGGTATCTGCTGGCAATAACTTCTCACACACATGCGATTGGGAGACAGCTGAAGGGCCTAAATGATAGCAATTCCACACCAGACCAGGGGGCAGCGGGGTGCGCTGACTCACTCTCACTCTCCCCATCCACGGGAAATCCTACAGGGTACCGGCACCACTGATGACATCAATTCGGGTCCTAATGACTTCACTTCCCGGTCACAGCAGCGGTGATAAAGTCACTTCTGGTTCCAGGTCACTTCCGGTTCCAGCCCTGTCACTTCTGGTTCCGACCCAGATGAAGTAATTTCCTTTACTGGCGTTTTTTGGACTCAAATTTGTGAACATCTCTGTTCAATTTAACTCAATTTTGCAGCCAAGGAACAATATACGGGTGGCTGCCCCAAACCTTCATGATTTCTGTGACTCAGTCTTGTGACAAACTATAATAACTGTAACTATGAGAGCAGGACGTGTGATATCGTATGATGTTCCCATCCAGATTAACTGTGATGGACAGCTTCATCTTTTTAAATGGTGAAAGAAGAAAATTGAGTGTGCCATAAATGCAGGCTCTTTTAAGCCTCTTAATTCAGATTTTGTTTGTTTATCATATTGTTTGAAAAATGGGGTATATAACTCCAATAGAACCCCGGTATTTGTAGTCATATACTATTCCTAGAACAGCTATGGCAGGCAGTACTGTGTTGCCTCTGTCAATGTTTAGCTTAACAACGCATAGTATGAGTGTGTTGTTCTGGTGTAAAATCCTTCTTGACCCAGATAGTGATACTGCCACAGTTAGTAACCATTTGTTTAGAAAACTGCAACTCTTAATTGTAGGGTTATAAAGCAGCATAAATGGATGATGGCATTTCCTTATGCTCACTTGTGCAGTGATCAGTGATCAGGACTGGCCAGGGATTAAAAGAGGTGTTCCTAACCTCCTGTACTTTCCAAGATGCTTTAAAACAAAGAGAGGTCTGTGATAAATTGGCTACAGGACAAACTCAAAGTCACAAAAAAGATGCATTGTACATGCTTAGCTGGGCCATGCAAATCCAAAAGAGATGGTTATACAGTGTGAGCCTAAACTATACAACAATGTCACCTACAGGGCACAACTGATGGATGCATAAGCCTAAGTACTGAGTGAAACAGGCAGGTTTTGTAGTTTCATGAAACCTATGCTAAAATTAATTTCACAATTGTAAAATACAAACCTCACAAACGGAATATTTGGGGTTTTAAAGGTATTGCTTGTGGTAAAAAAACAGAGAACATTACTCCCTATAGCTAAAAGAGAAGCAGACCCATGCAGAATCAATGCACTAAAATACTTCCAGAAAGGAACTTAGCAGCTTTCCTCTTGTATAAATGCCACAACTTTTTCTGTAAGCAAATCACAATCTATTTCCCTGATTTTTTTGTGAAGTGAAATACTGAGTTTCTCTGTAAATTCAATGTGTTCATCACTACATATGACACATTGAAATTCAGGGCATTTGAAACTTTACCCATAATAGAATTCCAGTGACAAAAGATGAAATTCACTTCATGAATCCATCTATTCTCATAAAATTGAGGAATTTACCACCCTTATAATAGTTAAAATCACTGAAGTTTACTCTAAATACTGTAGTATCAGTTAACTACCACTTATTGTATTGGATAATAAGTTAAGAAGGTGAAATGTGCTCACAATAATCAGTTTGTAAAACGTTACTATGGTAATTTCACATTTAATGGGAGGCCACATGGGATCTGACAAGACCTCTGAATTCTTATGGCTCAGGTTTCATTGCCTCAGAATTGATGAGGATCAGAGCATCAGCTGTCTCAGACTCCAACATGCAGAGAGCAATACTGGTCTCACTGTCATTGAATCAAACTCTGTTTGAGAGAACTGCAAAATCTTTAACTTTCAATGTGAAGCATATACTTACATTACACACCTAGCAACCACATAGTATCATAGCAGATAGACACACAAAATGATAGCAGCTGTGAAAATTAAAAACACAAAATGTCAGAGCCTATGTAAACAGATACACAAAATGGAGGTACCATTAAATGATGTCAACAAAATAATATTAACATAATAAATTATTAAACAAAAACTGACATTAAATGGTGATGAAGTACAGTATCATAGGACAGAGCTCATATTTATGTATACAAAGTGCCACTACTTGGCTACCACTTATTACTAGGATTCAAAGATTCTGTATTCATAAATAAGTTATTTTAAAATTTTAATATAATTTTGAAAACATGTAGACAATCAATTATCACCTAAAGTTACTTCAGAAATACTAAATGGTAGAAGAGGCATGGAGGTAATTTTGAGATATCTTAAAACACATCTGAGATATCTGCAAATTGACTAGATGCTATTTTGAAAGTCTTCTGTCAGGATTGATATGGTTCCCAGAAAATTTACTTTTATTTTCAGTGTTGCTATCTTTATTAATTGACAAAATGACAATATTTTGATTTTCACAATCAATTCTCTAATAGTTTTCAACAGTTAAACTAAGTCATATAGTTGTTAATGGTTCACATCAGTTAATAATGACTTTCTCTTATAGCTCAATTCAGAAAACATTCAGATCTCTTCACCTTCTGTAACTTTGTTGTGACACTCTAAATTGTGGTCAGGTGCATGTTGTTTGCTTTAGTTATCCTTAAGATGTGTTGTGAATTTGACTGCAGTTCACCTGTGACAAAATGAACTGATTGGACAGAGTTTGGAAAGCACACACCTGTGTATCTAAGGTCCCAGAATCCACACTACATGTCAGGACAAAAACCAAGTCATGAAGTCCAAGGAACTCTCTGCAGACCTCCACAATCAAATTGTGGTGAGGCATAGATAAGGGCAAGCTTTGAGTGTTCCCAATATAAAAGTGGCCTCAATAAAAGTAAAATGGAAGAAGTTTAGAACCACCAGGACTCTTCCTTATCTTGGCTGTAAGGCCAAACAGAGCAACCTTGCAAGAAGGGCCTTGGTCAGGGAAATGACAAGAACCTAATGGTCATTCTAACACAGCTTCAGATGTGCTCTGTTGAGATGGAATAAACATGTAGGAAAGACAACCATCTCAGTAGCACTCTATCAAGCAGGTATTTATGGTAGGATGGCTAGATGGAAGCCACACAGTAAAAGGCACATGACAGCCCACATGGAGAGTAAGAGCACAAAGAAAATGATTTTGTTGGTCTGATGAAACAAAACTTATACTCTTTGGGCAGAACTCCAATCACTTTGTCAGGAAAAGACCAGCCATTGCTCATTACCTGCTTAATTTAATCCCTATGGCGAAGCATGGTGGTGGCAGCATCATGCTATGGAGTGCTTCTTAGTGGAAAGGACAGGGAGATTGGTCAGAAATGAGGGAAGGATGAATGCAGCCAAATAGAGAGAGGTCCTTGAAGAAAAACTGATTTGGAGTGCATGTGACCCCAGACTGCACCCCTTTTAGCATGACAATGATCCAAAGCATACAGTCAGGACAAGGCAGGAGTGGCTCTGGGACAAGTCTCTGATTGTCCTTGTGTGGCCCAGCCAAAGCTCAGACTTAATCCTCATAGACCATCTGTGGAGGAATCTGAAAATGGCAGTTAACAAACACCCCCTTCCAATATAACAGAGCTTGAGAGGATCTGCCAGGAAGAATGGGATAAAATGCTCAAATTCAGGTGAGCAAAGTGTGAGGGACTTACTAAAAGAGACTTTAAGCCAAAAATGCTGCCAAAGGGACTGCTTTAAACTAACTAATTAAGGGTCTGAATAGTTATATTAAAAGGAGATATC
Organism: Polypterus bichir lapradei; assembly: GCA_026402145.1. Taxonomy (NCBI): domain Eukaryota; kingdom Metazoa; phylum Chordata; class Cladistia; order Polypteriformes; family Polypteridae; genus Polypterus; species Polypterus bichir. Next base: position 37,266,098 of record JANRMT010062791.1, read on the forward strand.
ATTTTTTGATTTTTAATAAATCTGAAAACCTTTTTGAAAACATGTTTTCAATATGTCATTATGGGTTATTAAGTATAGACTGATAGGGAAAAATGGCACATTTATACTTTTAAAATTAAATCTGTAGCACAATGAAGTGTACAGAAAGTGAAGGCGTCCAAATACTTTCTGAATTCACTGCATTTTAGTCTTCACATTATAATGTAGTTCAGATTTCTAAACTGCACATACACCATGCTGGATGTAATTATCAATTCTGGGCTAATATGCAGAACTTTTTATTGATGATGCTAAAACTTAAAAAATAAAAGAAATTATAATTATAAGTACTTATGAAGTGTGATGGAAGAGATGGAGGGGTATCCATGTCGGGGATGCTTGGTATTCACTTTCCCATTCAGGAGGCAAGTTTAAAGGAAGAACAGTTGGAGGATGTCTCCTGGGGCAATATGTTCCTCAAGCATGCTGTGTGCAAGCATCCCTCTAATGTAGCTTACATTTTGACACCCAAAGAGCTGCATGAAAGTGGTAGTTCCAGTGGATAACCCTGTAGGAGTCCTTGGGTGCCACTGAAAGGATGCTTCCCCGTCACATGAATGGTTCTGCCTGACCCAGAAGTGCTTACCAGCTGCAATACTGGTAAAAAGAAGAAATCCCAGTCTCAAGTCAGGAGTGGAGTTGAACTCATCTGGAATGAAAGAGAAGAGTGGAGGAGAAGTGTATTGTACTATATTGCACTGATAACTATGTTGTTGCCTGCTGCATTGGAAAAGAAGGTAACTGTGCAAGATAGATAGATAGATAGATAGATAGATAGATAGATAGATAGATAGATAGATAGATAGATAGATAGATAGATAGATAGATAGACACTTTGGTGTGTGCACTCAGTTGTTAAACCCAACACTTGTGCTGGTAAAGCTGTGGTCTGGGTTTGGAGACTAAGATGCCCTCCTAGTGTGCACAGCTCTTACTGAAAAAAAATATTTAAGAACTGCATCATATTTCGCAACCTTCCACCTACATACAAAGCACTGAAATTATGTTATGGAGTATCTGTACAGGTTGGAGTTGAAAAAGGTGAAATACAACCTTCATAGTCGTGATGTGAAACAGCAATTATATTTTATAATGCTAACTGTTACTATGTATTAAAATTAGGCCACAAATAGAAATATGGCAGCTCATTTCTAAATAGTAGCTGTTTGAAAAAAAAGATAAAACAGTGGGGAGGGAGCTATATATATTGCAGATTATATGGCTATAATGATTTACCCTTTACTGAATAATTTATTTTAGAATTTATAATTCTTTTAATATTTATTATTTCTTTAACAACATATCTACTAAATCCACTAGGTTACAATTCATCAGGTTACTTTGCTAACAAAACCCAATATGGAAGTTCATAAAATACACTGTCAAAAGGTCATTTTCCTGTAGACATCACAATCTATTTTGTTGTGAATGGCTTGGGAAAAAAAAACTCTTCCCTGCCCATCCTTCTAGTAAAACAGTCTCGTGTTTTTACCAAAGCCTAAGAGGAAGCTGCCAATAAGCCTAACAGATGCCACTCCATAAGGACACTAACAAGATGAAGGTAGTCCATCCAGTAGTAAGTAGGATTATGTCTGAGCAGCAGATAAACAGATCATTCCAGAAACAAACAGTGCTTTTTTAACTTTGTCAGTAAAGTCACTTCTTCTGCCCCTACCTAATTCTTCAGTTCATTACTACACAGCGGCTTAACTGATCTCTGTAACCTACAGTGGTTTGCTCTTCTGTAAAATATATAATAAATCTGAAGAGTCTCATAATATTTGAAACGTGTTTTTGGAATTGGTAACAGCAAGATTAAACTATCACTATTAAAGGATTTCCTTAAGAAAAAAATGTGCATAACCATGCTTTTTAAAATTGGACTACTTTTTGTCATCTTTTTCTTTACTCATCTTTATGGAAGCAGAGGTAAGTTTTAAAAATATGACTTGATAAATGAAAATGACTCATATAAGCTTTAACTTTCAGGAATTATGTCATTGTTAGTTTTAACTTTAAAAATTGTGAAACAATGCCATAATGTTACTGCCAGAAGATTATGGGCAGAGGGTGAGGGGGGTGGGTGTCATGTTTTTCCAGTCTTCATAAAGTTAACAGTAGTTTTAGTCTAAAAATGTACTGTGCAATATATGTATCATTTTATATAAATTCTTTGACAATGTTTTGCAGTGACCATATTTTTCAAACTAATAAGATTTTCAAAAATACATATTTTAATGATATAAAGTTGATAAGCATGTGAGGTTTATAGTTGATGCTCTTATTCAGTTACATGTATAAGGCAAAAATAGAAAACTAATCATAATTAAAACATGCAACAGTAGCTAGCTTCACTAAGTGTTATACTTTAACATTGTGTACACTGTTACAAAACAGTACAAAATACAATACTTAAGTATGACTTAAATATTGTTTATTCATCTTTAAATAATGTACTTTAAATGTTTCATACAGTATAATGCAAATTGTACTTAATTGTCAATAAATCATTAAGGTTTCTTTTTTGGTTTTGTAGACAATACAGTACATGTCACTTTATGTATGTGTAAATTAAAAGGCATAGACAATAGTGAATACACCCAGCTGATGAGTTTCAGCAGCCATTAGATAAAGATTCATTCAACAGTGATTAGCAGTTGGTTGCACACCAGAATTAGACCGAATTAGTGAAAGGGGTTCAGTACCTTGGCAGGCTTTTGTATACTATTCCTGGCAGAGAGCTTACTGACAGGCTCCATTAAACTCAGTTCAGCCATTAAATAGTGTTTTGCAGCATAAAGACTCATAATATTGTTTGAAGCAAATCACATGGTCAGTAGACAAAAACTGGCATATTAGTGTACCCATCCTAACAAAAATTCAGGCTATGGTGCTATGTATTTCTTTCTGTTATTATGTAAAGGTTTATACAAACCATTTAGCAAACCTTTGAGACTGAGCTCAGTGAACAAAATAAAATGCTGAACAGGCAGTGTTGAAACTTGAGGGTGAACACAATGTGCCTAAAAAAGTGAGCCAGTATCGAGGCGGACCTTCTTCTCAAATATCTCTGATTGGAAGAAACTGGGTTCTGTTATAAAGACTTTAATGTAGGAGAAAATATTTTGGTATTTGCTTCACTTATACTGTCTACCAGTTTCTTAGATGGACTGCAAGCGTCCTATAAACTATTAATTAAAATACAGTTTTTCCTTTCCTATTTCTGCTCCATTAAGATAACTATTGCTTCTTTTTATTGTGTTGATTAAAAGTGTACAGAAATAGAAATAATTAACACAGAAACAGCTGTAATCTCCCTTTCAATGATATCCTAGCATAGGTGCATTTGACTGATATGGTGTAATTGGCTTTTTAAACATCTTCATCCTTAGACACGCTACCATTAGCTAAAAAAGAACAAGCCTAACAGACTGAATGCTCTAATCTGGTTTATCAGATTTTTATGTTTTTTCGTTCTTAGCAGCACTAGAAAGTGGCCAGAGAAGAATATCTTTCTCAGCCATCTTCTTAGATATCTTAGCTATTGGTAAACCAGATGAGCTTGATGAACTGAATGGTCTCCTCTCCTTTATTATATTTGTACTTCTCTAATGTGCTTGTGTTCCAAAACCTTCTATTTCTTGGTAAAAAAAAAAAAAAACTCATTCTCCTGTACAACAATAAGTTACTGAAACTTTCGGATGTCTGGGAGGATGTTTTTTTATTTTAAATTAGTAACCTTCTTGTATAGCATTTAAAAAATAAATACATAAATCACACAAAACTGTGTTTAATATGTGACAAATAATTTAACACTAGAATTACCAAAACCTACAAAAAAACTCAGTTCCGGCACACCTTAAATCCCTTTGCACCACTTCGTCAGTGTCTTTTGTCTTTTAAATGTGTTGCCGCAGAAAGGGCAAGAAGTTCTCCCAATTCAAGCCTTAATTTTGTTTGAGTGAAGTGCTGGGGTTTTAGAGGGGAAATATATTATTTGGAACACATGCGTGTAAACACATTGTATTAGTAATAAATGGCAAAATTATCTATGCCCTTACAATTTCATGATAAACATTACATACTGGTTATTTATCATGCAATCTTAACTTCTGGTAATCCACAGATGCCAAAGTTTATACTTCATATTACAGATATTCTTTGAGATACAAGTTTTTGTGTTTACTAGTTGTTACATTTAGTTTTTGTGTTATGAGGCATCTTCTTCTCAGTTACAAGAATCAATGTGCCATTTTCTACTGAGAGCGTAAAGACAGTTTGTAAAAAAAGGAAGGTACGATAAGCTAAACAGATCAGTATCTCATCATTCTGTTTTCTGTATCTAATCCTCCTGCTGTTGCCCCTTCTGCTCCACGTGGGTGCTGCTACATCAGTGTCCTCACTTTCAACATTCTTCCCTCTCTCATCCTTCAAGAGAAACAAACGTAAGATGTGGATGATCCAGAAATTGAGTTTTAGGATCTCTTCATCTTTCCCAAAGCCATCACCCTCTCACTCACCAACACAATCACCAACTAGCCTACAGCAGTAATGCTGTCATTTCCACCTCTTCTGTTTAATTTCAGTTTGTTCATTGAGTGTGATATTGATGTTTTTTTCTCTAGCCTTATTGTACAGTTACTGTTTTGTTGTTGTTTTTTAAAATCAATGTACAAATACTGTGCACACAAACAATTAGCATCATATATTTGCTTTGTTCGAAAATGTTAGTGTATGATGTTTAATATAGTAGCTATATGAATAAGCTTAATGGGAGCGAGTAAACAGAGGTTATCATAAAACAGATTATTGAGTTGTCAATGAAGGGGAAATGCTATGCATTAGAGTGTGTTCTGATAACTACAATTAACTTTTAAATTAATATGTAAATTCCAATAGAATTTGGTCTGATTTTAGGAAAAATTGTCAGTTTTGGAACTCAAGAAAGCATTCTTTTCTTCCCATTGAAATGAATAATGATTACATTTTTGAATTACGAGTGGTTGTCTTCCAAGGGGTTTTTCAGGAATGCATTATGGTCATAAAGAGAAGAGGCTTGTTATCGGTATTATCAAGCTATTTGCAATCTTTATTGCTTTGAATAGCGATACAGTGTATGAAATGATTGTGTTTTGATATTTGTTGTGTACCTGTGTCTGCTCTACAGGAGCAACCACTTTCCCACCAGTTATTTCAGCAGACTTAGCCAGAGCCACTAGCAATCAGTCAGATACAAGAAATGAATTAAAGCCATCCATGCACATTTATGTGAAATATAATAGCAAAGCAATGGTGATGAGTAGGCCACTGGCCTGCAGGAACATAGAAATGAGAGACTTAATTAAGCAACAAGTTTATTTATAAAGCAGTGAAAGAGGCATAGTGTGGCTGGAAGAAAAATGTATTTATGGTGCAGCCATTTGGTGTCTGATATGAATCTTAATTATGCCAGTGATTAACTTATACACATTCTACGTGGATTTTTATTTATTATGCGGCATCTTATTAAAATGAATTATTTGTTACATTGCATATTTATTTAGCAGTGCACTGCAACCCTGGGTGGCATGGTGGTGCAGCAGTAGTGCTGTTGCTTTGCAGTAAAGAGACCAAGGTCTGCATCCTGGTTCCTTCCTGCATGGAATTTACATGTTCTCCCCGTGTCTGCATGAGTTTCCTCCATGTGCTACAGTTTCAGTCCAAAAACATGTAGGTTGTTGGTTATAAATGGGCCCATGTGTGCAGTTGGTGTGTGTGTGTGTGAGTGTGTGTGTGTTCAGTCTGTGATGGACTGGTGTCCTGATAGGCTCCAGCATCCAACTCCCCCCCCAGCGACCCTGTTCAGGACTAAATAGATGAGAAAATGGCTGAGTGACAACAATCCTTTAATTTTGTCTAAAATTTAAAAAATTTTGAAATAATTAATTTACCATTAAAGGCTGGTGACTGAATGATTGCAGCACGTACACAGGTAGGGGGACTCTTGTTCTGTTACCATGTCTGGAACATGAAATGGCAGAAATTACAAGTATTGTATACAGCCTAGGTCAGTTAAGTGAAAGCAGGTCTGTGCAAGCTGATGTGATGTTAGAGAATTGTTCTATAGGTAAGGAATACTATTGCATACATACTGAATCCTTGCTGACATAACTTTATTATACATTATATGCTTCTTAGAGAACCACAGAGATGATAAAGGTAGTTAAATTCTATAACTACAAGGTTTTATGAATGACTGTTCTGTGATTATAATCATATCTGTTTTTCATGTTAGTATGCATTGTCCTCATTCAATATATTATGTTAATGCCATAGTAAGTTTGAAAGAGGTGACAAATAGTTCTTTGTTTTTTTTAAATGCGAATGAATTTTTGCCGGTACAACAGCTGGAGTCCTCTAATTTCTACTGTCTTCCATTACCAAACTAAACAAAAGCGTGTTGTTTATGCTCTGTAAGTACACTAATTCATTCTGATTAATGCATTTTTTGTTAAAGGATTAGATTTGTGGTAATGTGGGCAGCTTCATGTTCAACTAATGTAAAATGTTTTCATTTTAGGTGTACTGTGCAATTAATTTTATGTTAAAGGTAGGAGGAATTTCTAGAATGGGGTAAGCATTTTTTCAGCGGACCTGTATGCCATGATTAAATATACTAATTAACAAATGGGAAGATGTAGGTATGCAGATAAAATGAGAGGGTAACAGCTCTGTTTTTATGCACTTTAACTATATTGAAATAAGGACTTGAAGAAAGCTACATTCAATTAATTTCCAATTTATATTTATTTCTTTAACAGTTTAAATTTCATTTTATTCTATACAAGTGACAATATTATTACAACTTATAATAAATACAAAAATAAAAAAAAACCACCACAACAAATGACAATACGCAAATCTGTGCCGTACATTCTTTTGTGATAGAGGTTTCTTTGTAACAGATCAATCCTTATACCATTTGACTTTTAAAAGAAGTTTGACTACTTCATAATTACAGAAATAGTAGGAAACCAAATTGTTAAGTTAATACTAATGCACAAAATTAGGACACTCAAATATCTACACAATTATCTCTATTAACATTTTGTTTGTACTGTGTATATTGGTAGAGTGATATTCATTCTGCCTGACCACACCATCTGTTAGTGAACATTTTCAACTGTGCATTCTGATCTCCATGCTTCGCCATCTCACTTCAGATCTTAAGCAGATCTACTACAGTATTACTGTAACAGAGATTAAGTTTGTTTGTGGCAACAACCACAGCTTATCAGTTCCCTGGTATGACATCCCATGTACAAAGCTCAATCACAGGGCAAACACAAAAGCAACCTAGAGAAAAAAAACAAAAAAACATTTTAGTGGCCCATGTAACTAGTATTGCTTTCATCCATCAAGGTAGAACCATCACTACACCATAAAACCTTGTACTGTATACAGAGAAACTTGACATTATTTTGCATTTCCACTATATTACATCAGTCACTAATTATGCAGCTCTATCTGCATTAACATGTATTTGATGCATGTTAAACATTTAGTTTGCAATTTAAATACTAGTAAATCTGATACCTTACCTTCACGACAAGGATAAGGAGATCTGTTGATTGGTGTTTTTGAGGATGCAGTGGATTATACAGACAGAAATGATTTTCATCTGCTGAATAAAAATGCACACCAACTATTTTAAACTAATGCCATCTGTTTATAGAAATATGAACACAGCTAAACTCAACATATTAAAAACTAATTACATTCTTGGAATTTTGTATTAGATCTACTTAAGTACAAATTAGCTATCGTGCTCTGTTTTCAGTAAGCATTGTTTTGTTCTAATTTTGGTTTATAGAGTAGCATACAACAGAGTTTACAATACTTTAGACTGAAGTTACATGAGGACTGCATAGTACATCTTCAATCCAGCCAGAAGTAGGAATCAATGTTATGAAAAAATGCACAGAGAAACCTGAAATATTGCATTTTTATTTAAACAGGGCTTTTTATCTCCAAAATGAAAAATGTTTCAAGACCCACATTAAAACATGTCAAGGGTCTCTTTTACAAATGCAACCTCACAATTTAGTGCTTACTGAGTTTTCAAAAGCATAATAAATGTAAATGAAGTTAAGCATTTATGAAGTAGGTCTGTAGATTGTATTCTTTAAAAATGTTGCCTTCTGCTAAGCACCAGGCAACTCTCTGTATTATTTACTTTGATATGTGTGTTCGATAGCATGAATTTGTTGGAACTTCATCTATCTAGCAGTATTATATTAACTGTTTTGCATTGGTGTTGTGTCCCTGATAACAGACTATTTCACCAGCTAAGATGGTCAAATTCAAGTGGTTTCTATAAAGTGTGAGAAACACTGTAAGAATGTTAGATTTCAGAGGTTTCATATAAAGTAAAACTGTATGAATTGTTGATCAATGGAGTTTCCAAATTGGGCTTCTATCTCAACTCTCTGGAATGAGGCAATTTAGTTTTAGCTAACACTGCATGGTATGTGTTATCACCTATGGAATATAAACGATTAACATTCTAAATGAGGTGATTTTTCACTTCACAAAATTTTTTCATGAATAAACTCTTGATCCCAGAAACACATGTTAGAGAATGAATTAACTGATGGCCCCCCATTATTAAAATTTGTACACATATTTCTTTTACCTTTAAAGTTTACTTCTTTAAAAGAATGCGTATGTGAACTGTAAGGTGAGGCACCTGCAATAAATGTACAGTGGAACCTCGGTTCACGAACATTTCAGAACACGTACAAATCGGTTTACGACCAAAACGTTCGCCAAACTTTTGAATCTGTTCACGACCACACACTCAGTATACGAACAAGCCAGTTTCCCTTTCGGTTTGTGCGCACCGATGATTTCCGCACGTATTCAGTCTCTCCCTGTGCAACGAGCGAGAGAGAGAGAGAGAGCGCGACACACATGCACGCACACACACGCACACACGCGAGAGAAATACACACACACACAAAGGCACGCGAGTGAGACACACACACACACACAGGCGCGAGAGAGACACACACACTGGCGCCAGAGAGACACACACACTCAAGAGAGAAACAGAGAGACACACGCACACACACGAGCGAGAGAGACAGACACACACACGCGTGCAAGCGAGAGAGACGGCTGGACACATAAGGCTTGTTTTTAAAGAGACAGATCCGAGCATTGTTTTAACCTCGTTGTATTTAATTAAGACTTTTTTCTATTGGATTTTAACCTCTACTTCACTTCTGTTTACAGTGATTGGTTCGTAGTGTGCATTGTTGCAATGTTACTTTTCTTGGTGATTTATTAAATTACGGATTTTTCAAATGTTAATTTTTTCCCTGTGCTTAAAACTCATTAAAAAAAGTGTTTTTAGCAAACAGTTCGTAGCGCTATAGCGCAAACTCTTGCAGTGTTAGTTTTCTCTGTTGATCAAGGTTTTCTCAGTGTTATTCAATGTTTTTACATTTAGTTTACTATTACGCTGTGCATTCTATGGTATAATTAACTATATTTGTGATTAAAAATCTTTAAGAAAAATATATTTACAGAACAGTTCATACTGTCTGGAATGGATTAATTGTATTTACATGCATTCCTATGGGGGAAATTACTTCAGTTCACGACCAAATCGGTTTACAACCAGAGTTTTGGAACAAATTATGGTCGTGAACCAAGGTTTCACTGTAATTGTTTACATGAAACTTAAAATCTTTAGTTGGGATGATAAGCACGTAAATGTTGACATCTACTGACTGCACAGTTTAAAGTCATCCATAAAACAAATACTGCAGATATTATTTTTTTCCACTCTTCAAAAGCATTATTTTAAATAGGTTCTAAGAATATGGGCAGCACATCTCTTCTGCATTTGTCCCAGTAACTTAGAGGAGAGAGAGGTTAGGAGCATGCTCTGATATCGCGCATTGCTGCACTCACATCCAACAAACCAACAGGTGACACCTCAGCACCACACAGATGGATTGGAGGTTTTTAATGGTGGCTGGAGTGCCAATTCTTCCACCAACTCCCAGGTTTTTCCCTGCAGGCTGGAGGGCCTACTTGCAGGGCTGGATGCAGATTAACGTCATACCCAGGACGGAGCAATTGCAGGTTAAGGGCCTTGCTCAAGGGCCCAAGGAAGTAGAGTCGCCTTTGGCATTTATGGGATTCAAATTTGCAACCTTCCTATTGCCAGTGCAGATCCCTAGCCTCAGAGTCACCACTCCACCTAGTAAGGTAGGTATTATAAAAAAAAAGAAGTTATTATCTCCACATGTCTGTGTGAAGTTTGCATGTCTTCCAGTGACTGTGCATGCTTCTCTAGCACACGTCAAAGATGCGTGTGTTGGTCTAATTGCTAACAATGAATGGAGGTGAGTGTAAAGAGCGTGGCGCCTACCTCATCCTCAGTGCTTTTGGAGTAAAGCCCAGAACTGGATTCACTGGCTTCCATAAATGAATAAATGCATATAGTAAAGAAACTATAAAGTGAAAATACAAAAAAGTCAACTTTTGTCATTGATCTGCACTGATGGTTTGTTCTTATCATTTTACTTATCTTTACTAAACACCTCTGCCAATATATTTTCTACTATTTATTGATTAGATTTTGTCTTTTTAAACAATGCTATTTGGCATTTACTGTATATGTGTCATGTGCTTCCTGAATCCAAATTCAATCTTCATTATTAATATTATTAAGAATAGGCACTTCCATTATCTATTTTAAATACCTGACTACAAAAAGAAATTACTGCATTAGAGTTGCTTTATTGATGGGTTGTTTTACATTTGGATTTTTTTCCCCAATATCTACTGATGCAGATAAAATGAAAGAATATCACCATCACTTAATTTTTTAAAAATAGGTCTAAATACTCTTGCTTTTAAATATATCCATCCATTAACCAACCCGCTATATTCCAACTACAGGGTTACGGGGGCTGCAGGAGCCAATCCCAGCCAACACAGGGCTCAAGGCAGGAATCAAACCCCAGGCAGGGCGCCAGCCCACTGCAAAGCACACAAACACACACCAAGCACACACTAGGGACAATTTAGGATCACCAATGCTCTTAACCTACATGTCTTTGGACTGTGGGAGGAAACTGGAGCACCCGGAGGAAACCCACGCAGACACGGGGAGAACATGCAAACTCCACGCAGGGAGGACCTGGGAAGTGAATCCAGGTCTCCAAACTGCGAGGCAGCAGCATCACCGTGCTGCCCCACAGTATAAAGTTCTGTTGAAAATACATTGCTTTATTTCAGTGGCATGTGAAAAGAGAAGATAAAAACAATTTAACATTTTAGGTGGATGTATAGATAAAATTGATTTTACATTATTTGTATACTTACAATACACGAAAAACAGACTAAAAACAGGTTTAAGCATTTTTGAGATATTTTTCTAAGTTAATCTAATTTTAAATACATTTTTATTATATTTTTTAATGAACAGATATGGGGAACTAATTCAATCCCTTAAAGTCTTTAGTAAACCTTTCTAAAGAATTTGGTTTGAGTAGCTCAGCTCTGCCTTCAGCTCATTTTTTGAGTGGAATCAGAATATTTTCTGTTAATAATGTAGCAACTGAGTCACAGTGCCAGCAGCAGACCATGTAAGTGATCAGTGTAGACTTTTAATTGATATTCAAATAATTACCTTACAGATTTAAAGTTTTCCAGCAACAGCAGCACTTTTACTGTAATGGCAAAACAGTGCATAATCTAGTTCAATTAAGAGGAACGGAAAAGTCAGCTCTTACATTATTTTCTTTCAATGATTCTTTGGCACAGGTGACTCACAAGAGCAAATCAAACTGTACACATAGTGAGTGACTGAAAAAGAACACTTAATATAACATCCAATTTTGTAATTAAAATAATAATATTGTCACCTTTCTGGAGGAGGGGTAGCATTGCAGCTATTAAGGAGCTTTTCAAGTTGCATAAGTGATATTATTATTCATGAGTGATCCCTTTTTAGAGATAAGACATCCTTAGACAAGCACAAAGTCAAAGATATACTGTATGATATGAAGATGAAGCACATTGAAAATCATTGATAAACAACTTAAAATCACTCACCCACCAGCCATGTATATATTAGTGTTTGGTACTCTTATCCAGCTCTATGAAAATGTGAAATTGTAAATTCTCAGATATTTCATATGCTTCCTTAAACAGTATCTATGTTTTGCAACATATTTAAAGATATAATATATTTCAAATTTTCTGCTATTTTGTTTTCTTTTTTTGGATGATCGAGTATTTCTATAAGTAGAGTGCTGTCTAGTAAAATTAATTATTCAGAGCACACGTGATCTTTGGGTGGTGTGGATTTGACTGCCAGCTTCAGAATTTGCTGTTCATTACCTTATTCATAAAACCACAGTTCCTATCAGAATTAACCATTCTATGATTTATTTCCCAATGCATTTGTATAACTATAATAAAAGTTGCACTATTCCAAAAAAGTCTCCAAATAGATTTTCTTTAGTAAATAATGACTTTTCATTTAAGTAAATAGACACAAAATAACCATGAAAATTAATGTTCATCAGTTTTCTTAAGAATATATAATTGTACTGTGCATACTGAAATTGTTGTCATATAAGTGTGAAGAATAGGACCATCTTGGGACCAAATGCATAAACTTGGATTTTTGTTCTTAATCTGTCACAATGGTGTGCAGTACATTAAGTTTGGCTTACTGAAATACCAGCCCCTTATACATACAGCAAAAATGAAGTAGAAATTCTATAATCTGTCACATTCCGTATTTATATGTAAAGTAACATTTTTTATTTCAGTTCCACGGGAGTTTATCAGATTTTACTGTAAATGAGAAAAGGCATAATTTTAACATTAAAAGATGCTACAATACTTAGTACTTCCATTAACATTCTAAGAATTTTAGAAATTTTAATTATTTAGTACACTGTACCAGTAGATACTACTACAATATCATTCTTACAGTAACGTGAAAATTTACAATGATTATTAAATTACATACTGTATTTTCTGCACATGGAGAGAGCCCTTACGATTAATAAGCGAAAACTTGTAAGGTTGGAGGTCAAGAAACCACCTAGTGACCCATGGATTCGACTTTTTGTGAAGGGCCATCCACTGTAAGGGAGCATGATCCGTCACCAGAGTAAACTCCCAGCCCAAGAGGTAATACCTCAACTGTGTAATCGCTCATTTAATCACAAGGGCTTCTCTTTCCACCGCTGCATACCTGGTCTCCCGATCCAACAGTTTCCGGCTCATGTACATGATGGGGTGTTCAACACCATCGACAAATTTGGCTCAGCACGGCCCCCAGGCCTGTGTCCGAAGCGTCCTTCTGGAGAATAAAAGGGAGAGAAAAATTAGGAGCTTTTAATATTGGTGCTGAAGTAAGAGCCTGTTTTAAGTTACAGAATGCAGCGTCCGTCTTGTCAGTCTATACCACATGATTAGGAGCCCTCTTCTTTGTTAGATCAGTCAAGGGCGCCGCACTCTATGAAAACCTAGGTACGAACTGACGGTAGTACCCGGCCAATCCGAGAAATGCTTGGACTTGCTGCTTGGTTCGCGGACAGGACCATTTTAAAACGGCATCTATTTTTGAACACTGTGGTTTCACGGTACCCCGACCCACCAGGTAGCCCAAATATTTAGCCTCTTTTAGTTCAAAGAAACATTTCTTTGGATTGATACGAAGCTTCTCCTAGTGCCCGCAATACCGCTGTGACCTGCCGTGCGTGTTCCTTCCATGTGCTGGAATAGATGACGACGTCATCAAGATAGGCAGCACTATACGCATTATGGGAGCAGAGCACTTTGTCCACCAGACGTTGGAAAGTCGCAGGAGCCCTGTGTAACCCGAATGGAAGAACCCGATACTGTCACTGTCCGCTAGGGGTGCTTAAACACTGTCTTGACCTTCGCTGAGTCCGTTAAAGGAATCTGCCAGTACCCTTTTTTCATGTTAAGTGTGGTCAAAAATTTTGCTTGGAGGTCGTCTACGCGAGGCATAGGGTAAGCATCGAATAGGGAGACCTGGTTAAGCCGATGGAAGTCATTGCAAAACCTCCAACTGCCATCAGGCTTACTAACCAATATGATTGGGCTGGACCAGGGACTATAACTTTCCTCTATCAATCCTTGCTCCAGCATTCACTTGATTTCCAGTTCCAGTTTTGCTTTCTTTGCCTCAGGAAGTCTATAGGGGCGCTCAGAGAGGTCCTTCCTGGTTTTTCACTCACCACCTCCAATACGGACAGGATAGCTGATTCCAGTTCCTGCCTTTGTCTAGCAGTTAATTCCTCGCTGAAATTAAGGGTGTCTGTGTGAGTAAAGAATGAGCAGGGTTGAGTGGAGGAGGGATCAGATTCCCTTTCCTTCCACGGCTTCAGTAAGTTTACATGATATACCCGCTCACTTGGTCTACGATTGGGTTGTTTCACGAAATAGTCGACGAATCCTTTCCTCTCCTTAATTTCATAAGGGCCTTGCCAATGGGCAAGTAATTTAGAATGGGAGGTGAGAACTAACACCATGACACAATCCCCCGGATGAAATTCTCGGAGTGTCATACCACGGTTATAATAGCAGGCCTGTGCTGATTGTGCCTCTTCCATACGAGTTTTTAAAATAGGTCAGATTTTTCCAAACCTATAACGTAATTGTGCCATATATTCCAAAACATTTGTAGAGGAAACAGCCTCTCCTTCCCAGCCTTCTTTCAAAATACCCAATATACCTCGGGGTTGTGGCCCATATAATATTTCAAAAGGTGAGAACCCCGTAGAGGCTTTTGGGACTTCCCAATAAGCAAAGAGAATGAGGGGGAAGAGTTGATCCCAATTCCGCCCATCCCCACTGACCACCTTACGTAGCATCTGCTTGAGAGTCTGATTAAACCTCTCTACTAGACCATTGGTTTGAGGATGATACACCGCGGTCTTTAAGTGCTTTATTTTCAGTAACTTGGCTGTTTCCCTGAAAGTCTCCAAGGTAAAAGGTGTCCCTTGATCCATTAGGACTTCTTTAGGGATGCCGTACGCGCAAAGACCCCTACTAGTTCCCGTGCGATTGCTTTAGATGTAGCTGAGTGCAAGGAAACAGCTTCCAGGTATTGGGTTGCATAATCCACATGGACTAATATATATTTATGTCCTCAGGCTGAGGGCTCTAGGGGTCCTACAATATCGACCCCGATTCTTTCAAAAGGACATCAATTAAGGGAAAGGGAACGAGAGGAGCATGGTCCCTCCTAGGAATTTGCTGTAATTGACATTCTGGACAAGAAATACAAAAATGGCAAACCTCCTTGTTAATTCCCGGCCAATAAAATAGGAGCTTGGTCCACTCTAAAGTTTTGTCGGAGCCTAAATGGCCTCCAAGGAGGTGGGCGTGTGCTAATTCACAAACCTGCTGCCGGTAGGCTCGTGGGATTAACAACAGTTTCCAGACCTCCCCACCCATGCTCCGTGACCCGATATAATAGATCATTTTCTACTACAAAGTGAGGCCCCTGTGGCATGGGCTGATGTGTGCGTTGGCCATTGACGAGGACCACTGCATTCTTTGAAAATTTTAGGGGGTCATCATTCCACTGCTCCCTTTTGAAAGAAGCCGGCGTTTTCCTAAACTGAAAGTCTATCTCGGAGAAAGGGTCTGGCTTGACCTCAAGGGGCGGAGATTCCTCCCGACTCGTCGAGGCGCGGGTGGATGACGTATTCGCCTACGACGGTCTAGGAGTCTCCCAGTCCTTCTCGTGGGCTTCTGTATCTCTCTCTGTTGGCTTTGTACGGGCATGGAGACAGCTTGAGGCAAATTATCCCCATCTATAACGAGGCCTAAGTTTTTATCAGGAGTAGTCAATAGTTTACTGCATTTGTTATCAGACCAGTCCTGTCCCAGAATCACTGGAAAAGGAGGATTAGGGTGGAGTGCCATGGGAAATTTCTTTACCGATCCTCCCTGACTGATGAAACATAGGGCGGTATCGTACATACCGTACATATATCGTACATATATCGTACATACCATTTCTCCGTGCACGCATTTTATACTAGTCTTTTTTTTTTTTTAATTCTTTGTCATAAAAAGATATATCGGCAATCAACAATGGAAATGATGCTGCCAGAATCAAATAGAGCTTTAACCATTAACGACTACTGATCCCGTATTTGATAATGTCAGGGGGTTGGTCAGAGAGCACAAACCATCTCCTGCCCTCCACCTACATCCCGCCTCGTTCCTGGGTAGGTTGCACGCACAGCAGCCTGGGAACTCAGAAACAGGCTTTGATATATGTGGAAGGAACTTATTTTGTAGGACATAATCCCTAGGAAATCCACTAGAGGACCGTTCTGCTCTCCCAGATTTCAAGGCTGGCATGGGTGGTTTTATAAGCTGTATAAGCTCTATGGCTGGGCAAAGTTTTTGGGAAGGCCCTGCATTTTAAAGAACTGGCATCCTATCCAGTTTGGCCATAACTGGCTAACCCGACACAGACAGATGCTAGAGGCACAAGTACCAAAAGTACACATGATTTATTTCTATTTACAGTGTCCCTAACAGCCCAAACACCCACTTTATTTTCTGCTTCTCCTTTCTTTTCTTCTTTATATCTCTTCTTTCTTTCTTTTCTAATTTAACTCCCATTCCCTTTCTCTCTTTTCCCTCTACTCCTCCTGTTCAAGCTTCGCCCTCCTCCTACCGACTCTGGCTTCCAAGTGGTGTCTGCTGACTTCTTATATAAGGCACCCGGAAGTATTCTAGGTGTCTGATGACCCATTTCTGGCAGCACTTCTGGGTGTGGTGGAAGAGCTCCCCTCCAGAGCTCAGCAGTAGCTGCAGCACCCCCTGGCGGCACCCCCGGATCCCAACAGGGTTGTATGCAATGACAACTCCCATGAAGCCCTGCGGGAGTCCGAGGCACCACTGCAACCCAGGGGGGCTGCCATCTTGTGTTTCGGGGGGTTGTAACGCTCTGACCACGCTTGTTCCCCCAGTCCTTCCAGCGTCCACGACACCAGATATATTGGTCCTGAATCAGACTAAGCTGTTTTGAGAATGTTATGAATTAACTTTTGTTTTGTATTTTGATGTTGCTGATGCTATACTCACTTACTGTGGTATATTTTTTAAATTATTGATTATGTCATTTTTATTTTATGGACCCCCTAATTAATGCTTTGGTCCCCCTGAAAGCTGGAAAAAACAACATTATAGGCGGTCCCTGACCATAAATTATTAAGCATGTTATGATGGTGTTATAAATCATTTAGTGTCCATTACTGGGGACAGCTGTTCACACCCTAAGAGTCACTACTATACATGCTTGGAGTAGTAGTAGCAGGCCATCCAGAACGAAAGTTGAATGCAGCATCCTTTGACAAGTCTTATGAGGATTCATGAAAGAGTACAAAGATTTACAAAAAAGAAAAGTATAAATAGGATCTCCACGCAACTGTTGGTGCTTCTTTGAGTCACAGTGATACAAAAGAGTGTAATAGTGAATAGCAGAAACTGATTGAAATTTCTGATACTGTGATATTTAGAGTGTTCACATTCTGGGTGAATACTGCTTTGTCTTTGTAATGAATTGCTTGTGCCTTTGAACTCACTGGAACTTAAGTTTGGGTCTGTGGCAGAGTGGAAAATTTATTTATGGTATACGACTGCCTTAAATCGCATGCAGAAATATTTACTGAGCCTAAGTGTGTTAAGTTTCATGAAAACTGGGTGCTCTAAGTTAGGGGTCTCCAACTCTGGTCCTGGAGGACCACCGTGGCTGCAGGTTTTCATTCTTAATGAGTGATCTGTTTTTGCTGCTAATTAACTTCTTTAGAATTCATTTTATTTGACTTGCTCCTGAAGACTCAGACCCCTTAATTGTTTATTTTTCCTTAATTAGCAGCCAAAAAATAATGATGATACTAATTGAGGCAAAACAACTGGTGTCCATCATACAATATCTAAACATAAAGAAAGATGAAGGTCTCAGGAATGTCGATCTGCTCAGGTCCCCAAAACATTTTAACAGTGTTTTTAGAAAGAGAAAATTGACAATTTCAGAAATGTCTGTTAATGCGCCACGATAGCAGCAACAAGCCACAGAATTAAATAACGAGTTTAATTAACAACAAGAATCAGCACCTCATTAAGCAGCTGGTTGAAGTGAAATTGGTTGAAGTTTGAGGCCCTGACTTAGTTGGTCTTAAGTCTTAAGTCTTAAGTTGGCTCACTCACGTCACATTTTCATTTCTGTTTGGGTGCCATTTAAGGAAGGAAACGAAGCAATTTAGAGGAATGATGAAGACATTCAGGGGAACAAATCTTAAAAAAGCAATTCAATTAAAATTTAAACTTAATTAACAGCACAAACAGGGCACTCATTAAAAAAAACGATTAGAACAGAAACCTGCAGCCATGGTGGTCCTCCAGGACTGGAATTGGCGACACATGCTCTAAGTGATCCTGGTCAGAAATTCAAGGCTGTGCTCTGCAGAATATAAGTAATTTATTGCATATTCCAAATAATCAGTTTAAGATGTTTAGATGTGATCACTTTGTTAGGGTTTTCGAGTCCCTGGTAACCTTTAAAAATATTGGATGTATTTTGGTGTTTTGGGCTATGCAGAATTCAATTCCACCATTTAAATTTAGTTTAACCTTTGTTGTAATGGTGTTAAAATATTATTGTGTCTCCGCAATGCCATTTTCTTTCCTGTGGGCACCTCCGTTATAGGGTTTGGTTATTAAATGTAGCTAAGTGGTTGCCATGAAAAGACGAGTGGGAATGTGTGACACATGATATCACTGTTGCAACGGTACAAAAATCAGCATTATGCACTTTCTAGTTGTCTATGGATTACAAGTTGATTATGGATTCTTTCAAAAGCATTTCTCAGAAGTTTGTTTGGTTTTTTTGTAGTTCAATAATATTGAAGTATTGTTAGGTATTTTTTGACATTGTAATTAGGGTTTGCCTCTTGATATTCTTACCTGAAATTATAAAAGACTATTTTATAATATTTCATGACTGTCTGGCAACTTGGTTTTTGACGCAAGATTTAGTCTCTTTCATTTTTTGACCCTCTCTAGGTTTTGACCCCAGTCTGTTTCTTTTTCTTTTTTTTACTATGTCTCACCTCCTAATCCTTTTTTAAAATATTTTACCACTTGCTTTTACAGGAAGTGCAACTGATTACCACAGGGTAATTTGCACACTGATTAAAATAATAAAAGTTTGACATATTTCCATATTTGAGCATGTTTTTATATTTCTAATGTGAATGGCGAATTTTAGCCTTCACAAATGCTCCAGAAAAAAACTGCTTATTTGTAACTGAGGAACCAGTTTACTTGGGACACTATTAATAACATTTAAGAAAAAACTATAAGGTAACAGTAGAATTGGTTTGCTGTCAATCCATTGTTTTAATTCTTTCTGAGACTACATGTTTCAATTTATTTGTTAAAACGAATATCCTCTTTATCATGCTGCAGATCATGATGTGAGGTACTCAGTTTTTTTCCTTGTTCTCCAACATTTCTGTATTTTCATATTATTAGACAGGGATGACATCCTAATAAGTTATGGGAAAAAGTTGTTAGTTTCTGCTTACTATAACAAGAGGACTTTTTTGAAAGACAAGGACATCACAACAAGTATGTACAGTCATTACTCTTTCATTCATTATAGCTCACCAATGCTCCTGCAATTCAAAACCAAAAAGTTCCAAGATGTAAAAAATGCATTTACAATAAACAGCTGTTAAAATCTGCTGGAAGCAAACAACAGGCTTCATTAAAACGGATGATGTAGCTCTAAGAAGACACTCTATGGTACCTAAAAAGGCATCATCTGTCCTTATACAGATGCAACAGATTGAAAATTTGATTTCACTTTTTTTTTCTAGATATTAAATATTATCTCTTGGTTATCCATTTAGCTGCAGTATGAGAGCTGAAAAAAATGAATATGCTCTAAATTCAGAGTCTGACTCTGTATCAATTAGACATGCTAACAGCTTGTCTCCATGGTGACAAGGATTGAAAATCTGAAAGCTGAATAATGCTGTGTTATGGTCCAGCATTTTGAGTGCTGTCTCCTTGGCAATACGCAATGTTAAATGATGGCACCTCATAAGCAGGATGTGCTACCACTAAGTACTATTATATAAAGTAGCCACATAATGTTAAGAGCAGAAATGAAAATATAATAAATAAGTGAGACTTTGGGTTCTTTGATATATGTGTTTATAATTTAAAAAATATTTAAAATATATTCTTGCACATGTCCCCACAAATTTATATTAATACTATGG
Source organism: Polypterus bichir lapradei (assembly GCA_026402145.1). NCBI lineage: Eukaryota > Metazoa > Chordata > Cladistia > Polypteriformes > Polypteridae > Polypterus > Polypterus bichir. Next base: position 37,286,497 of record JANRMT010062791.1, read on the forward strand.
TTAAGTTATTCATTTTAAGTGCAACATATCAACTGTTTTCTGGTCTCCATGTTTTGAATAGCCAAGTTTAGACTGAATAGTTGAAAGTAATATATAACAAGTTTTAATCCTCATTAACTGGCCTGGGAAATTGAAAGATACTGAACAAAGCTAGAGATTCTGCTGTGATGGTCAATCTTCTGATTACTGCCAATAAACTAAATGTCTTGGATTTGCTTCTAGCCAAGGAGCTTAAGCAGTGATTCGTGATCAGAGCTTTATCTTCATCTGTGAATCAAAGTTTACTTCAGACAACAATATGTGGGATTATTCTGATAAGCAGTAATAATTTCTCTTCTCCACATTCCTGACTTATTCCTTATATTAATAGCCTCATTCCAGGGATGGGTATTTTCTTTTATTACACCCAATGTACAGTGCTAGTAATATAATCAAAATGCCCAGAATATACACATGGCTTTAAAAGCCAGTGTTACATCCAAAAGTAAACTTTTTATACTTAAACCTGTTTTTGTTTTATTTTTTGAGGCAAGAGATGGGGGAGAATCTTCACTGTTTGTCCAGTTTGGCATTGGATTAACCCACCCATGTACTACATCCCTTGAACATAAAAGCCCACTATATATGGCATTCCAAAAGTTTTTAAATCCCTGCTGCAACACAGAACTCCTCCTAGGAGTTTGCCATAAATTTCAGTTTCATATCCAAGTTTTCTTTCCCTTCATTTTGATGGCTGTTCCAATAATGGTGAACCATGATCAATTTATTTGATGACTTGGGGCTCCAGAAATTCAAGACTCTGAAATCTAAGCTCTCTGTTCTTTTCTTCTTTTTATTTTTCTATCTTCAGTTAAGGGCAGTCCTCAGATCATGTGGAATTTCGTGTTCTTGTCTTCCTCTGTATCTTCATATTACCCATTCAGAATTCCTTTTTGTCTCTTAGAAGATGTTTCCACTCAAAATGTAGATTTATTCAACTCATCATTTAACAAATTATTATATGATCTATTTGGCATAGTGTTCTTTTTCACAGTCCTCCTGTTACATGGAACACCACGGAACACCACTCTCTGCAAATATTTTTCATCTTTTAACTTTCTCCTGGTTTTCTCTTGCATCCTTCCAGCAGATAATTTAACCTTTGGGTAGCATTGTGGCTAAACATGCTCTGATCTTTCACTGGAGGGCATTCAGTTACTTCTTTCTCTCTGTCTCCTTCTCTGTCTATTTTCCTGGAAATCCATTTTTACAATTACGTGCTTCTTGAGCTGTCTACTGTGAAAATCATTTGAGCTTTTGTGGATAAAACAAAAAAGTAGTAATGGTGGACTGAATAAGCAAATGTATTTTTGCCTTAAAGTAATTGGCCTGTGGTGAACACAGTGTACTTTTCATAATTTCCTCCCCTTCCTGTGGTGGTTTGAGGTGGTGGGTGGGTGGCAGGGAGGGTTTTCTTGTGTTGTAGCTTTTCACAATTCTCCCAACTAATAGCTCAAACAAAAGTTTGTTTTTTTTGGCACTGGTGTCATCCTGTTTTTTTCTTTGCATCTTTGGGTTTTGCATTAGTGAAAAAATATTGCATTTGTGTAAGAAAAATAGCATTTTTAAAAATAATGTTCAGGATGCATTCTTCTCCCATCACTTTCATCATTGTAAACTATGCACTTCCAATTCTTCCTATCAACGTCCTCTAATATTGTCATTGGGATTTGAATTCCTGGTTGTCCCTTTATCCATGGGACATGTTTCTTGTGATTATTCTTCAGAGTCAGTCTTTTCCATTCTCCTTACCCACCACTGGTGTAGCTGGGAGGGGTGGAGGGGGCGGTCTGCCATAGGTGGCACTTTTTTAGGAGTGGCACTTTTTAATAAACTAAACTTTTTAGACTTTTTTGACAATTGTGTTTGATAGGGGTTGGGCAAGCTATTGTATGTCAACTATTTCAAAATTACTCCATTTTTAATGTTTAAAAACTGTTACAAATATAAATACAAAAGCAAATCTTGACCAGTTCTCCAACTCACAGAAGACTCTCTCCATTGACTTATTCCAACTGAAATGGACAAACCCTTCAATCCCATTATTAATATTTTATTATTTTCTCAATCTCAAGATGAAGCGAACAAAAAGAAAGTGGTGATGCTTTTAGAAAAAAGAAAAAGGCAAGGGAAGAAGTATTAAAAAAGAATAAAGGGGCATTACTGAAATATCCATCCATCCATTATCCAACCCGCTATATCCTAACTACAGGGTCATGGGGGTCTGCTGGAGCCAGTCCCAGCCAACACAGGGCGCAAGGCAGGAAACAAACCCCATATACACAGATACAGCAGTCAGGCAGGGTTGTGCAGCTCAGTGATCAAGTAATCCTGTTAAATGCATTTACAATTTACATGCTCCTAACCTTGCATCACCCATCCAGATCTTTTCTGTTTACTTTGGCGGAGAGACGCAGCATATCCGTGAGCCTGCTATTGCCCCGTACAGACGCGGAGATCGCACTTTGGGATGCTCTTTGGCGTGCTGTCTAGTTGGGAGAGGCCCCAAGTGAGTTTATAAACTTCACATTTTCTTGAATGAGTGCTACATTAATAGGAATGTTTCTTGAACGAGCATCACTGAACCACATAAAAATGGCTTTTTCAACGTCTTCAAATGCAGCAGTTCACATACGTTTGCAACCCGAGATTTTTCTTCTTTTTTTGCCCGGTCTTACAAGAAAGTTGACAGTGTCGATGGCAAAATTCTGAATTCACTGGCAATGTCTTTTTTTCTTTTTGCCACAATCGAGAGCTGCAAGAAATTAAAGGTTTTTTTTCTAATATGAACTGTTATTGTTTTTTCGTGTCTGCCATTTTTATAGGAGGGTGACAATGAGTTAAATTCCAATGGATGTTTTTCAAATGTTGGCGAGCAATAAGCAAAAGGTATCACTGAAAACCGCAGGAAACAAAAAAGGCAAAAAAAAAAACCAGTACGAGGAAAGTTTGAAGAAAGAAAAAAAAATTACAGTGTTTCTGTTTGTGGATTGTTGTACACAACTGAGCTGCGGCCACAGAACTAACTGCTCTGTGAATTACATATGGTTTCTAAAGTTTACACTTGAAATACTGACTCTTTTAGCTTTATAGACATTCAATGATAAAATGGTTCATGACATCTATTTGGGAAGAATGCGTTCATTTAGATTCATGTTTTTCAATAAGTATTGATTATTTACTAAACATAAAGTATCCTTAACCATTTGTGCATCAGTTTTTAACCTCCCCTCCTTAAACAATTTATCATGAGCCACAAAAGTGTAATAAGATTCATGCTTAGCAGTATTTTTAAGATCTGGGTTTACTAGTGCTCTTGTCTTGTCCTTTTATTGTATGCTTGAAATCATTTGGATGCAGTATTTGCAAAAATGTATTTTGAAACAGGCACAATGCTTAGCACAGGTCTACAGGCCTGTGTTTGACACTGTCTCTGTGGAGTGCACAGGTTTTATTTTGTTACTTTAGCTGGATCCCTAATATGAAAGACATGTTTTGGGTTAAAAGGTTGACCCTAAACTGGCAGGTTATGACTGAATTTCAGTGTATGTATGAGTATATTCTGTGGTGAACTACAATTTGTCTGGAGTGTTTTTTTGTTTAGTTTGGAATGGTTTCCTGCCTTTTGTCCAGGGCTGTTTCAGTAGACTCCAGCTTCTTATTGGACTGTTTTGAATTTAGCAGTTGCTGAAAATGAATGAGTTTTTAAATTGGAATATTCCACATGCCATACGATATCAATAGTCTGGCTTCCCTATTTTAACTGAAATTCACTGGAAGCCCAAAATAGAGTGACTTTAAAAGGCAGAAGAAATAACAGCAGACACAAGATCAGTTCTTAGCAGCAGTTACAATTTATTCACCCAGAACAGTCTAATAAACAGTCTAATAAACATAGTATGATATTTCCTCATCCCTGGTAGCAGAAAGGCTTCTAAAATGCAGATTATTTAGGTGAATATCCTCCTTTTTATTTTTATATTTCTTCAGATTCATTTAGAAAGATCATAAAACACATTTACAGCTTTTTAACATTCATAATAACAATATATGTATACTGTATGGAATGAAACTATATATAATGTAATTAAATAACTGTTTATTGTAAAAATGCACGTACTAGTTGAGAAATATGATGAATAGAATTTGTGCTTTTTTGTACTATAGTTGTACACATAGAACTGTGCAAGAAGTTGAAGTGTATGCTTAAATTCAGTCTTGGAAATTGTTTATCCTTTCCAAGTCTAATTTTTAATCAAGTTAATCAAGCTCTCTTTGTTGATACATATTGGAATGCACTAAAAACCGTATACAAATCCTGTGAGGATATTCACTTTAAAAATGTTAATTCTCTTAGCTAATTTAAGATGACCAGTTGATAATGTCTTCCATCAGGCCACTAAAATGAAATCTGAATAGCTCTTTAAATCAAGTATGTTAGCTGCTGTGAGGGAATCAAAGAAAACCAATTCAATTTTACATGAAATGCAAAACCATTCGCAGGAAATAATAGGCTCTTATTCAAATGAATCTTGAACCCTGAACATTTGTAGAATCTCTCCAACACATTCAGTGCATACTGATGACAAAAGTATGGATTAGTAATATAAAGTATCATATCAACTGAAAACATACTTTTACTTTAAATCTTTACCTTACAGTCCATAGAACTGCTCACTGTGTATTTAAGTAACCATCAAGAACTTCTGTGGTAAATAAAACTGGTAACAGAAGATATCCCTGTCTAGTTCCACATTCTAAAATGAAATAATCAGTTGTAAAATGATCAGACTCGACACACTTAAAAATGTTTGGGGCAGCCACCCGTATAATATCCCTGGCTGCAAAAGGCTTTGAAAGGAACAGAGATGATCACAAGACTGAGTCCAAAACAGAACTGAAGCTGAGTTGCAAAGATGGCGGTTTTAAATAGTCAGACCAAAAGTAACATAGGGGGACATATGGGGACAGCCCATATTTATCTGGGATCATAACCCCAATGGGCGGCTCAGCTGTCTCCTCCGAGAGAACATAGCGAGTCTTTTAAGTTTTCTCCATAGGAACCAGAGCATGCCTGTAAGTCTGTAAGTCCATATTCTTCCTTTGAGAAAATACTAGCCCGGTTTCATATTTAGGAAGCAGAGCCTGCACCAAGTTACTCCTGACCCCCAGACGAGCTCCCCACTCAGAAACTCGGCCCCAATACTTTCTCACCTGGTTAATTCTTTGGTTCTGTCCCGGTTTCTTCAGGGAACAAAAATCCTGCCATCTACTCCACCGTGACAATAAATACTCAGCCACCCATACAGTGGTGTGAAAAACTATTTGCCCCCTTCCTGATTTGTTATTCTTTTGCATGTTTGTCACACAAAATGTTTCTGATCATCAAACACATGTAACCATTAGTCAAATATAACTCAAGTAAACACAAAATGCAGTTTTTAAATGATGGTTTTTATTATTTAGGGAGAAAAGAATCCAAACCTACATGGCCCTGTGTGAAAAAGTAATTGCCCCCTTGTTAAAAAATAACCTAACTGTGGTGTATCACACCTGAGTTCAATTTCTGTAACCACCCCCAGGCCTGATTACTGCCACACCTGTTTCAATCAAGAAATCACTTCAATAGGAGCTGCCTGACACAGAGAAGTAGACCAAAAGCACCTCAAAAGCTAGACATCATGCCAAGATCCAAAGAAATTCAGGAACAAATGAGAACAGAAGTAATTGAGATCTATCAGTCTGGTAAAGGTTATAAAGCCATTTCTAAAGCTTTGGGACTCCAGCGAACCACAGTGAGAGCCATTATCCACAAATGGCAAAAACATGGAACAGTGGTGAACCTTCCCAGGAGTGGCCGGCCGACCAAAATTACCCCAAGAGCGCAGAGACGACTCATCCGAGAGGTCACAAAAGACCCCAGGACAACATCTAAAGAACTGCAGGCCTCACTTGCCTCAATTAAGGTCAGTGTTCACGACTCCACCATAAGAAAGAGACTGGGCAAAAACGGCCTGCATGGCAGATTTCCAAGACGCAAACCACTGTTAAGCAAAAAGAACATTAGGGCTCGTCTCAATTTTGCTAAGAAACATCTCAATGATTGCCAAGACTTTTGGGAAAATACCTTGTGGACTGATGAGACAAAAGTTGAACTTTTTGGAAGGCAAATGTCCCGTTACATCTGGCGTAAAAGGAACACAGCATTTCAGAAAAAGAACATCATACCAACAGTAAAATATGGTGGTGGTAGTGTGATGGTCTGGGGTTGTTTTGCTGCTTCAGGACCTGGAAGGCTTGCTGTGATAGATGGAACCATGAATACTACTGTCTACCAAAAAATCCTGAAGGAGAATGTCCGGCCATCTGTTCATCAACTCAAGCTGAAGCGATCTTGGGTGCTGCAACAGGACAATGACCCAAAACACACCAGCAAATCCACCTCTGAATGGCTGAAGAAAAACAAAATGAAGACTTTGGAGTGGCCTAGTCAAAGTCCTGACCTGAATCCAATTGAGATGCTATGGCATGACCTTAAAAAGGCGGTTCATGCTAGAAAACCCTCAAATAAAGCTGAATTACAACAATTCTGCAAAGATGAATGGGCCAAAATTCCTCCAGAGCGCTGTAAAAGACTCATTGCAAGTTATCGCAAACGCTTGATTGCAGTTATTGCTGCTAAGGGTGGCCCAACCAGTTATTAGGTTCAGGGGGCAATTACTTTTTCACACAGGGCCATGTAGGTTTGGATTTTTTTTCTCCCTAAATAATAAAAACCATCATTTAAAAACTGCATTTTGTGTTTACTTGTGTTATATTTGACTAATGGTTAAATGTGTTTGATGATCAGAAACATTTTGTGTGACAAAAATGCAAAAGAATAACAAATCAGGAAGGGGGCAAATAGTTTTTCACACCACTGTATATTATATCCTGTCTGCAAAAGTTTGAAAATAACTGAACAGAGATGTTCACGAGACTGATTCCGAAACAGAACTGCCAGACTGGAGGTAAGATGGCGGTTTTAAGGACCGGAGAGGAAGTGACATCATCATCGCCGGAAACAGAGGTGATGTCATTCAAGGCGCCAGAACCGGAAGTGACGTCATTCAAGGTGCCAGAACCAGAGCTGATGTCATCTAAGGGGCCGGAACCAGGCGGGATTTCCTGGGAACAGTTTGCAAGAAACTGAGAAAGACAGTCAGTACACCCTGCCGCCCCATGGTCTGATATGGTATTATCACTACTCAAGCCCTTTAGCTGTCTCCTGTTCGCATGTATGTGACACAGTCAATAATCCTGCCACAGCATTCTTTACCAGTTGCAGATATAATAAAGAAGACTGACTGACACCAATATCACAATTACAATAATCTAAGGCTTGGATCACTTTCTCTACATCAATAAATTACAATATTGGATTCACCTCAGAAATTATTTTAATCTGGAAAAAGCTACCCTTAATAACCGAGTTTATTTATTTTTCAAATTTGAGGTCCGGTGTCAAAAACAACACCCAGCTTTTTTCATTTCTGTTGGCAAATGCTCTAGCCTTTTAGAAAGCCTTGTAGTACTTTTAGGTGGGCCAAACAAGATTGCTTCTGATTTAGTTTCATTCACTTTAGAAACTTATTTGCCAACTAGCCTTTAATCTCCCATAAGCAGTCAAAAAAGATCTTCAAAGAGCAGGCATTGTTCAGTTTCACAGTCAAGTAAAGCTGAATATCATTAACATAGAAGTGAAAGGAAATATTTTGTTTCCTAATACTCTGCCCTAAAGGTAGCATATAAAATTAAAGGAAAATGGGGCCTAAAATAGAGTCTGGTAGGATTTCACATGAAACAGCAACAGATGAGAAGAACTAATTTCCAGTATTGATAGAAAAGACTCTGTGATTAAGGTAGGAGACAAAGCAGTTAGGCGCTATACCTCAGATGTCAACCCAATTTTAAGGCGGTCAAGAAGTATATTATGATCTATCATATCAAAGGCAGCAGTTACGTTCAGTAAAATCAAAATGGCACATTCACCAGAATCAACTGCAAGTAACAAGTCATTGTTAACCTTCAAAACAGCAGATTCAGTAATATGAACCCAGTCTGAACCCTGACTGGAATGATTCTAAAATATCACTATTCCCAAAGAAAGAGGGGATCTGAGAAAAAGCAGATTTTTTAAACTTTAGAACTTTACAGAGAAATGATAATTTAGAAATAGGACAGAAATTACTAAAGGAACTCATGGCTAGTCCATGTTTTTTAAGCGTAGGCTGGACTGCTGTGGAAGCGGAGCCTACACCAAGTTACTCCTGACCCCCAGACGAGCTCCCCACCCAGAAACTCGGCCCCAAAACTTTCTCACCTGGTTAATTCTTTGGTCCTGTCCCGGGACAGAAATTACTAAAGGAACTCATGTCTAGTCCATGTTTTTTAAGCGTAGGCAGGACTGCTGCATTCTTAAATGATGCAGTACCAGGTGGCAAGAAAAGTGTTAATGATAAGCTGAATAGAAATGTCAAAAACATAAAAAATCTTAAAAAGATGAATTGGAATTACATCAAGAGTGTGAATTTAGGATTACGAGTATTAGAATTGTGAAGTTTTCCTCAAACATACTAAAGGCTTCTTGTTATGATACCTGAAAATCCCAAAGCAACAAAGTCACAAAATATCCCAAAAATGCCGACTAGATGGGGAAATGCCATCAAACCCCCCAGTTAGCATTACTGAGAGCAATGTACTGTAGATAATATGTATATTATTCAAAATCCCTGAGGAGCACACAGAGAAAGAAGGCAATCCCTTCAGAAAAGGCAATGCAAAAGGTAAAAAGCCCCAATCACAAATCCAGAAAGTAGTCTATTCAAAATACAGAGCAAAGAGGTAAAAAATCCAGAAATTCAAAAAGCACAAGAAATAATTACAAATCCAAGAACTACTAAGAGCATTCAAATGGACTACAAAGAACTCTGGGTTGCTTCCACCTTTATAGGGCTGAGGGCAGTTCCATGTGGTGATAGGCAGGTAGCCACTCCTCTCGGGGAACCACCCACAAAACACATGAGCATAAGGATTTAAGTAAATAAAAAACAAAAATGTTTCATTAATATAAAAAAAAAAACACTCAACAATGAGAAAGAAGACATAAATCAATAATTTGAACACTGCCGGGGAAGGAACCTTGGCTAGAATACATTTGTAGTTTAGGAGGTTCTAAATTAACTCCGAATAAGAGTGTGAGTTGCGAACTGACTTCTCATTGTGCATCTGCTCCTAGATTCTGCACTATGTTGCGGGAATAGGCACCAATCTCATGTAAGTGTATAATTAGATAAGAGGTTTAAAAATGGATGGATGCCATTATAAATATTTTTCTGACAGAATTATTATTTATTCCTTCATTTTCTGAATCCATTCAGTTGCCAATTTGCGATGAGAAGCAATAGTTTCAAGAAAAAAAAAACAACCCTGTAGAGATGGGCAGCTTATCACAGTTCACTCATGCAAACATCAACATTTATACTCATTGGGCCAACTGAAATTTGATATTTAACCTAATTTACAAAATATTAGAATGCAAAATGAGTATGGGTAATCCTATACAGATGTGATGTAAATTTACAAATGTTACACCAAGTGACTGAGCTGGACCTGTCAGAAAGTACTGTTAAATCACCATCCCTACAGCATAGAATTAATTAATTTACAGTAATTTAATATGAGAAGATTGATTTCCCAAGCTACAGTTGGAAAGACCTTAATCCAAATCAGGGTCATGGGGACTGAAGTCTGTTCCAGGAACTTCAGGTCTAAGACACAAAGGAACTAACCTTATGTGAGTGAGTTTTGAGACTGTAATTCTGCATATATATCATTTAGCATCCTGCAATGTTTAGAGACATTTAGAGAAACATGGCTGTTGTATTTTCAAGTTCCATACAAGTTGAATTATAAATGAATGCATGTAAAAACATTTACAAATGCCCAAATATTTTTCTGCAGCAAATTAAATTACAATACAGCAAAAAACAGCTGATTTTGGAATTGATTGCGAAGAACTTTGATTTCATACTACTTGAACATTTAGTATTTTCTATGTCTGTTTACCATTTATCTGTTTGTCAAGTTAATAACTTAACATTCCTTTATTGACAAGCAAGTGTGGAACTGCTGAAATGTAGTTGAAAGTGTATAAAACAGAAAAGTCAAGCTATTTAAAATTTGATTATCTTGATATTTATTTGATTTTTGTAACGAAGTAGCATTAGTGGAAAAGGAAAATAATGATATAGCATTATAAATTATAAATTCAAAATTGTCTATGTAATAATTTTAAAAGTATCTATGGTGCAATTTTCATCAAATGCTTTGCAGATTAATTCTGAATCCTGTTATCTGTCACTTTGAAACTGTCATTTCAGACTAAGCATCAGCTGTATTCCATCAATTTATAGTTTGGAAAAGCATTTTTAAGGCCAAAACATGTCTACGATAAGACTGTTGATGTTCTTTTCACTTTCTATTCATTTAAGAGGAGCTGTTAAGTCTGCCAAGGTTTCTGAGGCTTGTAACGTGGATTATATCAATTGGTATCATTTTATAGTATGAAAGTTTCAGCACTAGGCACTCTCTGGCTGAGTGGTTTGTTATTTTCTTGTCATTAGAAATGTCAGCGTTTTGCATCATGGATTTAAGGATTTTTGCAGTTCTCTTGATTTCTATTGCCTTGGCTTTGTATCTTATTGATTGTGACACATGTCCTGCATATTAACAGTAAGGTGAGAAAGAATTTTTTGTTCTCTAGCAAAACGTTCCTCACAACTAAGGTTGACTCTCCAATGCAAGCCTTCATTTCTCATTCTTATTTAAATAAAATAAAGAATTATTTAAAATAACCAGTTTAAAAAAATGAAAATTAATTACTAAAGTTTAATCTGAAGTTACATAAAATAATCTATATGAAAATGGTATTTTTGTTAGTTATGGCATGATTCATTAACATACTTATATTAATTTCTTTTAAAAGGTAAGTTTCTACAATCCATGCATTCTTTCAGAAGTACTTCATTTGACTGATTCACAAACTTGGAAATGTTACAGGTGACCTTACATTGTCAGTGGGGTTCTATGCTAATTATAAAAAAGCTGACATCTTATAATTACAGATTATATAATAAGTTTGCCAAGGTTAGGAAGCTTTGTGACTTTATAAATTAGAACAAGGATTAGTAAACAGTTAAGAGTTCAACAAAGGCAAAAAGACAGTAGTGTCTCAAAACTTATAAACATTACATTTTTACTATCAAATATAACTGCCAATAAGTGATTGTTTATTAATATATATCTTTTAACCCAGAATGTACACCAATACTCTGATATTGAATAAAGGTCTTTCTGAGAAGAAAGGATGATAGCACTATGGTTTTGCAAAGATACATACTGTATATGTCAGACTCTCTTCTTGTTCAAGTGATGTTGAAAGCTTATGGCTCGTTCCTGAAATGCTAGCATCTGTGTGTGTGTGTGTCCATATATATGTATATATTGTGGCAAGCGGCTGGGGGTGGTACCCAGCCGGGACACCTGGAAGGTCCAGGACATGGACTATACCTCCTCCAGACCACGAGAGGGCTGCCGCCCTGGTTGGTATGGGGGCCACGGGAAAGAAGTATGGAAGCTCAACCCTATAGGGGACCCATGATCACCACCAGGGGGCGCCCGAACGCCTGAGAAGCCCTGGACGTCAGCACTTCTGCCACACCCGGAGGTGTGGCCACCGACAGGGGGTGCCTGGACAGATCTGGAGCCTTGATCTGCAGCACTTCCTCCACACCCGGAAGTGCTGCCAGAAGAGGATCGGGGAGCACCTGGAGCACTTCTGGGTGCGGTATAAAAGAGCCGGAGTCGGGAGGTGGAGGACAGAGCTTGTGTGGAGGAGTGAAGATGGTAATAGTAGTAGCAGAAGAGAAAGAAAAGAGAGAAAGAAGGAACAAACTGAGCCATAATTGAGGGCAGTGTGTGCTAAAGAAAAATGAAAGAACATATTTTGGCACCTGTGTATGTGTGTGTGTGTCTGGGGCTGATTTTCCACTCTCTCTCTCTCTCTCTCTCTATATATATATATATATGTATATATATATATATACTGTATATACCTATATATTGTCACAGATTGGGGCACAATCCCTTGGACCAGACACCAGATAAAAGTCCAAATGTTGACTTTATTATAATAATAAAGTGCACAAAGCACCCTCCACTCCACAATACTCATAAACAATACAATAATCAATAATCCAATCCACTCCCAGATGCGTTGTCACCCTTCCTCCCAACTCAGCTCAACACTCTGGGTTTCCCACAGATCGTTTATAGTCTTTGATCCAGAAGTGCTTCTGATCCCTCAGTCCATATGATTACCCAGCACTTCAGGGTCAGGTAAAAACTCCTCTTTTTCTTCAGCCCGGAAGTACTCTGTTTCTTCCGTCCTCATGACATGGAAGTACTTCCGGGCTATACGGAGAGTATAAATCCTTAAGCCTCCCTGCAGCGTCCCCTGGTGGCCTCCATGGTATCCAGCAGGGCTGTGAAGGAAAACTAGAAGTTCCATGTTGCCCTACTGGAATTCGGGGTATCTCCACGTTGCAGGGAGGGCTCCACCTGGCGACTTGGGGGTATTGGCCAGGACAAGCTGCCGGCCATAGTCCACAATATATATATTGTGAGAGATGGCTGGCAGTTTATCCCAGCTAACAGCCCCATGCCGCTAGATGGAGTCCTCCCTGCAAGGTGCCCCGAATTCCTACAGGGCATCATGGACAATGGAGTTCGGCTTCACAGCCCTGCTGGATACCATGGGGGCCCCCAGGGGATGCTGCAGGGAGGCACGAGTGTTTCTATTATAGCCTGGAAGTTCTCCCTAGTCACGGGGACGGAAGAAATGAAATGCTTCCGGACTGAAGAAAAAGAAAAGTTTTCATCTGACCCGGAAATGCTATGGAATCACATGGACTGAAGGACAGAAGCACTTCCGTGTCGAGCACTATTTAAAGGACCGTGGGAAACCCAGCAGACTGAGCCGGAGTTGGGTGGGAGTGTGACAGAGCTGCTGAGGAGGATTGATTGATTTTTCATTGAGAATTGTGGAGGTGCTTTGTGCACATTATAAAGAAATTAAATTCATTTCTTATATTTTTACCTGGTTTCTGGACGTGTTGTCTGCGGATTTGGAGGAGCGACAGCACCCCCTACTGTCACTATATATATATATATATATATATATATATAGTATATATGGCTCATGTATATACGTATATGTGGTGTAGTGGTTAAGGCTTGTGGTTCAAATCCTACTTCTGACACTATTTGACCATGAACAAGTAACTTGACTGCCTGTTCTCCAATTGCAGACCCAAAAGAAATGTAACCCATTGTATCATAAATGTTGTAGGTCTCCTTGGATAAAGGAGTCCGTCAAATAAATACATGTGTGTGTATATATATATATATATATATATATATATACATACACACAGTATATACATGTGTAAATAGATAGATTTTTTTAGATGGGATAGCCACTGTTTATTCTGTGGCCAAACTCCATTGCACTGTTTTTCCACTGCTCCTTTAATGCGGGTCCATCTGCCTCACTTTCCCCATCTCCAAGAATTGATCCCAGTTAAGATCCTAAAGGAGACTAGCTGGTGGCCATGCACCCAGGCCAATGGATTTTTGCAGAGGAGAAGTGTCTCCTAAGTACTAATAGATAAGTTTTACCAACCCCCTTTCTTCACTCTGTACTCAATGATTCTGCAACATGGTATTGTTTTTTGTTCAGCTGCTACTCTCTTTATACTGTAATCTGCATTTTAGTTTTTAAAGATATTGTTTCATATTTTTGTGTTATGCTGTGCAAATTGTAAAATAATTACAGTATGCATTAAATAACTAAGCACTCAAGTATACTGTAATAACTTCATGCTCTATACTATGCACATTATCATGACAATGATAGTAGACAGGAACTTGAACACGTGTATGTGCCATATTGTATTTTATGTAACCTTAGCTATGAAGGGGCTTGATTCTCAGAGGATTTCTTAATCAAGGTATTATTACATTTTAAATTATTTGGAATTAATGACTTTTTACATTTGTTACAGATACTGAGAAGATTCAAGATGATGGAAAAATTGTCAGAAACAACATTCACCTTGATGAATCTCAGTTAAAAGATGCAACAGATATTCTGAAGTCCTTTAAACAGCCATCAGCCATAAAGAAAATATTTGAACAGGGAAAACACAGAACGAAAAGATCCACTTTTTTGTCAACAGGAGTAAAGATCTGTCCTCAAGAATCAGTGAAACAAATCATAGCTGGTCATCAAGCCTATTACAAACTGCGAGGTGAGATAACTAAATAAATAACAAAAACGATAAGTTGGTTATATGCAGTAATACATTTATTTTAGTAGAATTGGTATATATGATTCTCTCTGCACAACAAATTAGTTAACCTTTGTTTAAAATGGGAATAATTATGACTAGACAGTAAATAGTGAGATTATTTTACAACTTTACAATAATAAGATAACCATTTTTAATAAAGGAGAGAATATAAACTAAATTGTTTAAAAATATTATTACCACATAACACACCCACACCTCAGAATAGGTAAAGGATGTAAAAACACTTGAACATTAGTAGAAAAAATTACTCTTCTTGACTTTTACTGCTCATTTAATTTATTTAAACAAATGGTTTTCAAAGGAGCCAATCAGCATAACACCAATCTCCGGTACAACAACATCTTGGGCAAATATCTTGTCTGCAGCTGAGAGTTTGGCTGTCCATTTGTGTGCAGGTTGCTTGGTTCAGAGAAAAAGTGCAAAGGCTGATTGGCTCAAAGATTTCCAGCACTCAGACATTTACCATCATAATAGACAGGCAGTCTGTAGGTGAGCAAGCAGCAGCAAGCTATTATGATCAGTGCTCGAAGGAGAAGGCCAAAACCTGCAAAAAACCTTGCTAATTCAAAACTTGCAATATTTAAATTAAAATTGTAATTTAAATGGGAAAATCCAAAGTAAAATTACACAAGCTTAACTATTTAACCAATGAACAAAAAAGAAATGAAATAAATTTAAAAAAAATTAAACAAAATACCTTTAAGGGCCTCCCACATCCAAAATTCAAATCAATAGTCCACAAATCTTGCAAAAAGCAGAAGCACCCTAAGGTAGCTGTGGCATCAGGTATCTCACGTGGGACGTTTAATGCCTCTCTGCTTAGGCAAGGGCAACATCTGAGAGGACTAAATGACTGATAAATGACAAAAATTACCATAAAACACAATGAAAGGGAACTGCAATTCTGATACAATCTCTATTATGATCTTTTTTTATTGGTATTTACAAAATTAGTCTGATAAACAATGCAATTATATATTTCAATTCTTCCCTCACTTTTTCTTTCTATAATGAAATTATTACAGGAGGTTCTTAGTTATATAAAAGTCTTATAAATACTTCACAAAATAGTAAAGGGTGAGGTTTTGAAAATAATCCACAAAACAGGTCTGTTAACAAACTTCAGGAAAATGGGAGGTTTTAAGTTTTACTAGGGTCAAGATGAAGGTCAGGCTTTTAAATTCAAAATGAATACCTGAGAATATGAAAAGCTTGAAGCATATCTCTCCTGGTGGAGAACTCTAAGACCTCTTGCTGGGGTAGAGAGAAGTTCATTAAAAATCTTTATAAAATTAAAGATTTATTGTCAAAACAATACAAAATGATGTATAACAAAATGCCTAACAAGCAAAAAAAGGAGGCAAAAAGGAATTGCTTAAAAGTAATCTTCTGCGAACAAGTTCCAACACGTTAAATCAAAAATCAAAATCAATAAATCCAAAGAAATGATATTCAAAAGCATAACTCACCAAACCACCAAACCACCAAACACATTCAATTAATGGCAAAGGACTGCATTTTCTATGAGCCTTTATATGACTGGGAACTGTCACTCAACAGTGATGTACAGGTGGCCAAGCCCCACAAAATAAAATTATATTAACACAAAACAATTGTAATAAATGAATTAAAAACATACAAAAAATACAAAAAAAAATAAAAATTAATTGTGAGCCTTGGGGGAAAATAACAAACAACAGAAACATTGTGTGTCTGATGTTCATTTCTAATCATGTTTTCAAGTTTGTCTCTGAATTACCATTTCAAAAGCTAAAATACTTATATATATATTTATATATATCACCTAAATCTATAAACATTTGGAACATAAATCACAGCGTCACAACATTTATTGATTATATTTTCTGCATGCTACAAGTATCACATACACACATTACATTTATCTAAAGGTATTTAATTATTTTTGTCCTTTACAAAATGTACCATATTCAGTAAGAAATGAATGTATTATACTGTTATCCTTAAATGTAAAAGTTCACTAATCGTTTCATTGAATGTTATAATTTATGTTTAAAGAATAAAAAGTATCCATTACCACTCTAGCAGACAAACAGACAGTGATGAACAGAGCGAAAAGTTCCACTCAGCTAATCACCGCAAAGTCTGTTGACACTGAAATCTGCCTGGCAGGTCACAGGGCTTTTCACTTTGTTGGAAAACAGCTGGTTGCTTTCAGACAGAGTTTATAGCAGCTGACAGCTACTCCAGAGGCATTGCACACTATGTCACCAGCCTGCAGCAAGACAAAGACAAGCATTTTTCTTGTTTGCAGATGTTAACACTAGAATGAAATGCTTTACAGTGGCTAGTGTATAAGTAGAAGAAGTACTTTTTGGGCTGAGCAGATACATAAATATACAGAGTCCCCTCCGTTTAATATTAGTAGTATTGCATGGATATATATATATATATATATGTATATATATATATATATATATATGTATATGGCTAAATTGTGAGTCACAACCAAAACCTGGAGGCCTTTTGGGGTGTTCTCGCCAGTATTTCGATGGATCACCATCTAGATAGAGCTTGGGTTGCTGCTGGAAGTGGTGTTGGTGAGGGCAGCAGCAGGAAGTATTTACCCTGTGGTCTGAATATGGATCCCATGAGTCATAAAATCGCCTTCCTGACTCTGTGTTCATAAAAGATCCCTGGGCATCCATTGTAAAGAGCAGAATGTATCCCGATGTCCTGCCTAAATTGCCCGACTCAGCCTAGTCATTCTTGACCCCTTATCATCCCCTGTCTCTAACTGGCTAACTATCTCACCCCTTTACCACCTAATACCTCATGTGTAATTAGTGTACTGGCACAAAAATGGCTGTTGTCGTTTCATCCAGGTGGGTGCTACACATTAGTGGTGCTTGAAGTGGCTCCCCACTCACTTTTTAAAGGATTTTGAGTAGTAAGAAAAGTGTTATATGGATGTAGATAATTATTGTTATATAGTGTCTAGTTCCTACCAAAATTGGTCCAAGGAAGGATAACCTGTGAATTGGTGACAGGATCTTGGGTATCAAGGCTCATTAATGTGTGTGGGGAGTTAAGGCTAGTCTGTTTAGTCCAGTCCCACAGAAGTCCTACTGAAGCACAAAATGCTGAAAAATTTAATGCTGGCCATTAGGGAAAAGTGACAGAACACAAAGTGCATCACAGTTTGCTGCATATGGGGCTTCATAGCCACAGACCAGTCATAGTGCCCATGCTGACCCCTGTCCATTGCTAAAAGTGCCTACAGTGGCCACATAGGCATCAGAACTAGACCATGGAGCAATGGAGGGTGGCCTTGTTTGATGAATCACATGGATTGGTGTGTATGCACCTTTTACCAGGGGACGAAATGACAGCAGGATGCCCTATGGAAAGAAGTCAACTAGGCAGAGGCAGTAAAATGCTATGGGCAATGTTCTGCAGGGAAACTTTGGGCAATTATGTCACTGTTACTTTGACAAATACCACGTACTTAAATATTGTTGCAGACCACATACACCCCTTCATAGCAATGGTATTCTGTGATGGCAGTGGCCTCTTTCAGCATGATAATGTGCCCTACCACAGTAAAAAAGAGTTCAAGGTGTTGATATGACCTTCAAATCCTCCAGATCTCAATCCAATAGAGCACCCATGGAATGTGCTGCATCTAATCTGCTGCTGTCTAATCATCACAGCTTACAGGATTTAAAGAATCTGCTGGTAACGTCATGGCGCCAGATACCACCGCACCCTTCAGAAGTTTGTGGAGTCTATGACTTGATTGCTCAGAACTGTTTTGACAGTATAAGGGGAACCTACATATTGTACTGTTAGGAAGGTGGTTTCAGTGTAGTAGCTGATTGGTGTATGTGTGTGTGTGTATATATATATATATATATATATATATATATATATAGTGACAGATGGGGGCACTATCGCTTCCTTGAACCCTTGTCCAAGACAGCAGACACCAGATAAAAGTCCAAAAGTAGACTTTATTCAAACTGCACAGTGCACAAAGCACCCTCCTCTCCACAATACTCATTAAATCACAATACAAATCACTAATAAACAATCCTCCACTCCCAGATGCGTTGCCACCCTTCCACCCAGCTCAGCTCGTCCTCTGGGAATTTTCCACAGTCCTTTATAGTCCTTGACCCGGAAGTGTTTCACTTCCTCTGTCCATGTGACTAGGAACACTTCTGGGTCAGATACAAAGTCCTTTTTCTTCACCCCGGAAGCACGTCATTCCCCTTGTCCATGTGACTCAGACGTACTTCCGGGGCGTAGGGCAAATAATATTCTTTGTCAAAATCAGCTTCTGAACCCAGTGAGTGTTATAAGGTCTTTATCGTTACCTTTATTTTTATCCTCAAATGAAAAGAATAATGCTGTCAAAATGATACACAGCAAAAATGTAATCAGGCAATAATTGCATCCCCTTTCTATCACCTGTGAAAATGTGATTTCTTTTTCATTTCATGCTTTTAAATTTGAAACTGTACAATCTTTCAAGCAGCATATTTGGAGCATGTCATACAGATAAACATTCAGGAGAGCCAAACATTGTAACTATCCTCAAAATGTAAGAGGTATAAAAATTTGTTATACTTCTAACTTTCTTTTTCCACCCAAAAATGAAAGGGGTGATCATTTAAAACTGGAAAATGTATAATTACTGTCAACATGTGTGCGGGGCTAATTTGCAGTTTTGTAGGACCTACAAAGTATAAAGTTTTTTTTGCATTTTTATAGTTCAGTCTCACATGGTTCATTTTATTGGATAAAACAGCAAGTAAAATAAAAAGGCTGAGCAATTGTTTTCTTTACAATTATATTAATGTATTCTTGCCAAGTTCTGAACAGAGAATTTCATTTTTTGAAATTTAAGATATACAGAATATTAGTTGCACTAAGTTATAGAGTTGATTGGGATTCTTCCAGTTGAGCAAAACAGCTTTTGTTAAAGTTATGTGGTATAAGATATTACACTACTTTTTTCATAGCACTCATTTCTTCCATCTGGTATTACTCCTAATATTATTATTAATATTAAGGTGTTTCATCACACCATTCCTTTAAATTGATCCTGCTGACTCCTTCTTGCAGCACCAAATGTTTTATCATTGGAGAGGTTATTGAGGACACCTTTTCTTAAAGCATAAATTCATAAATTAACTTATCTCTACTTCACCCTGATTAACCTAGCTGAGAAAAGAACTCAGTTTCTCAATTCTCAGTGATAAATAAGAGAAAAGCGTACAAATAGGTAATACGTTTTAATCATTAATTTTTATAGTCAGTGCCATAAACAAAACATTACATTTCATATAATTTTATATAAGATACTGTATGTGTGATTATTGAACAATTATTATTTTGAAAAAGGATGTGGTGGACCACCCAGGCTGCCACTGCCACCTGAACCCAACACAGACAAGCGTGGGACACAAGTCGAAGGCACACACATTTTTTTTTTTTAATTTTTCCTTGTAGGAAATGCATTCCTCGTTTCCCACAGGCACAACACAGTCCAAAGCTCAGCACAAACACAATACGTCCTTTTCTTTCTCTTCCTGTTTTTCTCTTTCTTTAATTCTCTCCTCCATTCCTCTGGGCAAGCTTCATCCTCCTCCTCCCGTCTCTGGCTCCCCAAGTAGTCCTTTTATAATACCCCCGGAAGTGCTCCAGGTGCTTTATGACTCATTTCTGGCAGCACTTCTGGGTGTGGCAGAAGGAATGTCCATAAGGGCTCAGCAGCTCCTGCTGCAGCAGTCCCTGGCGGTGCCTGCGGATCTCAACAGGGATGCACCAAACTCCAACTCCCATGAAACCCTGAGGAAGTCCAAGGCACTCCTGCAACCCAGGGGGGTTGCCATCTAGCGTCCTGGGGGAGGTAACGCTCTGGCCACGCTTGCACCCCCGGTCCTCCCAGCTTGGAGGCATCCCAGCCTGGCAAAGGCCCTGGCCGCACTCTAAAGTGTATGGACACGTACTGAGTCTATTTTGTGAATGGCTGAATTCTATTTCATTTCTGAAATTTTAATTGACAAACCTATTTTCTATAATTCCACAAATCATTAAGGGGTAAATTCCTTTTATTATATACTCTGGGGATGCTGTCTGAATCCTCCTTCACAATTACCGGAATCACCTTATAGTTACATAAAGGTAAAGGAAGAGGGTTTTGAACTGTTTTAATGAAGGTTCTAAGTTCCACTTTTTAAACTCGTTTCAAGATTTCTCTGCAACAATCCTGCTTTTAAGGTTGCAGGCACCACCAAAATGAAAAAAATGCATTTCTTGTGAAACCTGCCTAAGCCTTTATTACTCTGTGCATCCATATCCCAAACTCAACTCCCAATCACTTTAGACCACTGCTTGCTCTATCTTAACTACTATTTATTAGCTTCTTGTTGTCATAAGCCGGCAACAATAATAATGAAAACACAGATTCTGATTCAGAGGGTGGTTAATGGAACACCGTGAAAATATTTTCTTCTTCTAGTGTAATATGCAACTGCTACCACACATTACAATATCAATAATACACTGTAAGTTAAAGGTATGAATATGTATACATAAATGTTGTGTGAATGTCTAATATGTTTTCAATATGCAGTTTATGGAACAAGTTTAACTTGTTTTTGATAGAATGAGAAAATAACTAAAAAAAAGTCCATAAGTTAATTTAAGGACGTTGTGGGAAAAACTTTCCTCTGTGTTCAAAGAAGTCATTCACAGAGACCAGATGAAAATGCAGAAGAATTCTTTATTTCCACATAGATATGCACAAATGTCTCACTCCATGGAGTGAACAATTAAGAAAACAATTCATTCTCTTTTATACTTTTCTATTACCATTTCCTTACCAAATACATCACGTCATCTGACTCTTAATATGCAGAATTTTATCATCTTAGCCAATCGACTACAGTCACCAGTAACTTCGTATACATGTCGATTCTTCCATTATTCTAAACATCGCCTTGTTAATAGGGGTGTCCTATGGGTTTTCCCATTGATTTTATCACCGCTTTATAATAAAGGTGTTTGAGCTTTCTCACTAGTTTGTTCTCGCTTTTTAAGGGGGTTTTTATTACTCATTTACTTAATTTTAATCTTATTAGTTACTTTGATAGTTCCTCTTAAGACGAGGCAACCCTCACATGCTCAAGCTTTAAGCCACGTTTAGTTAACGCTTTAGTTATCTTTAGTCCTTTTCCTTGTAATAATCCATTGATATCACTTCATACTTGTATTAAATTGTAAAAGTACAATTTAATGATTAAAAATTGTTGATTAAAACTCTATAAAGATCAGTCGATTCAGCAAATAAAAATATTAAAAGAGAGCATCTCATAAATTATGTTACTCTACCTAAAGAAGGACAATATTACAATGAAGGACATCTATATATAAGAATCAAATTAAAAATATAAAAGACTTGTGCAAACCAACAGATTCACACATGGAAGTTCATCTACTGTAATAGTAGACATTTACAACTGTTTCCTCAAGACCATGAAGACAGCATGTAGACTTCCTATCCTAGGATTTCATAGAAAGTGAAAATTGGAAGAAAAAAAGCATATATGACTACATAAAAAAGAAACTATAATATTAAAATATGCAGCATACATACTGAAACATAAAATATTGTTTGTGCAGAAGTAATAAAAATAAGACTTGTTCAATATGTCTTAAAAGGTCTTCAAAATGTTATATGTTATTTACATTTCAGAGTCAATAAAACTTACAGTTTATTGTGTACCAAAATATGATTTTACAGTTCAAATTATACAAACTAGACAATAAATATGTTTTTTGTGTGAAGCCAAGCAAAGAATTTAAGCAGCAAACAGACTCATTCGGTCAGCTGTCCCTAACCAGCTAGCCAGCTAGGACAGCTGAAAAAAAGTAAATAGCAAAGCTTAAGAATACAATGAGATTATCAATATAGAAACAGTGTGGCATATTCACATATCAGTTG
Source organism: Polypterus bichir lapradei (assembly GCA_026402145.1). Taxonomy (NCBI): domain Eukaryota; kingdom Metazoa; phylum Chordata; class Cladistia; order Polypteriformes; family Polypteridae; genus Polypterus; species Polypterus bichir. The sequence goes on from JANRMT010062791.1 coordinate 37,309,003, forward strand.
AAAAGATTCTAATTGTACTGCCTCAAAGTGCTAACAGATTTACAAGTATAATGTTTCAACAGTACAGAACATAACATAGAACATTTCAGAAACAGACCCAGATATATCTAATTATAAAAGCAATAACACAGTACTCAGAAAATTAAATTAACATTATGCTATCTGGCGGCTCAGTTTAAAAAAGTTTTGGCCAGTTCACTGTCATCAGCATTTTTAGAGAAAATACTGTAAACCTTTGGATGTTCTCAGACCTATGGAAAAGCCATCAGTAGACTTAACAAACATCACATGCATAGGTACGCAACTGTAATCTGAAGACCTGACTCTATCAGTAACTGCTGATGCCTAAAGTTCATGGTTACCCCAACGTTCCATTCAGTTCTACAAACAGGAACAGCAGCTTGAAGAATTAATTTTATTAAACAGTGAATGGCATACTGGAGGTTGTGGATGGCAATTTAGAGGAAGGACATTCAATGTGGAAAACAGGGAGCACTGCTTCATTCAAAAGATTGATAAAATCTGGAGAGAGCTATATAACAAGCTTAACTGAAATACAGACTTTGACTCTGGAGTGGCTTGCATGTAAACTAACCTTGATGGATTTAGCCTTCTTGCTTAATTTCTGTTTTTTTTTAATTTGTTTTTTAATGGTCTTCTGCATCCAAGCAGGAACAAAGAGAATTCTGGCTGCCACATAATAAGCGACCTCCTTGAAACACAATACAAAAAAAGCACAAATTACTGCACCACTGTGCTTGAATACATAGTCAATAAATATTGCGTGTTTGCATTCAAAACCTCTCTTTGCTGCTGAAAAAATCCTGAATATATAACAACTTCCTTCATCAATGAAGCCCATATCCTTTTTCCATCCAAAGGCAACCACAGCAGTAGGTGTTACCGAGTCTGTGCTGAAAGCCACCTATGGGTCCAGGGAAAGCAATTTGCTTCTATGTTTTATCTGCTTTTTCCTTAAAACTTCTCTCCCTAGAAGCTATTGAAATGCAAAACTCAGAGGTATTACTTCTTTAGCTTTTATGCTCTTGCACTATAAATGTTCAATAAAACTGCAACCCATATAAAAATAAATGTATATTAAAATACTACATTTGTGAGGTTGGGCTCATTGCCATTATTTATGAAAGCATTTTGATGAAAGAATGCTGCTCCCAGATTGCCATGTATCCCAATGCACGCTGCCATTAACGCTGTTTCTTAGCCTTTTTTTCAGTTCAATGGAATGGAGTCTTTGATATAAAACAATAGCTTAGCCTTAGTTTATTTACAAATATATAAGTTCAGTTTGTTTTAGCGTTATGTTAAAGTGGTTAGCCATGCCATCTCACAGACACAGCATCCTAGGTCTGCATTGCTGAGCCTGCAAATTTTCCCTTCTTCTGTGTGGGTTTCCACTGGGTACTCTGGTTTTCCTTCACCCCAAGAAATGTACTATTTAGGTCAATTGTATTCATATGTAAATTAAGAGAATAAATTAATCATAATATTCTAAATTGTCCCCTAGTGTGTGCTTTGTCTGTGTGTGTGGGTGGCCCTGCGGTGGGCTGGCGCCCTGCCCGGGGTTTGTTTCCTGCCTTGCGCCCTGTGTTGGCTGGGATTGGCTCCAGCAGACTCCCGTGACCCTGTAGTAACATTATTATATTGTTCATATAAATGGCTTGTTACTACCAGGGTTTTTGGAGCATAGAGGTTGGAAGCTTGTTTGTGGGAGAAACCTTTTCTGAAATTATGAAATTACTATGTCTTTGTTAACTGACTAGTTCAATATCAGTGATGGAGTAATACCATCAGTAGATTTGGTTTCTGTCTTGTGTCTTATGTCTTTCAGAATAGTAAGAGCCTTGTTAAATAAGACTTCAGATGTACTAAGCGTACCAGGAAGCTCAAAGTCTAAATGAGCCTTTTAGACAAGCTATTAATGAAACAATCGTTTTCTCTCACACCGCTTAGCTTTCAGACAGAGATTGCTGTTGTACTTGAAACCAATCCTCAATTTGTCCTTCTATCCATCTATTAAAGGGTTACAAGAAACCACAGCCTAATATTACCAGATGCATGACATGATACAGCCATGAATGAGATACCAGTGCATTGCAGAATGTGTCATTTTTTCATGTGCATACATCAACACTCTTTGATTTTGTAGCTTTGAAAAGCTGCCGGTTGACTTAGTATATGCCTGTTAATCTAATGATTAAAAAAATAAAGAGATGACAGAAGAATGTGGAAACATCACACAGACAGTGAAATGTCTGGGAATTAACCTCTAAAGCTGGGTTGCAGCAGTGTTGACCACTGTGGCCCCATTAAAATCCTGAAACCAACTTTCACATAATGTATTTGTTAAATATTAATAAGATAACACAATGATCTACAGGATTTCATTTAAAAAAATATCATTTGTTGTTATTAGATGCCTTAAAATTCTGACATTTTAAAATTTTAGCTGCAACTGTGGTTATCATGCCAGTGTACACAAATTACTGTCATATTTTCTCATCAAGTCTGTTATAACTGGAACATCAGGCAAACTGTCACATCATCTAATGAGGCTTCTATGCCAAATCAACTGAAATGCCCCAAAGAATCATTGTAATGTTTACTGTATGAATGTGAGATTCAAATAAAGATTACATCAGCAGAAAGCCATACAGGAAATGCCATGCCATAAACAATGATCATTTTTAAAGGGTCTGAAGGTGCAAAGGTAAAAAAAAATAAAATGGGTAAAAATACAATACAAATAAGATTTGAAAAAAATCTTAACAGAACAGATACCAATGATAATTTGAATGCAAATGCGTAAGAATGACTAAAAGGAAAGAAAACTAGAAAAAAATAAATATTTCTGACTTGGCTCAAGATAAAAAGAGCAGTCACAGTGAGGTATGACAATGACGTACTGCCACTGGCATAAAGGAGTACCAGTAGTGTTTCTTGAAAAACTTCTAATTTATTGGCTGGCTGGTTATATTTAAAGCAAAAAGCTTAGAATAATATTTTTCCAGTACATATTTACACAAAGAATTATTTTGAATGAATTTTTGCATTTGTTTTAACTTATGAAATGATATAAATAGTCATTATTTTAACTGTCTAGCTTTTAATTATCTATATAACGTTTTAGTACTAGTAACGTGAATGTGTTGTTGCAACGCCACAAATAAATATGTCAGTTATTACACATTCAGGTTATTCATTGATGGAATAATTGTTATTGATGTTTGTTACCTTCTTAACAAGCAGTCCTAATGTTAGGTTTTGATCTTCAAAGCAAAACGAAGCTGAGCAATCAAAATCAAACAGCAAGACAAAGATCGAGGGTTGAAGAGCAAAGTGTTCAAAACCAGAAGATGAATGTCTGACACCAGGGCCTACTTGTTAAGACATTAACACTAATAAAGAGAGGGATCAATAATATGCCATTGCAAAAGTAATTCAAGATGGTAAAAGTAATGTCTTGATTTCTGTTCAAAATGTAAAACAAATTTAATTTGATTCTGTGTGTGAAAAAGCTTATTAAATGCAATAATATACACAAAGAATAAATGTATGCTAAAATTCAAATTGAATTATTAATAATTATCCAAATTCTATGACACTCCAAACAAATCTAAAATTAATAATTATGTTTGATTAGGCTTGTAAAAGATGGCACAGATTCTTAGCACTGCAATCCTACATCTCTTTCGCTCAATTCCAACCTTTGGTCACTTCTTTGAACAGTTTGTATATTTTCCATGTGGGTCTCCACTAGATACTGTAGGTTTCCCTCTTACTTCCCAAAGACTTAAACATTAAATTAACTGGTCATTATGGCTTGAAATAAGTCTGATGTGAATGTATGAGTTCTGTGACATAATGGTTTCCCCTGCCAGGCTGATTGCTGACCAGTACCTGAGTAATGTTGCTGGTATATTTTCAATATAGATAGTAATCACTGACAAACATAGCACAAGCAGACAGAGAAAGTCAAGCTGAAATGCAAGTGAAGAATTACATAGAATAGATGTTTTGTCTTGGTACCTTAACACACAGAATTTATAGTATTAAATATACTTTTTGATCGAATAAATATGTCCTTATTGATGATGAGCTCCATTTAATCAATAAATGTTCATTGAAGAAACTTAAACAGCATGCATGACCACAAAGCATGAGAGAAAGTCACAAGAACACAAGTTTTACTATTGGTGCAATAAAAACAATCAATTTACTGGAAAAACTGAACGAAAGCAATATAAATGCTGTACTGTTTAATTATTTTTAATATTTAAAGGCAGCCTACAACATATACTGAACAAGGTAAATAAATTAAGTTCAAACCTACCAGAAGAATAAAAACCACACTATCACCACTAGTTCAGGCCGTATACTGAAACAGCATCACTTAAAACATCACAGAACATCTATTACACACACTACACGTGGGGCTAACAATTGCAATCACAAAAAGTATAAGTACAGAACTAATTTTCTTGTTTGATTTCCATAAATGTAATGTATTATGTCTGTGTCATTGATTTTGGTTTGCTTATGTAACTATCCTGTAAAAATATACAAAAGTGGAGTTATGGCTGGGACAAGGAAAATTCCTCTTCCATCATGTGTTGCATGTCAATGGTAGGACAAATGATTTTGCTCACCATTTATTGTAACTCAGGATTATTGCACAGTTGAGGTCTAGTTTTTGTTTGCCTATAAAACTAAATAAAACAACAACGAAAAATCTAATTGCATCCACAATTTTATCTTATACTTTTCCCTACTTCTGTAAACATTAAATGGCAGAGAAATGGGGACTTCACTGTGGCTAAAGTTTTTCTTGATTAAATATACGTAAATTAAGTGAAACCTTTATATGATAGCTTCATCATTAATGTATTGTAATGTAATGCACTGCATTACTAAATTATTAAAAGAAAAGTTTGAATATGTTAGCTGTTGATTTATATAACGTAGACCTGCAAACAAACTGGGCCACCTGTATTTGTATTACATACAGACAGAATGTCTTTGCATTGAAATAGGTAGAATCCTTCTATATAAAAGCGGTCGGGATTGTCCTTCCGTCCCGTGAGTGCTACGCAGGCGCGGAGTTTCACACACGCCCCGTCCATTTTGCAATGCACGATGGGATTTGTAGTTTCGTTTTTCCAGGTAAAAGATGATTTTCTACTCCAGACTGTGCGAGTAGCAAGGAGTTTCACACACGCCCCGTCCATTTTGCAATGCACGATGGGATTTTTAGTTTCGTTTTTCCAGGTAAAAGATGATTTTCTCCTCCAGACTGTGTGATATCTTCTTCTTCTTTCTTACTATATAAAAGCGGTCGGGATTGTCCTTCCGTCCCGTGAGTGGAAAGCGTAGCGGTATTCCGCTTATCACAGACTTACTACTTGCAGCTTGCAGTACGAAGCTACATGATGTGAGCAGAGTTCTGGTGCTCACATCGTTCCCTTGCTTTTGTGCGCGATGCGCTGGAAAAATAGACAAAATTATGTCTCTGGAAATAATTCATGTTGATGGAGTACAAATGCCTCACCGCGTAGTAAATATCAGGGGGGTTCAAAAGGGCGACCTCAATATAGAAAAAAAGTTTAAATTTCATCACAAAAATAACAGAAACTACGAGTATTAAAGTAATACCGCTTAAATGCAATATAACCAAATTAATGAGTTTGTATAAAATATCAAATTGATCTACATATTGAATTGCCTTAAGAAGTGGTCAACTTAAAAGTCGGTCGCCTTAAAAGGCGGGTCAGCCTAGTATTCTATAATGATTTACCTAGTGCATGGTGTCATACAACTTCAGCAAAAAAGGCCACTTGTGTATGTTTAATAAAAGACAGATGAGTACTGGAATAAAAAATGTGTAACAATATCCAAACTGCAAGGATGTAAAATATACCAACAAATAGGATTAGAAATAACAACATCCAAAGACTCTGCTATCATGGTAATTGTAGCTTCTCCACTATTCTCTAATTCCTTATTGCAACAACATTTCCTGGCACTTGATTTTACCTTTTTCCTTTGTTTATAATCCAATTTAGTGGTCAAATGCATTTCAGAATGTCATTTCCTTACTGAAGTGCACCATACTCAACAACATATTGACTATTAATGCTCATCTGTCAATGCCATACAATAGTCAATGAAATAAATAAATAAAAAATCTGTATTAATAATATATTTATTGTCTTTAAATACTATGTGAAAATAGCTACATCATTTTTGCGTTCATCATTTATTAACATCCCTGGACACCCACAGTAATATATTTTGATATTATGTTTATTTCTTTTACCAATAGTTCTAAACTGCTAAAATGTTATTTCTAATCTATTCTTAAATCTTGCATTTTCCAATATATTTGTATTGAATGGTTTACACTTTATAGATACAGCATGAACATTTATTTACATAGCACATTTTCATAAAACAATGTAGCTCAAAATGACTTACAAGCAGACCAAGAAAAAGTTATAAGAAAAAAAAAATTCAGGAAAGGCAAAAATGTTAAATAATAATAAAAAAAAAAATTTTTAAAAAAAGAAAAGGTAAAGTCAGGTGGCCGGGGAGGGCAGAAAAAAAAAATCTGCAGGGATCCCAAGGCCAGAAGACCACCCCAGCCCCCACTGGGCATTCTACTTAACATAAATGTTCCTAATTCAGTCCTCCTATTTTTCATGCTTCTGAAGTTGGTCTTGTGAACAGGGAGCTGCATGGTGACCTGATCAGGTGGTGGTTGTGCTAATCACTGCCACAGAACAGCCTGAAAAGACAGCAAAAAATAGTAGGGATTAGTACAGATTGTAGATCCCTGAAGAAATCATAGTTCTATGCCCAAATATTCTATTAGGAATTCAACAAAGATGTAGCTAAGAGAAAGCCAAATTCTTTAATTTACAAGATTACCTTAGGTTAATTATATAATGTACTTGTAATTTTTGTCTTTAGTGTTTGTTGCAATAAACCAATTTTCTCTCCCATTTAATGCCATTAAAGACATAATTCATAGCAGTGCAAACAAAGCCTCAATATACTGCTACTGATGGTGATATGAAGGAAGAATATGATAACAATGATATTTAATGCATATTAAAAAAATTCAAATTAAAATGATCTAAAATTTGCAGTTTTGTTCAGTTTGCCAGGAAGCCATTTGGGAAGCATTCCGGGTTTTTCTGGACAGAATCCCTGAAAATGCAGAATACCAGATTTGGGTCACTACATGCCAAAAGGAATTTCTCACCATTTCCGATATTGCAAAAAACTTCAGCATGTCTCAAGAGCATCTTGATATGGTTAAAAGGGTAAGTTGCTTTTTAAATTTTGAATATAAGAGACCACTACTGTAGCTATAAACAAGATAAATCATAAATTCTACAAATGAAAAACAATCACATAATGTTTGCTTTCATGACCATAAATATTTTTCATGAACAGTACTCATGCACTTAAATACAATACTGCCATTGATGTCTTTAAAGCTTGTAATTTGGTTATTGTTACTTGCTTTTGGCTAAGGAAGCTTCTAAATGCACAATCACATACATAAATACAAATAAACATTTATATATACATACATAATTTAATTTGTAGCTAAACAATTATGGACAATAATAACTCTGGAATTTAAAGTAATATTTTATTTTTCAGCATTCTTGTCAGTTTCTTCTTGTATCATCTTGTAGCACAAATAATTTGCACTTTTAATTTCCTCAGGGATGCATCTGACACCTGTCTTCATATCTTCCAGTGTTGTGTCTGTTTCTCCACCTCTCCATCCCCATACTGCTGCTTTAGATCTTCAATATTCAGAGCACCTTCTATTCTCTCACTACACTCTTGGCACATTGCCACTTTCACCCTTTACGAGACTGCCATTCCCTCTTACATATATATGGGCTGTGGAGAAGCAAACCTAATTAGAAAGTTGCATTTTTGAAAACATTATGGATTTATTAATTTCATCTTTCAAGATTAGAAGACACTTAAAGCACTTTTTTGATTTCAGTGACACTGCTCTTTTTATTTCTGCATTAACTTTCAGTTTTTTCATTTTTCCACTTTTTGTATTAATCACTTTTTCATTAATTCCAGTTAATTAGTCATGTACAAGTAATAGGAACATATTCTCTTTAAAACAAAAAAGAGAGGGATATAATCTATACTAATAAACGGCAAAGCCCTCACTCACTCACTCACTCACTCACTCACTCACTCACTCACTCACTCACTCACTCATCACTAATTCTCCAACTTCCCGTGTAGGTGGAAGGCTGAAATTTGGCAGGGTTATTCCTTACAGCTTCCTTACAAAAGTTGGGCAGGTTTCATTTCGAAATTCTACGCGTGATGGTCATAACTGGAAGCTGTTTTTCTCCATTTACTGTAATGGAGATGAGCTTGAAACCCGTGGGGGCGGAGTTTCGTCTGACATCATCACGCCTCCCACGTAATCACGCAGTACGTAGAACACCAGGAAGAGGCCCAAAAAGCGCTTTAGAAAACATGCATTATATAATTGAGAAGGCAGCGAAACAATAAGAAGTGAGCGAGTGATATATACAACTATATTCATGAGTTCTGCTACTTCGGAAACAAAGCACAGTGTAAACCTACACTTTAAATTAAGTTCATAGACAGGCTGCCGCTGGCGTTTGTAATTTAGTGCCTGCCCATATAAGGGTGGTGTTTGGCACAAACTCAGCGAAACTGCGAGAGAAAGTTTTAAGTACCGGGACTTCGGTAGCATTAGATACAGCCATGGACATAGCACGACATGGCAACAGCACAGCTGGGAATCTTCGATGCATATACACCGAGCGGCTCATGTGAACTGACGCAGTGCATAGGCAAAAAGCAACAGTTCCGAAGAGCGCTGAACAAAAACCGAATTACACAATTGAAAAGGCATCAAAAAAATATGAAGCGTCTGATACATACAAACATATTATTCATAACTGCAGCTACTGCAGAAACAAAGCACACGGTGGAAAAAGTGAATGTCCCGCTAAAGGAAGACAGTGTTAAAAAAAAAAAAAAACCCGTGCATGCAGTGTGTCAGGTCTCAGATAAAGAAGACGAGCTGTTTATTGATGCAGTAAGAAACGTGTATATATATACCCCGATCTACATACTCGAATAATGAATACTTTATTCGCAATCAATGATTGTTTTGGTAAAGCCATACTCAGTGTATTCATTAGATGAACGGTAAAAAAGTAAGAGCGAGGGGAGGATGACTTATTGAGGCATGTAGGCAAAACCACATTAGCACGCGGGCTCCATGTACGAAAAAATATATCTTTTCAAGTTCTATTTAGTCCATATGTGTCAAACTCAAGGGCCACGGGCCACATCCGGCCCGGCGTGTAATTATATCCGGCCCGCGAGATCATTTTATATACTGTATTATTGTTATTAATGGCCCGGGTATATGAAGCGCTGGTAACACAATAAACTACAGATCCCATAATGCAGCGCTTCAGCTACCTTGCCAAACACTTACCGCGTCGCCGCGGGCTCTTCAGTCGTTTCCTTACTTTGCGAAGGAAGCAGCTTTCTCACAGCTTCTGCACTGTTTTATAAACGAACGATATATAAGAAAGTCCTTTTTCCTTGCTTCGCCAACGAAGCAGCCTTTTTATTTAATCCACGGGTTCTCCGCTGTTTCATTGTTCATTTATTACGATTTTTATAGTTATTGTGTAGGTTTTATTTAATCCACGGTTTCTCTTCTGTGTTCACTGCGGTGTCTTTTCTTTACGACCTTCGCCAGGGAAGCAGCTTTCTCACAGCTTCTGCACTGTTTTAAAAACGAACTACATATAAGAAAGTCCTTTTTCCTTGCTTCGCCAACGAAGCAGCCTTTTTATTTAATCCACGGGTTCTCCGCTGTTTCATTGTTCATTTATTACGATTTTTATAGTTATTGTGTAGGTTTTATTTAATCCGCGGTTTCTCTTCTGTGTTCACTGCGGTGTCTTTTGTTTACGACCTTCTTCAGGGAAGCAGCTTTCTCACAGCTTCTGCACTGTTTTAAAAACGAACGACATATAAGAAAGTCCTTTTTCCTTGCTTCGCCAACGAGGCAGCCTTTTTATTTAATCCACAGGTTCTCCGCAGTTTTATTGTTCGTTTATTACGATTGTTACACTTATTGTATAGGCATTTTATACTTTGTTTACTGATCAACTAATCATTCCCTTTATTCTTCCAACTATACCCCTATTAAAATGTCTATCGACGTAATTACCATCAATGAAAGAACTATCACTTACCGAGTGGTGTCTATGCCCGGAGATGGCGCCTGCCTTTTCCATTCTCTGTGTTACATATTGCACGGACATATCAGGCTCACTTTTGATATCCGCAAGGACATTGTGTCTTATGTATTAAATAACTGGGAGAGGTTCAAAGTGTGGACTGATGATGGTACAGGAGATAATTATAGTACACAAGAGCACTATAAGAATGAAATGCTTAAGCCCTTCACCTATGGTTCTGCGTGTGAGTTGATGGCTGCCGCTGAATTCTTTGGTTGTCGCTTTCAAGTGTACCGAAATGGGCAGATATTTTACACCTTTGGAGAACCGTCAATGCCTCTTAAACATCTTAGATTCACAGGTGACAATTTGAGTAGTGGACACTTTGATGTTTATGAATGTTTAAACTCTCAAAAGCTGGATGTGATTTTATCGATGAAACCGGTTGTGTGCTTACAATGCTTGACAGATGCCGAATGTCACTTCAACACAACAAATCCTGCAAATACTCTCGTAATTGAAACAAACCATGAAACTCAAACCGATTATGACAGCAGCAATCCAAGCTGTGAGATTTGAGACAAGATTACTGTTCACATGGCCAACTGTAAGTTACATGCTCAAGAGTAAGCTCAGCGCACAGCTTGGTCATGTTACAACCGGAGGGCCGAACTGACAACATGGTATACAAAGAGATCCTTAACAAATAATTATTGGCATATTTTCCC
>JANRMT010062791.1:37325031-37351848 GCA_026402145.1 Polypterus bichir lapradei
AATCTTCGATGCATATACACCGAGCGGCTCACGTGAACTGACGCAGTACATAGGCAAAAAGCAACAGTTCCGAAGAGCGCTGAACAAAAACCGAATTACACAATTGAAAAGGCATCAAAAAAATATGAAGCGTCTGATACATACAAACATATTATTCATAACTGCAGCTACTGCAGAAACAAAGCACACGGTGGAAAAAGTGAATGTCCCGCTAAAGGAAGACAGTGTTAAAAAAAAAAAAAAACCCGTGCATGCAGTGTGTCAGGTCTCAGATAAAGAAGACGAGCTGTTTATTGATGCAGTAAGAAACGTGTATATATATACCCCGATCTACATACTCGAATAATGAATACTTTATTCGCAATCAATGATTGTTTTGGTAAAGCCATACTCAGTGTATTCATTAGATGAACGGTAAAAAAGTAAGAGCGAGGGGAGGATGACTTATTGAGGCATGTAGGCAAAACCACATTAGCACGCGGGCTCCATGTACGAAAAAATATATCTTTTCAAGTTCTATTTAGTCCATATGTGTCAAACTCAAGGGCCACGGGCCACATCCGGCCCGGCGTGTAATTATATCCGGCCCGCGAGATCATTTTATATACTGTATTATTGTTATTAATGGCCCGGGTATATGAAGCGCTGGTAACACAATAAACTACAGATCCCATAATGCAGCGCTTCAGCTACCTTGCCAAACACTTACCGCGTCGCCGCGGGCTCTTCAGTCGTTTCCTTACTTTGCGAAGGAAGCAGCTTTCTCACAGCTTCTGCACTGTTTTATAAACGAACGATATATAAGAAAGTCCTTTTTCCTTGCTTCGCCAACGAAGCAGCCTTTTTATTTAATCCACGGGTTCTCCGCTGTTTCATTGTTCATTTATTACGATTTTTATAGTTATTGTGTAGGTTTTATTTAATCCGCGGTTTCTCTTCTGTGTTCACTGCGGTGTCTTTTCTTTACGACCTTCGCCAGGGAAGCAGCTTTCTCACAGCTTCTGCACTGTTTTAAAAACGAACTACATATAAGAAAGTCCTTTTTCCTTGCTTCGCCAACGAAGCAGCCTTTTTATTTAATTCACGGGTTCTCCGCTGTTTCATTGTTCATTTATTACGATTTTTATAGTTATTGTGTAGGTTTTATTTAATCCACGGTTTCTCTTCTGTGTTCACTGCGGTGTCTTTTCTTTACGACCTTCGCCAGGGAAGCAGCTTTCTCACAGCTTCTGCACTGTTTTAAAAACGAACGACATATAAGAAAGTCCTTTTTCCTTGCTTCGCCAACGAGGCAGCCTTTTTATTTAATCCACAGGTTCTCCGCAGTTTTATTGTTCGTTTATTACGATTGTTACACTTATTGTATAGGCATTTTATACTTTGTTTACTGATCAACTAATCATTCCCTTTATTCTTCCAACTATACCCCTATTAAAATGTCTATCGACGTAATTACCATCAATGAAAGAACTATCACTTACCGAGTGGTGTCTATGCCCGGAGATGGCGCCTGCCTTTTCCATTCTCTGTGTTACATATTGCACGGACATATCAGGCTCACTTTTGATATCCGCAAGGACATTGTGTCTTATGTATTAAATAACTGGGAGAGGTTCAAAGTGTGGACTGATGATGGTACAGGAGATAATTATAGTACACAAGAGCACTATAAGAATGAAATGCTTAAGCCCTTCACCTATGGTTCTGCGTGTGAGTTGATGGCTGCCGCTGAATTCTTTGGTTGTCGCTTTCAAGTGTACCGAAATGGGCAGATATTTTACACCTTTGGAGAACCGTCAATGCCTCTTAAACATCTTAGATTCACAGGTGACAATTTGAGTAGTGGACACTTTGATGTTTATGAATGTTTAAACTCTCAAAAGCTGGATGTGATTTTATCGATGAAACCGGTTGTGTGCTTACAATGCTTGACAGATGCCGAATGTCACTTCAACACAACAAATCCTGCAAATACTATCGTAATTGAAACAAACCATGAAACTCAAACCGATTATGACAGCAGCAATCCAAGCTGTGAGATTTGAGACAAGATTACTGTTCACATGGCCAACTGTAAGTTACATGCTCAAGAGTAAGCTCAGCGCACAGCTTGGTCATGTTACAACCGGAGGGCCGAACTGACAACATGGTATACAAAGAGATCCTTAACAAATAATTATTGGCATATTTTCCCTCAGTTTAAAAAGGTTAAATTTTCTTGTTAATAAAAATTTTAAGGCAGTACTTCGCCGCTGCGAAGCGCGGGTATTTTGCTAGTGTAAGAGATAACTGTAAGTACAAAATAAACAGATCACAGAACAAGAACCTTCTTTGGGCTTCCTTAACCAATCCAACTGGAGGATGGCTCATCCACTTACCCTCCATGCTACCTCGCAAAATCACTCTACTTCTCATCTCCCTCTACCCACTCCAGTTCCCCAGTACTCATTTGCCCCTGATTTTTTACCTGTTCATTTATTAACTTCTGGTAAGTTGCAGCAGTGAGGAAATAACAAATACCAGAACAACACAGTTTTATATTATTCTGTCCCAATACCACATGTTGAGTTATTCTTACCAATGTCTGGGCCATCTCAGAGTGACATTGGTGTCTTGTAGGATTCTTGTATGCTGTGGAGGAGGTAGAGAATAGCTTCTGGTATCTTATTAACATCAATGTGAGCAAGATCACCACCCATGTCCCTTTCTTCTTCACTTCTGGTTTTTATAACAAACTTTTTAAAATACCCTGTAAGTGCCACATGTAAATCCTTCTGTCTTTCTGTTGGCCTTTTGTTCTTACATATATTGTAATCAATTGTCCCTACTGTATATGTCCTTGTCCTTGGCCATTTTCTCCTGGCACATTTTTTTCTAGGCTAGTTTAGTTATACTGTATTTCTCAGTAACTTATAGCTTGCAACTGCTGATGTATGACTTAGTTCAAGGTGGATGTGTCTCCATATTTGAATAATGTATCTGTTTTCACTTTATTAAAATGTATATGACTCCAGCTGGTGAACCTGATTGGTTGCTTCAGATTTTTTGACTTATTCTCTGGACCTTGGAATGTTTAAGACCCACTATTAGATAAATAGGGGCCCTCTACTATTTGTGTGGCCTTGATTACCAGTTGGGGTTGCTTCTTTCTAACAACCCATTGTCCTGTAGGAGCATGTGTTCCTCGGTTTCCTTCAGATAATCTGGGATCCCTTCACACTGTGTCCCCCTTTCTCTACTCAAGTGGTCCTCACTGGCCTGGGTAACCACCTCCCTAACCCAGGGTCTGACTATGGGACACTCTTTGTCAGTAAGTGTAGGACCAAGTGCTATTTGCCTCCCCTCAGGAAACCTGGGGATCAGTTCACACTGTGTTCCTGTATGTTATACCATACAGGAAATGTTTACCTGTATGGCCAAATCCACCCCAGACAGCGCTCCAAGGTCTGAAAGCCTTACCTAATTACGCAGTGCCTCCAAATGTGCTTTGATGACATCTTCAGTCTTGTGTATCGCAGCCTGTATGGTATTAAATACAGACAGAAGCGTTGTCAGCAGCTTTAATAATTCTTGCAGATCCTATAGGTCTACTCTGCCTTGTTTTTCTTCGGGAGAATCTTCTAGTGTTTCTACCCTGGCTTTGTGAGTCTGGTGAGTGCTGGCCTTGCACATGCACAGTCGAGTTTTCCATGACATTGTGGGAAAAAGATTGTGGAAGTCCCTTTTCTGGGATGGACTATTCTGTTTTAAAAATTTTAGCTACGGAAATCAGACATGAATTCTGATCATCTTCAGTTAAGAAAGGAGAGTCATTTACAGCTCAGTCAGTTAGGAGTTTAAAAGCGACGTTCTTCTCATCCCGGTCTACTTGTGCCTTACGGCCTTCAGATCGGTAAGCTGAAACATAGAACAGATGGCCCCTTACAGTGGTTTTGACCCTTTGACATTATGTACTTCGTTATTGTCTGTGGTGAATAATGCTCTGTCGAAGTGGTCATTCAGCGTTCCTACCAGCAAGTCCTTCTCCTGCACACACAGATCCCAGTCATTGACCCGGTATTTGGCCAGCTGTCTTTACATATCGCAACACTTCGCCACGGTGACCGGTTATTTCCCCACCTGTCTGCTTTTATAGCTGATCTTCTTCCCATTCCTTGGACAGGTGTCAATGCCGGAAATGCAGGATTACAGTCAGGGTTCTGGTTACAATAAAATACTTTAGCAGGTCCTTGCCAAGCTGATGGCCAGAAATCCTGCCAACTGTGCCAATTGTGACCATGAGAGGGTGCGAGAGAGCCCCAAACCACAGATACAGTAATACCTCACACAATTCCTAATTCAAATTAAAGGTGTTTATTCAAACACAGCAGCTTTCCAATGATCACCCTTCCACAGACACAGACACACAAATAATCCAATCACAATTCCTCCTTCCTCCTCCTCCAAGTGTGTACCCCACTCACTGCCTCTGCTTTCTTTTAATGTCAACCTGGGAAATGCTTCCAGTCTCCTCTCAAAGTCATCATTCTGGACAAAAAATCTTTCAATGCCTATCAGACAGCACTGGTGCCACAATTACTCCTAACTCAATAACAGCTTTGTTTGGTGTTCTCTGAGATGGGCTTAAAGTAGAGAAGGACAAACAAACTGTAATTGCCTTTACCTTACTGCCAGCACGTAGACTTATTTTGCTCCATTGGAAGAAGTCCACCCCACCTCTTTTAGGTCAGTGGGTAATTGATGTTCTATGCTATGTGAAAATGGAAAAAATCTAATTCTCATTTTGAGGATTTGTTCAAACCATTTTTAATATATGACAGGATCTAAACATGAACATTTTAGAATAAGCTACTATATCGTGGAAAAGGATACTCTTCCTTCCTTGCTGCTTATAAAGATTTTCTCTGTTGTTTGCTGTCCTCTCTTTCTCTTTTTGAATTTTTGTTTGTTACATTTGACTTGATTGTCCCATCCATCCATTATCCATCCATCCATTATCCA
This sequence comes from Polypterus bichir lapradei, assembly GCA_026402145.1. Taxonomy (NCBI): domain Eukaryota; kingdom Metazoa; phylum Chordata; class Cladistia; order Polypteriformes; family Polypteridae; genus Polypterus; species Polypterus bichir. The sequence continues at coordinate 37,330,033 of JANRMT010062791.1, forward strand.
ACACGCTATATCCTAACTACAGGGTCACGGGGGTCTGCTGGAACCAATCCCAGCCAACACAGGGCACAAGGCAGGAAACAGTATTATAAAGAAAATAACATTTCGGTGTGTTGCTTAGTGTAATGGGCTATAAACCAGTGTTTTAAAGAAAAGGCAGAATTTCTGGAAAACTCTGCTACAGGTTATTGCTGATGGCTATCTACAGGACATAAATATTTACCTGTCTTGTTAAAGAGTCACTTGCTTTGATTTAGTATCTCATCTACATACAATGTGGGGATACAGAACTGTCTGCTTCCTTGGAAAATTGGTTTCTAATCATGGACTCAAAGTAAATGTGTTTACACAATTTGTTATGCAGAGGAAATTGGCTTGCACCATTGTTTTCACTGATTGCCATGTTGCTATGCAGAAATTGAAGTATATATATATTTCTGGGAAAAGGAGAATAAAGAAAACATAGAAGTATGATCTGAGACTCGGGACTGCTGTCTGTTTCTTTTATGCTTTACACCATATCACTGTGGCTACACCCTGTAGCAACAGTGGCTTGTACCTGGCCCAGGTTCACCTAGGCCTGAGGTCGGTAACACACACACACACACATCAGGGACAATTTAGAATTGCCAATGCACCTAACCTGCATGCCTTTGGACTGTGGGAGAAAACTGGAGTACCCGGAGGAAACCTACACAGACACGGGAAGAACATGCAAACTCCACGCAGGGAGGACACGGGAAGCGAACCCAGGTCTCCTTACTGCGAGGCAGCAGTGCTACCCACTGCACCACCATGCCGCCCCTGACTTGATTGTATGACATGTTATTTGCCTCAAATGAATATCTTTAAAAATAAAAAATGATAAAAAAAGTTATACTGGAGAATGTTTTAAGGCTTTTTAATACTATCACAATCTGATTTATAGGTGTATTTTTTTTTTCTCTTAATAGGTTGTATTCATTGAAATAAGCAAGGTGCATTAATTGTACATTTATAGGAGTGACAAGAAAATGTTAGGAAGTGCTTGGAGCACACAGCATAAAAGTCAAATAGATCAGACATGCAGCAATGAAATTTTCATTTGGAAAAGACCAATGAAAATAGCCAGTAAGATGACTAAGTAATACATTTTCCACCAAGTGAAAAATGCATGTCTCACATAGACTAGTTATAGTAATACAGTATCAACAACATAAAAATTTGATAATAAGATTCTACAACAAAATATCCCAACTTCTTTCTATTCTGGACCATACTCTCTTAAAAGAAGTTTATGCAACATTTGTCTCCTAGCGTCTGCTCTCTTTACCATGTGGAAAAAGTCATTTGTGGATGTAAGAAGAAAAGCTTTATCCAAAGTTACCTTAAACCTACCAAATGTAATCCAGTTAAGATATTTGGTGGAGCTAGGGTTTTTATAAAGTGATTCTTGAAAGTTATAATGGTAACACATGTTTTTGAATTGATACGAATACTATAGGACAGTCTACAAACAAAGAAAATAATTTAGATTCAAGATGATGTTAACTACTGTAGATGTGGATATTCTCTAAACTTACTCCAACAACTAATAGGCAGGAGTCCTATTTAGGGATTTATAGACTCCAACAGAAATAACCAAAAGAAAAAAGATCTTGTACATTTTTTGAAAAACAAATCTCTGCACAGAGGTAATTTATCATGTTATCAGATCGCTAATGACACACACCTAATACACAAAGGGTACCAACTAAACTCTATGTTTCTTTTCTTAATGAGGGATGGGATGACATATCAATACACCTATTATTTATAACCTCCTACTTCTTCCACTATCCGGGAAGGCTGCTTCACTGACAAGGACTATTTTTCAAATTTCACTCCTTTGCTTCCACCAAGTTTACCATGTCCTTTGAGCCCTTTAGGGATCACAGCTAGACAGGGAATGGTAAATCATAACTTCTCATTTCACTCGAAATCAATTCAGACAGAGACATTGAGTTTAAGTCTTTACTTGAAAATCCTATTTATTTGCAGAATAACCAATAACAGCACATATAAGCAACAGAAAGATTTGTACAACCTGGGTAGGTTCATGCTGTCTTTACATGACATTTTCTAGATGGTGCACTTAGTTACAGATTATATATTTTTAAACAAAAAAAAATAAAAAAAAATTTCTTGCCAGAGACAGAGAGAGAGAGATCATTGGAAAGTGTCAAACATCTAAGCAGATAGAAAGCTCAATTTAAATTCTCGTCCAAATGAAGTGTACACACCTGGCTTTCTTCTAGACGAGCAGACAGTATTATCACACAAGCACAAGGCCAGTTCCCATTGAAATCAAAAACTGCTTGAAGCTGCAACCAGGCTGGCTAAACAAAACATTCTATGGTTCTGCTACACTTTCTTGTTATGTAAAATACTCTGAATCTTGCTTTGCCTTTCAGCTTTCCCAGAATAAACTGTACTTACGGTCAGCCTGACAGCTTTTTTAGCCTGTTACCTTAAATCTATCAGCTGAAAAGGTTAAACCATGTTCCCTACAAAATGAAGCCAATATTGACCTTTTTGTCCACAGCAAAAGAAATAGAAATATTTGGTAAAAATCAAATGCTACATGTAGCCAATATGATGATGTCAAGCGGGTTAAGTAGGGGTGTCTTGTTTAGTGGCTGCTTCTTTGGACAGTAATTGGACAGCCTCCATCATAAGGATACAAATGTTTTCAGAATCACAGAAAAATAAAAAAGAGTATGGCAGGTCATCTGTCCTTGAAATTAATTTGAGCTAGAAGTGCTGAAAAAATAAAACAGTGAAGCATCAAAAACATTTGAGGTGCCACGGGCATCCCCATTTATTGATGATATGCAAGCACTCTTTAAAAACTGCATTGCCTGCTATTCCTTTTTAAGTAACATAGGTAAGGGATGACACCATGTGTCTTGTTCTTAGGCTCGGTTGAAAGATGCCTTCTACCTTGAAGCACAATGTCTACATTGTGGATGAATGGGAAGAGACAGGAACAAAGACATTACTTGGCTGGTGTTATGATTCCTCCTGTTGGTCAAGACCTTTCTGGTTAGGAGCAGAAGTAGAAAACAGTCTGTGGTATACCTCCAAAATATTTCCTCTGTGCTTCATTCACTTCAAACCCTGTGATATGTACATGAAAATTTTGGAACTTTTAATAATTTTCAACTAAATTGTGCCACTCTGATGAAACATGACTGCCTACAGGAGGAATCACATGGATTTTTTTTGTATAGTTTGAAATGCTGCATTGAAATTATTATAACTGCTTGACTTGTTTAAGGTTTAACAGTTTGTCTTTGTTCAGCATTCTTATTTGATTAGGTTAAGGTTTAAGAATTTCATTATTATTAATTTTATGACTGATAAAAGGTTTAGTTAGTATATTAATTATTGACTGTTTTTAAAGGATAACAAAGAGGCATGCTTGGCAGTCTCTGGATGTGCTTGCCTAGTAGTGTCGTAATTGATAATTAAAAATCAATAAGACACTCGCATTGAGGGGCACCAATACATGTAGGAAATAGAAAGATGAATTTTAATTTGGTTAATTAATTATTAGTTTTGACATTGGCATTACCGGTAATTAATCAAATAATTTGGTAAGGCTCTTACTTTATTTACCTTACCTTTCTATGTTGTAGGAGGCAGATCTTTGGACTTTAGACTTATATCAAGGTAACTGAAGCACACTTGTTTTAAGAAACAGAATAATACAATTTATTGATAAACGCAAGGAATGCAAAAATGTGATAACTGCATTTAAATGTTGACATATAAGACAGGACACAGATAGACTCAACAGACAAACACATAACATCCAATAGCCTGGCTGTTTACTGTTTATTTAGAGTTCTAATTTATCTTGGCACAGATAAATAATTTTATGATACCAAGCCTTTAAAAATGATGTCTGGTGTTGTATGGAGTAGTTAGTTTGTTGCTGCTCTGGGTTCAAGTGGAAGATTCCTCTTGTATTCGAGTGCACTCTTTCTCTTTATGCACGATCCTTTCTGTGATGCTGCTTTCTCAGCTTGTTTTCTGCTGTTAGGCCCTTTGCTCTGTCGTCTGCAACTTAGTGAAAAGCATTACTCCTTCTGGCATAAGAGTTTAGATGCTGAAGTTCCCTTCTTGAAGTAATGACTTTTTCTCAGCCATTTTAGTCCATTTGCCCACAACATGGCTTGGCAGAGAGATTGTCAATTTCTGATCCACAAAGTAAAAGAGGTTGGCTGTTCTCTACTCCTTAAACTGGGAATAACAAATCAGCTTTTAATTTTAATGAGCAGGTTTCAGAGATTTTCAGTCATTTTGAAGAGTTTTCCCTCCCTGACAGAATCCTAGAGAGGGTACCCCAAAAGAATCTCCAGGGAGTTTAGCCAGAGTGCCCAAAGAATATCCCCCAGTTGCCTACAGCTTTGGCTTCTCTAACTGGATCTTCGCTTTCAGTTCCATAAAGAAAAGAGAATTGTCAATTTCACCTCCCCCAAGATAGTGAGTGGCTCATCAGCGTTTTTAGTTTCAGAGAGCAGGTTTCAGAAAGTCATTTTGTAGATTTCCTTCACCCTGAGAGCATCACAGAGAGAGTGCCCCAAGAGAATCCCCAGGGTGTTCAATGACATTGTCCATAGAGTATCTCAGGTAGAATGAGTGTAAGTAGGGCTAAGGGAATATATAACTTATCCTGATTGGATTCAAGTCACTTCTAGTTACAAAATCAGTAAGAATTTAAAGTTTATGGTGAGTGTGAAAAGAAAAGTGTTTTCCATGATGATACAGCCTGCAAGAAAATGGCGCTGTATTAGGCAATAGGTAATGTTCTGTTATAGGATGGCCAGTTCAAAGGGCAGAGCTTAACTTAAATTAACTTTTTCATGATAAGATTTAAAATAGCCGGTTAAAGGAAAAAAAAAATGAAGAAATAGTGTTACAGGTAAGAATTAATTTCCACAAAGCAAGAATGATGTATACATTAGAATCTCAAACAAAGTAAATAAATATACCCAGTAAGCCTGATGATAGGTTGTGTTGGCTTCTTGCTGACTTAGCTTTGGTATGGTTGCTGCCTTTTTATGTCAATCATTGCATAGCTGCAGTCATAATATTTACTATGCTAGGCCCATTACTAGACATGTAACATGGCAGTCATGTAACACATCATGTCATCGTTCTTCACTTGAATAAAGCTCTAATACCAATTTGTTAGCAGTAGTTACAGACAATTAAAGCAAGGCATTATTAGGACCTTTTTGCCACATATTTGGTTCCAGACTCTTGGCTTAGCAGTCCAAGTTTTGACAATGTTCTTTCTTGCTTTTCCTGGTATTTCTGACCTATGCTTATTCATTGACTTAATATCTAGCCCACTGATGATCTTGGTCCATTTCTCTTTACCCGTACATCTCAATGCAAACGACTAGGGGCCTTTCCTCCATTTTAACACACTGGGGTTATTTCTGGATTAGCAAAGCCATCACAGAACAAACCCTAAAATGTCTAGGGTCCTCAAACCAGAGTATCTTCCAAAAAACTGATACAACCGCAATTTTGACCTTTTTCCTTTAATTCAAAGAGGCATACGCTCAAAGGAGTCTAATAACTTAATTTGACAAATATATTTAATGTATATGCATCATCACACTACAAAAATTGCAAAATACAGTAGAACTTGAAGGAAAAACCTTTGCTGCATATTTTAGACTAATATTTGTTGTGAGTGGTATGAAGCTATTCTTTAGAAAAAAACATTGACCTAATATACAGTACAAGCATACATCATTCACTTTATTTTGTGTTCTTCACCTGTGTGGCTATAAGTTATTTCATTTCAATTTACAAAAAGCTTTTGGTTCATCTTTACGTATTTAATATACAGTTAAGGCTATGTGGCTGTCCAAATGATTGCAATTCAAAGGCAAAACATTTACCAAATAATACCTTCAGTATAGTTTATATAATAAGGAACATTAAAATTTAACAGTGTTATAATGTTTTTCTGAAGAGCTTTTACCACCAAGTTTTAACATCTTCTGTCAAAAGATGAATGCCCGGAATTATTATGGCTGACACCATAAATAATACTTTGTTCAATGTCAAGAAAATAATTGAATGAAAAATATCAAATTTAAAGCCCATTTCATATCACTGTTAGCCTGAGTGCTATGATATCAGAAGTAAATAGGTTCAAATTTAAGTATATCCTCGTAGCTTTAAATACCCCATACCCATATACAGTAATCTAATTTTCTGGACAACCCAGCCACATCTCATTCTTTCTCGTGCCAAAATCTGCCACGGTGAGTGTAAGAAAGCAAGCACATGGGAAGCACCTGACTGCAGTGCCAATCATAGCTTTCCTGGGGCCCTAAGCAGAATTCTGTTTGGGGCCCCATTTCCATGAATACATGTCAGTTCTTCACCCCTTCCTTATCAGAATCTGCTTTGCTGTGTAGCTGTTTGACTGTAAATTAACATAAAGGATGAGTTGTGATTAAAACTAATTTTAGTACTTTGAAGTGGAACATTAACACAAATACAAATTAAAACATTAAGAAGTATGACAACCACCACTTGAAGTTAAGTACCATCCACCCATCCATTTTCCAACCCGCTGAATCCGAACACAGGGGTCTGCTGGAGCCAATCCCAGCCAACAAGGTAGGAACCAATCCCAGGCAGGGTGCCAACCCACTGCAGGACACACACAAACACACCCACTCACTAGGGCCAATTTAGAATCGCCAATCCACCTAACCTGCATGTCTTTGGACAGCGGGAGGAAACCCATGCAGACACAGGGAGAACATGCAAACTCCACGCAGGGAGGACCTGGGAAGCGAACCTGGGTCTCCTAACTGCGAGGCAGCAGCGCTACCACTGTGCCACCGTGCCGCCCGGTAAGTACCAATACATGCAAAAAAAGACACTATTCAAAGCATAATAACACTGTTGTCATGTTCTTATAATGGAATAATGAAACAGCACTTATTTAAATCTCTTTTCAGAACTTGCAATAATGAGCAAAACCTTTGGAAAGTAAAACATATCTAAAAATACAGATAAGCTGCAAAAAGGAAGACATGTTTTGTGGTGCAGAACATTTTTCAGTTGTTCAGAAACAATCTTATTGTTGCCAGTTTGCCAAAGACTGTCCTTTCAGTCACAGAGAGACTTCATATTAGACTAAGCATGTCTGACAATAAATCAAACACTGATGGCTTATGAGGTACAACATTTATCTGCATCTTCTTCTTTGTTCTCAAGTTGCTTTTTTCTTTTCCCGTCTACTGATGATTCTGTGATGTATATGCCATGGTGTTCTGTTCTGTGAATTATGATCCGTGTTGATGATGAAAAAAAAATTACTGTTGTCATCTTGTGATGTGACAAAATTTGATTCTGGTGGGGGACCCTACCTGGAATGGTCTCCATAAATTTATTAAGCCTATAAAAAACTTAACAAAAGAATAGACAAACATTATCATGAAATTATCAGCATGGGGGATGAGGGGAGTCTAAAAGGAGAGAAACCCTTTATGAGTGCCACCCAGATCAGTTCTGAGGGGACAACAGAAGAACTAGCTTAGAATGTGTAAGAGTTTCTCCCATTTGAACAGCCATTACACAATAAAAACAAGTAATGCAAGAGTAAGCAGTAGGTGTATAGATAGCCACAAAAACTACAGAAACAGCATCTGTGATTATGAGTATGTGTGTTTATATACATAGACACTGTATATAAAAAGAGGGAGAAGAAAAGATAGAGTATGCAATGTCAAAGCTTAAAGTTATACTTGATACCCATGACAGAACAACAGAATAAGTGCAAGCTGTCCTTCAGCTGACAGAATACACCATGTCAAATATTAAAAGCCAAGAGAGTATGATCTCTCAACTAGCTACTCTGGTAGACAGTGAAAGAGAGAAGGAGCAACGGAGGAAAAATCTTTAAAAACATTATTTTGGCAGCTAATTATTTTTCAAAATATAAGGTAATTTCAGATGTAAATTTTAAACTATGGAAAAAAAGTAAAAACACAAATACAGGTACAGTCTTGAGTCTTCATTCAAAACAAGAGCTGTTGCTTCTGTATTCAAGCATACAAGATAGGAGTCACAACACAGAGGCAATCATCCTGCTTTAGCTCCCATCTTCAGATTAGTAGAACACCAGCAGCTTACAATCACTGCCAAACCACTGGCAGACCAGGATAATTTGATGAAAGAGCTGGTCAAAGCCCAGTGTTAAATGTTCTAAACGTCATGTGACAAGCATGTTATGCAATAAGTCTGTTCCTGCACAGGACAATAAATTGCTTTGCCCTTGGTTTATCCATCCATCCATTATCCACAGGGTCACGGGGATCTGCTGGAGCCAATCCCAGCCAATTGTTTATGAAATGTGGCAGAGCAGCTACGGAGCTATCCTTGTGATGCTGCTGTCAGAGACAGCGAATCGCCGGTGAATCCTGGTCTCAATAGTATACAGTACATATTTTCCCAATATACATTACAACAAAATTTCCATTATGATGAAATATATTTGTGGTCCCATGAATTTCGTTATAATGAGATTCCTCCTGTATCGCTCCATACCACAGGTCATTCTTGAATCTATCTAATTTTTGCATTCTTTTCCTTCTTTTTCAGGCACACATTAAAGTTTAAATCATGTAACCTGAGCTTTTTCTGTAATATGTTTTGGATTATTGCAAATATTTTGCCAAAATACAATATGCTTAATTAAGTAAAGATTTCAAAGAGATAACTAAGTTACTGATAGTTAATTTAATATAATATAAAGTTAATGGATCCTGAAATTCTCAAAGAATTAAGTCACAAAGGACCACATAATGAATTAATGAATTAGCTACAAATAAATAATATGTTTTTAATATTTATACAATTTTTAAATTGTCAACTTATTATTGTTTTTGTTTTTTTTGCAGAGAGTGCAGATGAGGGATGAGAAACTACACGAATGGTAAGTACTGATCTATAAGAAATAAAATATTTTCTTATCTCTTTAAATAATTAGCTCTGAGGTGAAAGTGATCATAATGCTTTAAAAAGCTTGCTTTTATTTTATTTTTCTCCTCTTCCTTGTTTTTCTTTAAAGGTTAGCAATATCCATCAGGAATAACCGAGGGTGCTCTGCTTGAAAAAAAAGAGAATTACATATTCAATCTAAACCTTTATGTTGAGCAAATATGAATTTGACAGAAAAATTTCTACAAGTACACTTTCTTTGAGCCCGAATAAAGTATTTTTTATTCTGTTGATATTTCTAATTTCCCTAAATTTGTCACCACCTCGTAAAAAATGGGAAATTCAAAGCTATCAGACACTCTTCCTATTTGCTTTTAACAATGCAAAAAAAAAGAACAAAATAAACATTAATCTCTAAATTTCTATTCCTGTATGTTGCATGGAACACTGTGCTACTTCTTATCCCTTTGAAAAACTTAAATAATAAATTAAGATACATTATCTACTAAGGGCAAAAGGATCAATTGAATATCCCTCCATCTATTTTATTAACTATTGAGAAGCTGAATCTACTATATATATATACGGCTTAGTGGGGTTACAGATCCCTGTAGTACATGATGAGTAATAGTTAAATTGTGAGAAATACAGTTTTTCAGCTGAATTAATTGAAATGTGTTAATTAAGTAAGTTTGAAACCATTAATTGGCAGCAGCATTTATAACAAATTGAAGTCAGACGTACCAATAAAAGTGTGAGCAAATAGTGTCAAATGCTGAACTTAAGATCAAGAAGGATAAGAATGCTTAGTAATCCTGAATCAGCAGCCTGAAGCAGATTATTTGTTACTGTAACCAAGGCTTTTTTCCTATGCCAGTTCTTTCTGTCTGTCTAAATATCTATCTATCCACTGACTGGGACTGTGTACCAGACACCATTAGCTAAAAGTCCAGCCTCTGTAAATGTGCACAGTAGGAGTGGTAATGTCTCCTTTATTACTTGTCACATCATCATCATCAATGCAGTGAGGATGAACTAGGAAAAAACAAACTTTGACACATTTTAATTGCAACAGCATGTCAAATTTACTGGTGGGGAAAGACACAAAAGGAGACTGAGAATTTTTAAGATGGACTGGATGATGCAAAAGAGAGTATATAGAGAATGGAAAATGTGAGAAAGTTTAGAAATATTTCAATCTGGGTAATTCTGAAAGGCAAAGAAATCAACAAAATAAAAAAGTATGCACCTTGACTTCTTGACTCGTTACTAGCAAAAAGAAAAAGAACATTGAAGAAAGCACAAATGTACTGGCAAGTACAGCATATGATGTGGAAAGCTGGAATGTGGAAATGTTTCATATGCTTAAAAAAAGGGTTAGAATATGAATACACAAAATAAATTAAATCTGTGTTGTGGAATTATTAACAATTTTTACAAAATTGTTTAATCAATTTTGCTTTATTTACTGTAAATGTTATTAATTTTTGTGTTTTTGAAAATATTTTATCATAATTTGGTGACACCAATTTGTAATCATTTTGTATGTGCTTGTTTTCATGGGCACTGCAGATTTTGTGTGTCCAACTGCTGCATGTGCCATTTGTGCTGTGAAATCATGGTGTCAATGAAAAGGTATATAAGATGGTTGCTTGCATTGATCAGTCTCCAAACATTAAGACCTGTCCTTTTTTAATGACTTGTAAACTAAATAAAATAATAGCGTAGTTTTGATTAATTACTTTCTCGTGTACAAAGTATATTCCATTTCGGGATTTTGATGAATCTCAACATTTTAGACCTCCCTGAATCTGAAAATACCATTTTTGGAATTATGTCTGTGTGTGTGTGTGTGTGTGTGTGTGTGTAAAAATGATAACCTCAGTACATTTTCAGTTAGGATAACCACATTTTGCATACAAGTATTAGGTAAAAAATCATAGATTTTTATCAACTTTTCATCTATTTCCACTATCCACAAGTGGTACTGTTTTATTCATGCAGCTGCAGAGTCTAATTTATTCAAGTTTACTTTTATAATAATTGTTCAATATATTATACATTTGATTTGATTTGTTGTTGATGATTTTTAATATACATAATATAAAAATATAATCATTGTCTTGCGGTTTACTCCTCAAATATCCATCCCAATATCTGAGCATACGAGAAAGTCTACGGGAGACCACTCCTGATTTTTTTTCTTTTGACTTTTGAATTTGATCCTCTGCCTGATTAGTGGCTATTCTCTGCCTTATCCTTTTAGATAAGGAGCTTGTTCATCTGTTTTACATTCATAAAAATTCAGACAATTGTATTACCTTACAAAGAAAACTAGATTTCAGAAGTATTTGTTTAATCCTTCCTTGAGAAAATAGTATCTTAGATTCCAATCAGTTTATTTTTGTATAGAGAGCATTCTTCACTGAGTGTAGGTGAAGAACACTGTAAAAAGGAAATATGCAAGTATAGTTTTTTTATTTTATTTATTTATTTTTATTTTTATTTTTTTATAAATGCAGAAATAGTACACATAAACACACAGATTGATTAATACACATAGATGGATACACAGAAAGTGTTACTAGAAGACATTGCCTGGAATACTTAAATTTTAATAGCCATTGTATACCAGTAATGTATTTGGGTTAAAAATATCTGTGGTAGCTTTGCTGCCTCGCAGTTAGGAGTCCCGGGTTCGCTTCCTGGGTCCTCCCTGCGTGGAGTTTGCATTTCTTCCGGGTGCTCTGGTTTCCTTCCACAGTCCAAAGACATGCAGGTTAGGTACATTGGTGATTCTAAATTGTCCCTGGTGTGGGGGTATGTGTGCCCTGCAGTGGGTTGGCACCCTGCCCAGGGTTTGTTTCCTGCCTTGTGCCCTGTGTTAGCTGGGATTGGCTCCAGCAGACCCTCGTGGCCCTGTAGTTAGGATTTAGCAGGTTGGATAATGGATGGATGGATATCTTACCACTTAGTAAAAAATAAAAAAATTAACTTATTTCAATATATTTTATTTCATATAATTTGATTTTTAAAGGAGCATTTTGTTTTTTCTGTCTTTAAGAAGGCAAAACATTGAAAGCTAGAAGATTATTTCAGCTTCATTTGACCTATGATTGACTGAACTAAAAACCTTTAATTACTCATTAACAGTCTCAAGTCAACATAAATTTGTACAAATTAACAACAGAAAAAGCTCACAAGAAAACCACTGAAGAGTAGAAAAATAATTTGTAATGCAGTTAAATGAGTTGTGAGTGTCTTACTATTAGGGTGTTTCTTAATGATCCCATGTTCCCTAGATGATCAGCTAAGTTACGCAGTTAAGATCTATTTATAAATTATTTTTTACAACAAAAATAGAGAGGAATGTTCTAATAAAAAAAAAAGTTGAATAATTTTTGTAATATGTCTGTTTTGAGTGTATTTAACATAACATTGATAAAAAAATAACTTTCACGATCATATGGAAGAGCTTATCATTTTGCAGAAGATAATGGAGTATGACAAATGGAATGACAAATGTATTGAGTCCCAAAGAAAGCAGGGGTGCCAGCCATATAATGCTGAAAAAAAAACAGAAAAGAAATAGACAATTCTTGGCACATCACTAAAACAAAAGGAACAGCCCATTGCCTTGATTAATGCATCGCTTGTAGAGCCAACTTAACAGCATTATAGGCCCCTGGGCAAAGCCGTGCACTGGGGCCCCTTCCTACACAACCACTCAGCAAGTCACAACATACATAGATGGGCCCCTATGCTCATAGGAGCCCCGGGCAACTGCCCAGTATGTCTATGCGTCAAAATGGCCCTGATCATTTGGGCTTCGTAGAACTTGGGTCAGGGTTTTGGCAGAACGCTATACCCCTGGTTGCCCAGGTCCAAAATGCAACACCGCCTTCCAGGAATGTCTAGTCTTATACTGTCTAGAGCTGAAGGGACTGGGTCTCTGTTACTTAGTTGTCCTCACTGGACATCTTCTCAACTCTGTGAGGGAAGAAGGAGATAACACCATTAGTGACAGCACCCTCTGTTGTCCCAGAAGGAAATTCCATAGCAAGGATGTGTGTCAGGACCATTGGTAGAATGTTGGGACTCTAGAATTTATTTAATTAAATGTACTGCATGGATTCATTGAATTTAGGGATGCCATCTCCACTGCTGCCCGTTAACATTACAACATTGGGAGAAATGCGTCATAGTGGTCCAAAACCTGCAGGATGGATTGGTTATAGTAGAGTGTGTAAATCATTACAACAGCAGCATGTTTGCAAATGATGTACGTGGGTAATGCACCCTAGACTTTCCCCACAGTGTGTATAAAAGGTAATCTAATTGAGTGAGTGTTGGCAGTTATTGCCCACTTGGGGACCAAATAAAGATAGTGACATCCATGTGTCCAGGGAAACTTATGGGAATACAAGATGCCAGATTGTCCTTCCGGGACATCAGTACTTACTTTGGACAGAATACAAGTGACAAGAGTATGGCATCTGTGAGTGGATGAGGGTTGAGCCTACAGATTAGAGAGGTCTTGAGTACTCTGTTGAACAAACAAACAAAATGACAAACACCTTGTGCACATAAAGGTCATGGACTGAGCAGCCATATCACACACCCTAGCCCAACAGTTGGAGTCTGTCACAAGTCAACAGGCAATGAGAAGTGCAGTTCAATGCTGTTTTCAGCAGTAAGGCCTCCTTGCTCACTGCCTATTGCTTCAAATACCTTTGACCTTTGACTACAGGCATCGGTGACTACAATGGTGTCAAGAATGTTGGCAATGACAGTATGACTTGCATTGCACAGTGTTTCCCAATAATTCTCAGTACAGTTTACAGCACCATGATAGATAGATCCATGTGGATGCACGGCAGCTAAATGCTCCTGAGGGCATGTTGTTTTACGTGCCATGTCAGCCCAGCACCACGTGTTATGTTTTGAGGTGCCATTGGATGACCACCATGTGCCACTTCTTACCCCATTAAACACGTCGGGAACATGGTCGGACAACAACTGGTATTCCAGAAATCACCAGCGGTCACTATGGATGAACTTTGGGTGCATATAAGGGTTGCATGAAGTGCCATTTCACAAATGCACATCCAACCTAGCTTCCTGTCCATGGCAAACCATGTATAAACAGTTATTTCCACGTGTGGAAAAGTTATTATTATGTTTTCTAAATGGTTGACCAAGCTATACTTCTAATCATGTACATCATTTATCATAAGTAATCTTCTATATAAATATCACTTTGATATCTCATGTCTTTGTTGGTGTTGCAGATATAATGGCAAGATGGGTACCTCAAGAATGGAAAATTAGCACTTAGTGAACTGTACTGCTCCCTGACATACAGTAGTGACTGTATGACTTTTATATTTTGTAAAACAGTCTCAAGGGTAGGCACAGTGATGAAGTATTAAGGGCCACTTCTCCTTCCAGCACCAAGGATCTGAGTTTAAAATGCATTTAGTTTTTTCTTTGTGTACTGCTATTACGTTTCAAAATCTACTTCTCCCAAATGAAGGAATGTTAAATTATTTGAGTGGGTGCGTAGGTTAGCGTGCCATGCAAAGGAATGGCATCTAGTTCAGAGTTCTTTTCTGTGTTTTGTTTGATGCTGCCAGAACTGTGTGTTGCGCCCTATGCCCATCTAACTGAATAAGTGGATTCTAATGCTTGATTAACAGACAAATGCTTTATGGTGTACACATGGGAACTGCAGGCAAGAGAGCAAAAGCAGGAACAGAGCTCAACAGATCTTTAGTGAAAAGAGGAAAATACGTTGTGGCAGAAATGTCTTACATCATGCCAGTGTGGAAGGAAGGGAGTGGCCAGGCAAAAGTTAGTCCCGTATTTATATTAGGTGACACAGGAAAACAGTAAGCAGGGACACCCATACAGGAGAGAGACAGTGCAAACTGGGAAAAAAAGAAAGTAATGCTTCATTCAATGGCTAGAAGGCAGCTTATTGAAAGTTCTGATCCAAAATCTAGAAAGAAAATTAAGAAAAATAAACAAGAAAATGTTTATTGAAGAAATATCAGAGGTAGCAACACCAGCTAGCTACTGAAGGGCACCTTAAGCCCAACGGGGACATATGGTACCATGCCACCCTGCTAATAAGAAACTGCTTGGCAGACTTGGCACCTTTAGGCACAAGTTGGGCTCAGGTACTCCTGGAGCTGCTAGTCTGGCATTGTTGGGGTGGGTATGAAGCCACTTCTGAACCTGGAAGTGCCCCAAGCTGGGTTTTAAAGGTCCCTCATAGTGATTGGCAGAATGGATGTGGACCTGGGAGAGCAGAGAGAACAAAACACTTGATTTTTGGGGTGAAGAGGACAAAAGGGAGACTAAAAGTATAAAACAGAGGGAAAGACTATCTGCCACTCCCTGATTTAAATAGTGAAAACAGCTTTGGAAAAAGGGAATAGGAAGAGCTCTAGATATTAATGTTTGTTCTAATTCTTTTCTGTTTAGTGCTCTCATTGTTTGATTTTACCCTGTCGATTTTGTTTTCTTTAAAATAATCATTTGGCTTTAAATATCTGGCATCCTTGCCTTTGTTCTGCATTTTGAGGATGCTACAAAAGTGCCCTCTAGTGTTCAACATGTGCCATTTAAGTATGCCTACCATTCATTTTATGAATATTTTCTTTCTCTTTTTCTTCTTTTTTCCTTCTCTTGTTTTTTTATGTGTTAACTGTAAAATTTCATCGTTAGGGGTGTCATGATTGCTGGGAAGCCTGTAATTCTGCCAGTAACTGAAAAAGTCCCAGATTCTGCAACAGGTATGTTTAAAATGTGTTTAAAATGTAAAATTAAATATTTATGGCACTTTAGGGTATTACATATGTGCTTTAAGTTACACTTTCAGAACCAAGGTAGTTTGTTAAATTATATACTGTGCTGTGGTCAACTGGAAATTTGTAAAGAAGAACAGAAAATTGAAGGTTTAATGTTTTTTTAGCAGCAAACTGAAAGGCATGGTACAGTACATAGCCATGACCGTGGCTGTTTATTATAAGTATGTGTGATTTTACTGCTTACAGAGTGAGAATACTTTTTGTGAGAATGGTCATTCAAGAACAAGGCTAAACTAATTAAAAATGAACTTTGCTAAACATGTTTGCATTAAAAATATATACACATTTAGATCATTGGGAAGTGATGATACAATTGATTTTTAAATGTTGCTTAATTGTGTGTGATCGCCTGCCCTCATTGTTCAAGGAGAGATTCCTGCTCCTCACAACTCTACACTCAGATTGCGTACAATAAATCGGTGATTGACAGATAAAAAACACAAGGGTGGTGCTGCGACGCAGTGATTTCAGTGTACCTTACAGCAGGATTCTAGCATTAGCACCTTTCATTTTTATGTTCACTAATCTTTTCAAATTCTTGCATTTAGAAATGAAAATGGTTTCACCATCACCCAAGATTAATTTTTCAACCAACAGTACTGAATCCAGCTCCTGTTTGTTGAAATATCACCTTTCTTTTATTTTCTGTATCACTTTTCAGTTTATATACTGTATAATGTTCTCAGAACTGCTCAGTTCAATTCAGGGCTTTGGGAGCCTAACCCGCTAACACCGGTCACGAGGCAGGAGACAGCCCTGGACAGTGTGTCGGTCCATTACAGGACCCCCTGGAAAGCATGGCCATACTCACATAGAGCCAATGTGAATTTCCAAAAACCCTAACCTGTTTCTAAAAACCCACATAGGCACAGGAAGAATGTGCTTAATCCACAAGGACAACAACCATGGTGCTGTACAAATGAAGCAGCAGTGCTAACCAGAGCCACTGTGCTACCATGCCATTCTCATTTTATACATTTTTTTTAAAGAAGGCCATTGGGAGATGAAATCTTAAGTTTACAAAGCAACGGTAAAGCAAATGAACACAAATTCACAATGTAACTTGTTAACCTATGATATTCTAGCATAGTATTTTTCATATTAATTGATTCTTGATGGACTGTAAATAAGCCTTGTATTAAAAACACAGAAAATGACACTCATACTTGCACAGTTATTTTTAAGTAACAGGTATAAGGTACAAGAGTATACAAACCAGCTCCTAGAGTTCCACAGTGGTTGCAAATTTTTAATCAAGCCAGCTTCTTAGTTAAAAACCAATTCTGGCTGTTCATGGAGCATGTCATTTAATTAGAGGGTTTGATCCTCTTTTCATTCTCTCGTGTCAGAAATTTCTACCAGTGTGCACTTTACTTTTCTGGAAAAAGATCAACAAAATGTTTAGTGAGCCAGAATAGATCATTCATCCCTAATATTTTCTCTAATTTCTTTCTAAGTAATTGAAATGACCTTTTCTTTACAAGCAATTACATTCACAAGAAAATAGAAAAAAATGTATTTGTACTTAACTGTTATTGTGCTGTAGTTATAGAAAATAAGGTTAACAATTCAGAATGGGTAAGCTAAAATGAAGCAGACAAATGTGGACAATGAACAGACATCTCTACACTAAAAGGTGGGAAATTATTAGGTCTCTTTGAAAATTACATGTAAAAATAAAACAAGTACACAGTAAAATCACTAGTGTTAAATAAATGCTTGAAAGTGTGTACAAGTTATAACAACAATGACCCCAAATATATGCTTTTAAGGGTTATTTTATCACTACAAGAGTTATTTAACACTGGAAACATGTCGGTGTGTTATAGGTAATTTGCCGACTAAGAGCTGCCGGCTCTTGTTATAGCCAATCCAAATCCTGCACCACTGATGTGGTAACGTGTATATATTGCAGCGCAAAACACCAAAAACTGCCTCTAAGGTTGGAGAAGTGTTCTTTTAACTCTGCAGACTGATATACATGTGTTGTGGAAGGGCTGTAAGAGACAAAGGAGACCTTCTTTAAACCAAGGTTAGCACCATAGCCACTGGGGTTGAATTTTTATAATCATTCAATTCAGTCATGAATGTATAGAATTAGAGCTTAAACTGCATATGAAAATCCTCTCCCATCTACTAGGTAGTGTTCTTAGTCTTAAAAATGAATAAGCCATGCAGAACAGTATTTTTAAAACTTGATGATACAGTAGTACATCGGTTACTTCTGCTGTCTCACACAACCATCCTGCTGGGTTCAAATCCCATTTCCAGTTTTTCTCTGTGTAAAATTTTGCCTGTGCATATGTAGATTTTCCTATGGCTATTCTGTTTTTTTTTCCTTCCAAAGATGTGTGTGTTACATTAACTGGCAAGTCTGAAATGGCCCCGTGTGGCTGTGTGCATGAGTGGGACCTGTAATGGAATAGTGCTCTGTTCAGAATTGGCTTCTAACCGCTAGAATAGCCTCTGGCCACTTGTGACTCTGAATAAGGTTACATGGCTTTGGCAATGTTATGTTATGTATTTCTAAATTTGCTAAGCATTTTAAATGCAGTGAAGAGAGGTGTTACAGTACCTAAGAATTATACTAGAGAAGTTAAAATTCATTCTCAAAATTTTTCTGTGGCATTATGGTTTCACGTTCGGTAAAATATTCCACCTGTGTAGGCTTCCACTGTCAGAATATATACTGTATGCATTGGAAGTCCTCCATGATGAAAATGATAGTGGAAGTTCGAAAAAGAATGCTTTGTTTGTTGAGCTTGTGCCAGGTATGTGTCTGCAGTACTGTACACAGGTAAAACACAGAGGTGAGATTGTAATGAGGAAGGCCAGAATGATTGGGAATGACAACCATCTGGGAAAAGAAAGCATCCAGTTTAAAGGTTAGTCTTTAGCTCAGTGCTGGGACAATGAGCAAAACAAGTTTAAGAAGAAATTTATTTCCTTCTGTCCTTTAATTTCCTTGTTAGGCATATTTGAATCACTGGGGCGCAGTATCAAAAGACAAAACTTTGTGGCAACAAGTGTAATGTGCCAATATAGACCCTATTTCTGAAAGCTCCTACAAATAATCGGCAAGATGTTCCACTGTTTTTCTTATATCAAATCAAGGGGTTTTTCAACAAAAGATATATAATACGAATATTTTTGACTGTCGGAAAGCACATTGTGTGATATTATAAAGTCCATAGGCACCTTCTTGCAATCATGGGATCATTCATCATTCTGAAAATACCTACACACTGTATTTTGGATTTTTAGCAGTTTCTACTAATAATCTGCTTTCTTTAACTAGAAAATTCACACTTATTTCACAGTTCTGAAGTTAGTGACTCATTCTTCTAACATGAAAAAATAAATTCCTAACTGGTGTTTTCATACAGAATGGGCAATGCCTTTGTTCTTTCATTGTTTATTTCCTTGATACTTCCATACTACCTAGTAACGCAATGATTTTTATCTTAATTGCATGCATCTGAATGTTTTGTAAAGTTTGATTTGAGTTTATAATGAACACAAACAGTAATAAGACACATTGATTTTTTTTTCAACTCGGCAAGTAATAACTTTGTTTAACTGCTCCGTTTACTTTTAATGATGGTTTTATTTCTCCCTTTCCTGAAGGGTCACATCCAAATGGCATGTTCCCTAATGAAGTAGAAGGTGACCAAAAAGAACCAGAAAAGGTATGACTTCTGACTCATAAAATCTGTTTTTAGTTTTGCAAATGGTTCATGTGAACATTCTCAGTTTTTTTAATGACTGTAGTATTTAAAACAGACTAATTCTGTGTGTCCTTATTTACAATATATTTGCATGTGCTTGTGCCAAATAGGATGTTTCTAATTTAGGTATATGCTAATGTGAAAAAATGGAGTAAGTCATAAAGTAGGCCACTTAAACGACTAGGTATACTTACACAGCATTCTTATAAAGAGGTTGATCAGAGTTTGACTTACATTTTGATTATAGAAACACAATGCATGGTAGAGATTTTTATGTCTTCTTACCTTGCAATGAAATGATAATATAAGAGTTTAGCCCTAAATGTTCTTTGGTGCAGATATTCCTATATCTGAAATGTGTGAAAAGTATTGTTCTTTGTTCACTATGTTGTCATAAATTGTGATTATTCATGTATTCGAACATTTAAAGAGAAAGTGCATTTTTTTCCATTTCTGGCAAGTTAAATAATAATATTGAAATGATTGCTGTAAGAGTTGATTATAGAATACTGTAAAACATGTACACTGCAGGAGAATATTTCCAAAAGTCTTGTCATGTTTATAAACTATATGTTCATTTCCTAGCTGGTTGGCATGCCACTTTACCATAAATTGTTGCAGATTGCATGTTTTGCAAAAAAAAAAACTTGCAAAACTTGTGCAACAATAATATTCCTGCATATAATACAAATAATGAAGTGAGTTGCTGCATGCAGTATTTCACTCTATAGACTTCAAGTATCACTTAATGTATTCTAGTTTCACATAATATATTCAAGGTTAATTTCATATATTTTTTCTGGATTTGACATTATACATTCAAAATTTACTCTATATGTATCAAGCTTAACTTTAAACTGTATATTCATATTTGACTCATGCGTTGTATGGTTGGCTGTGTACATTTAGAATTCTCTTTGACTTTACATATTTAGATTTCACTCTATACATTTGAAGTTTGATGTTTACATATTCAGATCTGATTTTACATATTCATAATTCATTCCACATATTTCAAGTTTGACTTTATATATTCAGAACTGACTCCTTGAATGCAATATTTACTTTATTTTTAAATGATTTTAACTCATATAATATAGATCAAATTTGATTTTATGTTTTGGACATTTGAACAATTTTGATGAGAATATGCTATTCAGCCCAACAAAGCTTGACAAAAGTGACTTTAATTTGATTTTGAAGCTCCGCAAAGTACTAGTGTATACCCAAATAAGATACTTAATAATTTATTCAATGTTCCTACCATTCTCTGTGTGAAGAAAACCTTTTTAATGCTTTTGTGAGATTTATTCTTAATGAGTTTCCATCCGTGTCCCTGTATTCTTGTTAAAGAACCCATTTTAACACAACCATAGACATCCACTATACTAGTTCTGTTCATAATTTCAAACATAATTTTTAAGGGACCCGTGTAACTGCTTAATTCTCCATGCTCCACATTTTGATCTGGCAGTGCCATGCTGACGGTGTATGTGCCCAAAATAAAAGTCTGACTGCATTCTTGGTACCATTGCTCATGTACTGAAGTGTGTATATCTGCAGGTGGAAGCTGCTGTCGCACCTTTCATAACTGATGTTTTCCTAAATAAGGAGTTGCATTGAACATGTACTTTGTCTGTGTGAGCGCTGAAGTCGAAAAACAACGGAAAAACTTAAACCCAATTAAAGTAAAAATAATTTCTTTATTCTTAATTCTTGGTGAGTAGAGAGAATGTGAGACTGCCTCTTTCCAACTCAGTCAACTGATTTGGATTTTGGCAGAATATCTAAAGTAAACCTGTTCTCTCTTTTATATCCTAGAAAAGGAAAAAAAAACCCTAGCAGTTCATTCTGAGGTCATACATAGATTAAGGTTAAATCTTAATTTATGATAACACTGGAATGTCCTAAAACATAAAATAAACAGCCATTTGCATTCCTAAGGAATACACCCTTCTATTTATACACTTAGAATCAATTTAAACATTCTTATAGTCCATAAAGATCTTACATTCTGCACAGGGTCTTCTGATAGTATCAGAGGTCAGTCTTTCTTCATAAATGATAAAAGTTAGTCTCTTAATGCTGTGCACACAGCCCAACTCCTTTTCTGCATAAATCAGGAACAAATCATATAGCTCTCTGCAGCATGATCAACTCAAAACACAGTCCTTGATATCTGTGAGTTAAATAATAATGTTTTCTCTTCCTCA
>JANRMT010062791.1:37351858-37450995 GCA_026402145.1 Polypterus bichir lapradei
CAGTCCTTGATATCTGTGAGTTAAATAATAATGTTTTCTCTTCCTCATCTGCATGACTATGTCGATCAAACACAGGAAGCTCTGCAGTCTACTTTGACTTTACGCTGTAGGAAGATAAGTAAATAAATATAGGTAAATAACAGTTGATGTGATGTTTATATAAGTAACATATACATGTTTTTCATGTAAAGACCATCAAAAAACATAATCGCAAATGGAACTTTGCACAATACCTTGGCGAGCTCCGTAAGCCGTGCTGTTTCATTGAAGGACATGTGTGGGGCAGACTGACTGGCAGGATGACTCCTGACCTCTTGCTGCATCCAAACAGTGCCATCTTTCACCTTTACGCCTGGTGCAGCTGAGTTGTTCTTATGTGTGAGTGGATGTTTCTTGCGGGGAGGGCTTCTGTTCTCTTTCACCGATGTAGAACCATTATCCTCATCTGAATTCACCTCTGTTATAGCACGTCTTTATTTGAAAACTAGCAGTGTTTGATGGGGGGAGCGTGAACATGACTGAGAGAATAAAACTGAATAAAAAAAATAAAACGGTAACCTTTACAAGTACCATAAATTTACATCGGCTGTTAGAGACTCAAATCAAATGTATGTTTTTATTTTATAATAGTAACAATAAGAACAGCTCACTACTCAAAACAGTAATTCTAGTAAGGGCCCGGAATCGAACCCACAACCTCTTGATTATGAGTCAGCCGTTCTTACCTCTGCTCCAGCAAAGCAGTTGTGTCAGCATTGTACCCTAACCTGATTTCTTTTTCTTCAGTTATATTCTTGAATAAAAGCGCACTTCTTTTGTTATACTTGTACATTTTGTGAAAGTCAAGTCAAGTTGGGGAGCATGCACTGGTACAGTGCGTTACCGTACCCACTACATGACGAAACAACTCGGTATCCCGGTTTGCAACCCCCCAAGCAGACGCACGGTCCAGTCCCACCCTCCGAAAATGACCCTCTATCTGCTGCAGCCTGGATTTACGTGGGCGAACCCTTGGCCTGGTCCAGCCACTTGCGTCCCCAACAATGAGGATCATACAAGCTGGATCACCCTCGGGGAAACGTACCACATGGCCATAGTGCCGTAACTGACGCTCCCTCACAATGCATGTAATGTGCCTAATTCAGGACTCCATGAGCAACCGCTCATTCGACACAAAGTAAAATCAACGATACCCAAGGATTTTCCGGAGAGACACAGTACCAAAGGAGTCCAGTCTTCGTCTCAGGTCACTGGATAGCGTCCATGTCTCACAACCATATAGCAAGACAGGAAGCACCAGGACTCTAAAGACTTGGACCTTCGTCCTTTTGCATAGATATCGGGAGCTCCACACACCCCTTTCCAGCGACCTCATGACCCTCCCATGCTCTCCCAATCCATCTACTGACTTCACAGCAAGAGTCAGCAGAGACATGAATGTCACTGCCAAGGTAAGTAAACCTCTCAACAAGGTCAACACTCTCTTCGCAAACAGACACGCTGCTGATGGCTGTGCCCAAGAGGTCATTAAAGGCCTGTGAAAGTGTTTATTTGATATTTGGATTTCAGTCTTCACACATTATACACTTCATGTCAAAATTTTTTCATTAGTACTATAACATTAAAAAGGTTTCTGTTTTAGCTATGTGTTCAACATTTCTTGCATTTCTTGCATTTCCTGTCATTCTACATTTACATAGATCATTGTAGACATGTAACATACATGAAATGCATTTGTTCCAAATAACAATATATTATTTACCCAATACAACTCCAGGCACCTCACACCCAGATAAAGAGCTTTGAGCCTGGAGAGCTTTTTGCCCGAGTTGAAATCCGTCAAGGGGGGATGAGGGGGATGGCATAGCAGGCTGTTTGCTTCTTGTGCTGATCCACACATTTACAAAACAAAAGACACTAATGGAGCGGTGCAAAGGAATTTAAAGTGGCCTGGTAGTACAACTTTTTTCGTAGGCTTCAGGGATTCTAGTGTTAATCAGAGTGGATTCAGCTCCTTCTGAACTTCCAGTACTTGCCTACTTGCCTCTTTGGCACCACATATAGTATGTTTTTATTTTAATTAAATCTTATTTATCAATGTGCATTGTGCTTTGAGCTTGTACTTGAGAAGTGTGCTAATAAATTGAACTTAATATATTAAGTCTTAAAGATAAATGACCACTCTTTTCAGACTCTTCTGTTGGCATGATATCCTAATTACATCTCAGAAGAATCTTAACTGTACACAACCACACACGACTGCATACATGATTATATAAAAGAAAACTGTAGTGATTAGAAGCATGATAAGTCTGTCACAAGCAGAATTTTTTTGCAATATGGTGTTGAGCTTGCTAAAAAACACGACAGAAAATTATGCAATTTTTTGTTTAATCTATCAGAAAAATGTGGAAACATTTGGTTTCTGGAAATTAACTGTTTTGCATTCTGTTTTTATTAATTTTTTGTTTATTTGTTTTTTTTTTGTTACTTCTCAGGAATTGGATCATACAAATGAAGTGCCAGAGAACTTAGTAGAGCACGTTGTGGAGTTCAGCATTACACTCACCAACCAAGGCTACATTGAGCAGCTGAGCAATCCTGATATGCCAAGATATAAAGAACTGGCTGAAAGATTTCACAATCAGGTCAGTATGACAAAAGAGCTCTTAAAGCTCTCTGCTTAAATGAATCTTGTAATGAATTCCAGAATGCAGATGAGTCAGTATTTTATATTTTGTTCTTTGCATAATATTGTAACAGTAAACTGGCAGGCAGCAGAGTTTATAATTAAGAAGAGAAATATTTTGTTACAAAATGAAGGGAAAATAACTTTAAGCTTGATAATTCTCATTTCTTTTATTAAAAGGAATTTCTAATTTAAGAATTTTGCAGAAATCATGCAACATTTATGAAAAAGAATGGGTGTCTTTTATTAAATTACTAGCAAAATACCCGCGCTTTGCAGCGGCAAAGTACTGCCTTAAAATTTTTATTAAGAAGAAAATTAAACCTTTTTAAACTGAGGGAAAATATACCAATAATTATTTGTTAAGGATCTCTTTGTATGCCACGTTGTCAGTTCGGCCCTCCAGTTGTAATATGACCAAGCTGTAGCTGTGCGCTGAGCTTACTCTTGAGCATGCAACGTACAGTTGGCCATGTGAACAGTAATCTTGTTTCAGATCTCACAGCTTGGATTGCTGCTGTCATAATCGGTTTGAGTTTCATGGTTTGTTTCAATTACGACAATATTTGTAGGACTTGTGTTGAAGAGACATTCGGCATCTGTCAAGCATTGTAAGTATACAACCAGTTTCATTGATAACTTCACATCCAGCTTTTGAGAGTTTAAACATTTCTAAACATCAAAGTGTCCACTACTGAAATCGTCACCTGTGAATCTAAGATGTTTAAGAGGCATTGGCGGTTGTCCAAAGGTGTAAAATATTTGGCCATTTCGGTACAATTGAAAGCAACAACCGAACAATTCAGCGGCAGCCATCAACTCACATGCAGATGCATAGGTGAAGGGCTTAAGCATTTCACTCTTCTAGTGCTCCTGTGTAGTATAGTTATCTCCTGTACCGTCATCAGTCCACACCTTGAACCTGTCCCAGTCATTCAATACATAAGATACAATGTTCCTCTGGATATCAAGAGTGAGCCTGATATGGCCGTGCAATATGTAACAAAGAGAATGGAAAAGGCAGGTACCATCTCCGGGCATGGAAACCACTTGGTAAGTGACAGTTCTTTGATCGATGGTGATCACCTAAATAGACATGTTAATGGGGGTACGGTTGGAATGATAAAGGAAATGGGTACCTGAACAATGTAGTAAGTAAATACAAAGTAAGTCTAAAATACCTAAACAATAACTATAATCGTAATAATGAACAATAAAACAGCGGAGAAGCCGTGGATTAAATAAAAAGGCTGTAGTTATCAGCAGGGAGACGTGAATACCGTGGCAAAGCAAGGTAGGGAATGTAGAGACTGGAGCGACAGACGGCCTTATATAGGCAGGCAGCCAACAACGTGGGAGGTGTTGGGATGGGGGACCCAACGCCACCTCACACGGTGACCGAGCTGCAGGCAATGGACGTATATATGTACGTAAGTAGGATTCAGTTAGCGTTGGGAACCCGCGTACCAAATTTCTTGAAGATGGGCCCATAAGTAACAAAGACCGTTAAAAGTTCAATATGGCGGCCGACTGTGGCATCATATCACCGAAAAGTACGTACATCGGTTTTGGTTAGCGCAGGTAAGCCACCTACCAAATTTCGTGAAGATGGGGCCATAAATAAGAAAGTTGAACATGGCGGACGTTGTCGACCGTTATCGACCGTTATGACCGTTACGTGTAGAATTTCGAAATGAAACCTACTTAACTTTTGTAAGTAAGGAATGAGCCTGCCAAATTTCAGCCTTCTACGTACACGGGAAGTTGGAGAATTAGTGATGAGTGAGTGAGTGAGTGAGTGAGTCAGTCAGTCAGTCAGTCAGTCAGTCAGTCAGTGAGGGCTTTGCCTTTTATTAGTATAGATGATATTTCATTAATAATAAAGTTAGTCCAAGATTAATTGAGTGATTGCACAATATATGATTATTCTTGCACAGTGGTCTGAAATCAGGAAAATTAATTGGGTAAGACACTTTGAGAATGTTATTTTATTTGGGAATTTTATGTGATGGACGGCATGGTGGCGCAGTGGGTAGCGCTGCTGCCTTGCAGTTAGGAGACCTAGGTTCGCTTCCCAGGTCCTCCCTGCATGGAGTTTGCATGTTCTCCCCATGTCTGCATGGGTTTCCTTCGGGTGCTCCGGTTTCCTCCCACAGTCCAAAGACATGCAGGTTAGTTGCATTGCTGATCCTAAATTGTCCCTAGTGTGTGCTTGGTGTTTGTGTGTGCCCTGTGGGGGGCTGGTGCCCTGCCCTGGGTTTGTTTCCTGCCTTGAGTCCTGTGTTGCCTTGGATTGGCTCCAGCAGACCCCCGTGACCCTGTAGTTAGGATATAATGGATGGATGGATGGATTTTATGTGAAAGAAGCTTTTCCAGAAAACACACACATTTTTGAAAAAGTGAAAAAGGAGAGATACTAGGAATTCATAATTTAAGCTCTTGAAATGCAACTCCAACAAATCAACAGCATTGGTTTTAACAGAATAATCTAGTAAGTAATAATCTGTTGCTTACCAAAAAACTGAGCATAAATTAACAATAAAAAGAATCTTTTAATCTTTTTTTTTATCCATAAATGATCTTACATCTAAACCCAAATGGGCATGCACATAGGTTTCAAGGAAGAACATAATCCTAGCTGATCCCCAATCCCCCGGTTGCCGGTTCGAATCCCGTAAATGCCAATAGGGACTCTGCTCTGTTGGGCCCTTAAGCAAGGCCCTTAACCTGCAATTGCTGAGCGCTTTGAGTAGTGAGAAAAGCGCTATACAAATGCAAAGTATTATTATTATTAACATACAATCAAGCCGCTAACTTCCAGCAGGCCAATTAATCCAACCAGCAGATCTTTAGGGTGTTTAAAACGTGTAAAATTACTTACATATAAAGATAAATATGTAACTCATAGCTGTAGTTAGCCATTTTTAGGATGTGTCTTATAAGAACTTGTATGTGATATATGTCCTCCTGTGTTTCTTGAAAAAACTGTAAAACTATCTTGAAGCAATTTCCCATTCTACATTTTTTAATAAGGATGCATAACAGATGTTGGTTTCAGTAATGATCCCAGTCCACAATTATACACATGATGTGAGTCTTAAATCTAACAACATTAGCATCGTCATCATAAAAGAACAGCGATGCTTGGTATCAGCATTTTAAATGAACAATATTAATGCACTTGACATTGGTGCGTTGGGGTACAATATTACTGAGAAATTAAAACTCCTGTGGCCTGTTATAACAGTTTTGTTAATTTTATTTCATATGTACTAAGAACTTAAAGATGGAAACCTTCCCAATTATAGAACTGCTACTCTGGACCATAATATTAAAACCATGAGATGGGTGCCTCTGTTTGGTACTATAACTCAGCCACAGCTTATTAAACAAAAGGCATTTGCATTGGTCTTAGTGAATTTGTGTTCTTTGATAGGTCATCACATGAAAAAAGAGTGGAAGCAATTAGGTACTGTTATTCTGATTTTCCTAATATTCAGGCTTGTTGGTTCTTGATATATTGGGTGAATACACAAACACACCAATCTTTGTTTAATAAATTTTGTTAGAAAGATGTGGCATGGCAGTGGAATAGTTAGCAATCCTCAAAACATAAAACACAGTCCTCACACTGCCAAATATGAGTGAGACTGCAACAGACTAACACCACATGTGGGGTGGGTAGTGATACCGTTGTGATAGGCTGTGACCCTCATCATCCTGGACCTGAAAAAAGTGGACTCAGATAAAGGATGAAGGCCATCTTGGGTTTCTGTGGCTGCTGCCATGTTGTGTGTAGTTGCTGCTGCATCACTATGCTCAGATGGCTGGAAATTTCTAGCTAAGCTGGCTAGCCATCTTTTAGTTCCAGGAACCAGAGCGTAGTCCTTATTTTAGCAGCTCCTGGTGCCCCAATATTCATCAGCCATACATTGGCCTTAAAAAGTTATATC
Organism: Polypterus bichir lapradei; assembly: GCA_026402145.1. NCBI lineage: Eukaryota > Metazoa > Chordata > Cladistia > Polypteriformes > Polypteridae > Polypterus > Polypterus bichir. Next base: position 37,358,501 of record JANRMT010062791.1, read on the forward strand.
TTTAGGGTTCCTACCCACCTGTCTGCATTCTTCTAAGGACACCATAATCCCCGATTTACTCTTCTGGAACTGCACACACTGTATTAGCCAAAAAGTGTTTCCACCTTGCCTTCAGTCACTCTTTCTGCCTCTCTCTATCTGCTACACATACTGATGCTCTAGCCTATTGCCTTCTGGGACACTGAGCACACATTCAGGACTAGGCACACTCATCTAGAATCTGTGGTGTATCATTGGCCTGTTTAACATTGGCAACATTTATCATCTGTGTGATTCTCTGTTTTCGCCATCAAAGCTGTCTGTAAGACTGAATACCATCTGCTGCCAACCTTGAAGTACAACCCAGAAACACTCTTGCCAACTCACAGTCTGTCCAGCACACTTGCACTCACTCATGCCTGGACAATTTAGGGATATCAGTTAACCTAACCAGTATGTCTTTTAGGACGAATTAGGAGGAAAGTAGAGTACCCTGTACAAATGCAGACAAGCACACTGAAGTGTCCAACCTTTTATTATATGGGGGCACAAACAATATCATTTTCCAACTGGAAAGTGGTGACATGTAGTTGAACATGTTAGTAAGAATTTGGATGTACTCTGTACATGTGACAGTACTACTTCTACTAGCAGACACACATACTTTCCACGTTGCCAGCCTTATGACCCATATTAAATTATATTACTTTTACAATTTAATGTTTATTCAACAGCAAATTAAATTTACTTTCCAAATTCACTTGTTCCAACACAGGTTTGTGGGATACTATGGCCCAAGACTGGAACTATTTAATTTTTTATTTATCAGTGTTAAAGACATTACTTCATTCTGCGTGTGTGTGTCTTTGTATTGTATTATTGTCAACAATTCTAAGGAGACATACAAGTAAGAATTTAATTGTACTATGTACACATGACAATTAACTTGAAAATGAACATAAATGTGTCTTTATGTTTTTGAATAGTATACTATGGAACTATTCTGTGATCCATATACGACATCAGCCTTCCTTTTATTTAAATGCACTTCCAAGGATATGGATGACTAAAAAATAGTAACTGATAAGACGCAAAATATGATCCTACTCAAAAATAATTACATTTCTTCTTTGCAATGAAAATAAAATGAAAAGCGATTATTTCCAACATGAGTCTTTTTCAGAGTGCTTTAAAGTTATACTGTATATCTTTATACATTGTAAATAAGAACTTTGTCAGTTTATCCTTTCTGTGCAATTTTCCCATCCATTTTGCGTTGCAGATGTTGCACATTTTTGACGATCTTCCTGGATTTAGAGAACTTCGAGTATTAGGATTTAGGTAGGTAAAACACGTAATGCTCCTAATTAATCAGCTATAAATGTTTTTTTTTTTTTTTTTTAATTTACCAGATAGATTTATAGTGGACTTTTTCATAACAACATTCGCAGAGCACTAAAAGCTTTTGAATGAAACACTTTGTACAAGGAAAAAAATGAAGCTGACAATGGTCCATAATTGCAAGTCATATGTGTTAACTGTCCAGCAGACACAGCTGGTTATGTCAAACAGATATTTAAAAACTGTTACAAATATGATTAATTGTCATGTAAAACAAGAAATTATAGCTTACTATATAGCTGAGTTTACTGTTGGTGCAGAAATACATGCTAACTAGTGCTGAGGTTAAATTACAAATTTTCCTTAATGGACTGTTTTTGGACCACATCTTCTTCTTCTTAGCGTTAGTCCCACACAATTGCAGGATCCGCTTGTCTGCAACATCTCCTCCATTTGGCGTGATCCAGGGCGTCCTCTATTTAAATAAAGTGTTTCATTTAAAAATTAGATTATGACAACTGGCATGCAGAGTCCCTCAGGACTCTGAGCATCAAGTTTGGTACCTAACCTGAATAATATGTGTTCAGTATACTTGTTTCTTTTATGGGTCTACCATATCTAGCTGTGGAATAAAAAGGTAAGGCAAAGGGTTTGAAATTGCAGGGCTGCTGAATGAATTTTAGTGCCTGCTTTACTATGTGATGCTAGTTGACTAGAAAGGATAAAGTATATTTTTGTATTGCCTTAATTATGTGAATTATGTTAGGTTGGTACTCTTCAATAAAGACTGTGTAAATAATAAATGACATAAACATGTAAATTCATCTATATACCTTTTCTTGTTAATTATTAGCCTAAATGATAAATATAGTGATTGACTTGACCTTATTCTTCTGAACGTATGTGCTTGCTCACTAAAATTAATTTTGTATAAAAAATACTGACAAGTATTTTTGTTTCCTCCTTTTCTTTGATATACTTTAATGCAGCCCAATGAAGGAGAGTGATGGGTAACTTGTTTTTTTTAATAAATAATAATGAAATAACATGAAAAACATGTAATTATTTTTTAGCAGTTTCTAGACTATTGGTTAGTTCTATATTAAAATATAATGTACCTCTCAAAATTTTTGGTCACTATTTTCAGAGACATTTTGTTTAAATGGAGGTGAGTGAATCTCAGATTAAAGCAGCACTTCTCCTAAATTCAAACTACATGTTTCTTCTTTGTGCATCTCGACTCTTGGGGAGAACTCTTCTCTTCTATTGTTTTTCCAATGTGAGACTGGATCGTCAGTGGCCATATAGTTCTAGTGGACTTTCTGGAAACAGAGTGGATTGGCTGCATACTCACCAATTGTGACACTTGTTTCAGTTTCTTCAAGTTAATACAACTTGTAAATGTTTGCTGCACAAACTAATGAAATTCAGCATTCCCTAAAACTCAGTCTTTAGCATGTAGGGTTGGGCAAGATTTCGATATAATCCAGAATGAATATTAGATGCTATCCTCTGAACATTTTTCTGTTACAGATCATATTCCTAAATACTTTATATCATATGTGAAGTCTGGGGGGATCGTATGTATTACTGTTGAGTAAACCTAACAAGTAGATGTATTTTAGGATTTATGCCGTTTGTTGTAAATTAGAAAGTGAAAACTGCTATAAATGCCTTTTAAGTGTTGATTAGTGCAAAGTGTTATAGTTTTCTTTGTAGCTGTTGCTCATTAGTTTTCCGCTGTGCAGTGCAGGTTCATTTTCATTCAGGACTGACCTTATAAGACTGAATTATTTTTCTTTGGGTCCTTACTACTTATTGCGTCAAAATAAAACCAGAGTTTATGTTCATAACTGCTTGAGCAGTATGGCACTGTTCTGCTCATTCACAGCTTCAGTGCACAATGGCAAGATACTGTACACCTGTTAGCTGCATGTAGACAGCATAGATAGATGACTTTATAATATCTATATGTTGAAATGTTATTTGCCCAGTTATATAATTAATACATATAAGTTGTGAGAGTGAGTCATACTTTCCTGTGTTTCAGTTTAAGGTTAGGCAAGCCCAATACTCAATTTAGGTAGCTTTTCCCACTACAAAATAACCCCAAAACTGAAGTAAAATCATATAGTATGATGTTCTGTTCTGAAAGTCAAACATGTTATATTTCAGATACCGTAGCTTCATCTATAAATTTCAACCATCCATTATTTGTCATAGCTGCTTATTCCTTTGAAATGTTGTGCAAAACTGGAGCTGTGATAGCATTTCATATTAGGAGTATCTTCATGCATACATCTACACTTGGCAGTTGACTTCACAGACTTTCCAACTATTGTCCAATATCACTGGTTTACTCATGTCAACAGTATTCTCAGAATTTCACCTTTTCAGGGCTGGGCTCTGTATTGGGATGGTATCTGTGGGGAAGATCTTGTTTACATTGTTATAGCAGAAAAAGTTCACAATTATTTCTTTTTGTTTTGCTGATTGAATATAATAGAACCTTTATCACAAAAAATAATAAAGCGTATGAAATACAACAGAGACATTTAGTAACATACTGTATATAAAAATTATAGATTTTCTTTCCTGCCAAATTTTAGTTTGTGTTTTTTCCATTTTCACCAAGTTACAGTTTAAAGAAAATCAAACAAGAGGAAAAAAACAAGAAGACTAAAAAAACATAATTGATAGTGTAATGCTGCTAATAATTAAAACAACTTAAAGTAAATAACAAATGTTAAAGGCTCCTCTATTAATCTGAAAAATTCTGAAAATTGTAGGATGTGTAGTGGAATTGGTTAAACGCTTAAGAAAATGCTGGCTTGAAGTTACCTGTGATCGCCACGATGTGAACAAAGGAACTAAACCAAGATCCATTTCCTTTAATGAAGAAATCCAGGAAATACATAAACATTAGAAAAATGTGCATGTGTGTGGTTCTAATAAGGAACGATAATAAAAAATAAAAACAACTTGTTAATACAATTACCCCTCAATCTGCAACATTATAAAGTAAATTCAGTATTTTTCAAATCAATGTTATTTCCTCACAATCATGGAAAATATTAATTTGCTATATAAAATTGTGTTCTAAAGTGAAGTGTGTTTAATTTATTTAAAAAATTCTTTGTTCCTGTAATGGGGCTCTATGGAACCCCGCATTCATGCATGATAGAAGAAGCCTTGTGATAACAAAAGGAAACTAAAAATAATAATTTTATCACTGATTCTTGGTCCTATTTTCTTGAGGTATATATTTGCAGCTCCTGTGAAGTTATGACAAAGCAACGCTGACCTCAACCCCCATTACAACATGTGTGGCTTTTTTACATAAGCTACAAAGAGAAATGCACGTCAAGTGGCAGTAAAGTGAAAAGAGTGCATAGGACTTTCATTGTACTTTATACACATAATAATAAATTTGAACTGAACTGATTAAACTGCGTTGTATTTTTAATAAAAGCGTGTCGTGTCTTGTACATCTATGATTAAAAAAATTTAAAACATTCAGAAAAAGACAGAGTATACGATAGAGCACATTGAAGCACCACACTTTCTTTAAATGCATGATGAGTGACTCTTGCTGACGATATGGTAACAAAAGAGCTAATCATGATCTTTGTGAGTGTGTAAATTCATTAACCCTGATGCCATTCAGTCTGTAAATATGCAAACTCTATGTAGAACTTGGCACTATGAGGCAGGAATGACAACCTTCTTGACCAATGTTAAAGCATCTGTCCTGAGTTTACTAAACTTTAGCCTGTTTACATATGTTTAACTTGTCATTGTTAAATTGGCCATGTAGTGTGTGTGTGTGAGTGTGTATTCTCCCTGCAATAGACTGGCACCCTTTCTGGTGATTGTTCTGGCCTTGCGTCTGATCCTTGCAGGGATAGGCTAGACCATGACCCTACCCTGGATAAGCGTGTTAGATAGACGATTTGATGGGTATATGGATGTATGTTAAGGCTTGAATTTAAGGCTATACATCAATATGCTGTACCGGCTTTTTCCTGTTCAAGCACAGGATGTATGTGTTTGCTCATTTCTTCACACTTCATTGAATGCTACGTGAGCTCAATATTCTCTGAATTTACTCTTATTCTCTGAATATTTGCTGAAGCACACACATGCTTTATAAATCCACCTGGAGCAGGGAATATCTTCTGTATAGTGAAACAATATGTACCATTATAAATATGATTTTTTCTATTATGATTATGTAGCTGTTTACAGAGCAGAGAGAGCAAGGGGACCATGGAGTAAGAGAAACAGGGAACTTGGTGAAGACATGAGGCTTAAAGCTGGTCTCCTTTTAAAATGGCTCACAAAAATGATTTGCTTTTTTCTTTTTCTTCCTAAAACAAAATGGATACACTGTTTTGTAATATGTGTGTAATCTCGAGTTGTGGATCAATACTCAGTAACATTTTTGACTTGAAAAATGAACATAACACAAGTTTTAAGGCTTTTGCTATCATAGATGGACGTATGGCTCTTTAGAGTCTCATTGTGACCTACAAGAAGAGACAAAATATAATTTTATGTGACAAATTAATATATACTATGATAGTGAAGAAATATGCCACACTTATCCTTTAAAGGATTACACCAGCTGAAATGTTTTTTTTTTTACCTACTTACTTACATGCAGTTTATAATGATAGCTGAGAAATATATTTAATATCAAGTTTTCACTGCGAAATTACATGTTAAAGATTCAAATTGTACATGACCCAACTGTGACTAACATTGGACAATTTTGAGTCTGTATTAGTTGTTTACCAAGTGAATTGAGCTTCATTTTCATAACAGTTAAGAAATTTCAATGTGTAGGGCATTTACTTTATGCTTTAAATTTATAAATACTGTTGTAACTCTAACCTGTGAGGTAATCCACAGGTGGAAATCTCCAGGAGTATGGAGCCATTGTTGATGGAGCAGAGTAAAAGGAGCTTTACTAAACTGCCTGCTAGGTTGGACTGGGCTGGACTTTGCTTTCTGCAGAGGTTATTAATAACATAATGACATATCAGTAAATTAATAAAGGATTTGACTTGTTCTATAATACCCACTTTGAGTGCCAAGCATTCATTGTGACTGCACTGTTTATAGGGACTAAAAGTCTGTTACACCTCTAAATTCAGTTTCATTACAGTTTTTCTCAGTCACTTAACTAATAATCTCAAACCATACTGCCTTCTACCAGAACTCATTTCCTGAAACTAAAAGCACTATTCCCCTATTCTGATACATGATTCAGGTTCGTTTCACTTTTTGTGCAAACCTCTACACACAAATCCCCTCATGGGTCATTGGCTACACTATATGCTCATTTAGAAAGCACCGTCTTCAATATCACAGCTGGAACACATGTAACACACAATTCCCGAAGTGCAATTACTATGAGTTAAAATTGTTCACACATCACTCATGATAGAAAGATAAAAGGGCCATGGGTCAGTTCAGTTGTTTTCAGAACAATGCATCTAACACCACAGGAAGAAATAGAAAGAGGAAGAGGTCACTGGAAGGGAGGTGGAAGAAGGAGAGCAAAGAGACAAATGGTTTCAAAAGTGATTTGTGCTAATCTTGATGACCATGTCTTTGGTTGGTCAAAGAGGGCAATGAAAACCTAAGTCACTTCACAGTAGCTTTTATAATACAAACCTTCAGACAGGAAAATAGGTAGGTCATGTACATACTACACTCTTCTGGAACTTTGGAGTACTGTACACTATTACGTACAAAACCTACATTTACTGTAGCTGTTTGGACTGTATGCTGTCTAAAATGAATTGAATTACTGCACTATTTCATAGTTACAGTATGTTCCTAATGTATGGTTTTACAGTTAGTAGTATTTTGTTTTCCACAACTGTGAGACAACCACCTGGTGGAGGCAGAAGAACCCTATTTTCTGAAGAGCAAGAGAGGGCAATGATCAATACGGTTATAGCCAACAACATGATTTGCTTGCAGGAGATACAACAGAGGCTTATTGAGAACCAAGAAATTTTCTGAGGGATTGATGCAATCTGCATTTCCACAATTTCCACAATCTGTTCATTGAAAGAACAGGTTTACGAAGAAACAGGCCTCATGCATTTCTTTCAATAGTATTGTGAATTATTTGAGCATAGCTACAGTATGTATTACAGTACTATATACCACTATACAATGTAGAAAAAACTATTTAGGCCTCCTTTTTTGTGCGCTTGTAGCAATGTGTTTCAAAGCAGTCGTTTACCATAGTGTGTATCATCTTTTGTAGAGAATCTTTGAAATAGAAGCAACACACACTCCACATGAGGTCATTTTATTGATGAGAGAGGCTTCAACCTCACTAAAAGGAGGAGGAACATAATTGGCCAATGGGCCATTGTGAATGTCCTTGGCCAGTGAGGGAAGAATGTGACAATGTGTTCTGCCATCAGCCACTGAAGGGTCTTCCACTGACATGCCATCCTTGGTCCATACAACACCATGCTCCTACTAGTGGTCTCAATGGTCTCCAAGATCATGTATGTATATCAGCTAAACCAGAGGGAGTCAGCACAACCAGAGCAGGCATGTTACATTGTAATTTGGGACAATGTCAGTTATCACCGGGCTGCTCTGGTTTGTGTCTGGTTCACCAACAACCCCAGATTCAGCAGCCTCCTTGTTTGGACATCACTGTTAAGGCTTGCCAGAGATGGATAAGGCATGCAAGAGGTTGTATTTTGAAGTTTGAGGAGTTGAAATTTTGTATTGTGTTTAGAGTGTTTAGAGTTTTGGGAAATGGAGTTTATTTCATAGAAATGTGTCTAAGCAATCGAGAAAAACTAGTATACCAGACATAAATGCCCAGCTGCACCATGTTTTCCATCAATTAATCGCTAGAATAGTCTGATAAAATGCCTGTGATAGACTCTTAATATCTATGCAGCAGTGAAAGATTTTTTGTGCTTAGCCAATATCCATGTAGCTCGGAAGTATATACTTGTTGATCCTTCTAGTTGAGTTAATAAAATAAAGAGTTTTTACCTGCTGTGAATGTAGCTTGCTTTCAAGGCCTGAATGTTCTGCACCAGCCCTTAGATTGTGGTGGATAAGATTCATGTTTCTGTTGATAGTGACGCCTCACCTTGTATTCGTGTATGATAGGGACTGTTTCACTGCAGGTCAAAAAGGTTTTTTAAACATTTTGGAATGATGGCATTATAAAGACATTGTTTTTGGTCTGTACATTTTTGAAACGAATGTTCACAGTTCCAGTTTTCCTCAAGACAATTAAGACAGATATTTTTGCTAGCTAACTTGTATCTGATAGCTAATTTGCAATGTGAATTTTGAATGTTGCTTCCTGGTTAAACAGTAAAAGTTACATGATTGGGTTCACCCATCCAACCATGTGGATTTTCTTTACAAGTAATATTAATTTCAATGGATGAGCTTGCTTAGTTGGCATTATAATAACACCAGAATGAATTCACTGCAACATATGCTTTATAATTCTTTATCTGGAATGAATTTAACAAGTTTAAACTGACTTAACGTGTGTGTGATGTGATTATGTGGGTGGGTGACTGGATGAAAGCCGGGATTGAAAGTTTAACGTGTCTGTCAAAGTGAGTGAAATCTTTGGAGAGGAGGGCAGTGTCTTGCAGGCCAAAGAGTTTTAGCTCTGCAAAGATTTCCTGCAGCTCAAATCTATTTGATTATCCCAGTCTACAGCTAGTTTTTGCCTTTCACCCTTTGCTAGTGGGATAAATTCTAGATCTTTGTGATCATAATTTAGATGATGATGATGTTAACTTAGTAATTAATTTATAAAGCTTTCTTCATTTAAACGTAACCACGTGAAGCAATAATTCAGTAATTTTTTTTTCAATTAAAGGCTTATTCTACTTTCACTCTCTCCACATTTTTGAAAGCAGTATTTAGTCTGATTTGAAATGCTACTAAGAAAGCTATCACTTGTGTTATGCTAAAGGCTGTGGTAATAACACCAAAGCACAATGTTACCATAATCAGAATAAAACAGTTTGTGTCATTTTCATGAGGCTTAATCACAGTTTAGCACCATCTGTCCTTATAATCTCAGCATCTGAATCAGACAAACGCAGGCTGTAGTTGCTGTCAGACTGCTTTTTTTTTTTCCACAACACATGGCAACAAGAAATCACACAAATTTGCCTTGAAGACAAGCATTATTTGGATTCTAACTTCTTACGTTGACAAATGTGCATCTGGTAGTCATGAAAAATAAGACTCAGTCAGTGACCAGGCCATTTTCACACATGGATTTGGCTCTTGCAGTCTAACTGAGAATTGTAATGAAAGCCAATGTTCACAGTACATCTGTCAATAGAAGTTTGCTATTTTATGTTTGCTTTTATTCACTTCTGATTCCTGGGTAGATTTGCTTTTCTTCACATACGCAACTAAGACTAACATCAAACAATACTACTGACTAAAATTTGTGTTATCAAGCCCCTGTGTAATTGCTTTCAAATAAAAAATTTACATATTGTTTAGTTTTAACAAACTTTGCATTCATGCTGACACTCCACGTATGTTTATAAGTCACAGCACACAAATGTAGCTTTTTTTTAACATACGTATAAAAATAAGGTTTATGATAGTAGTGACCAGGAAGTGAAAATTAGTTCCACTTTGGTCTTTTTACATCCAGCTTTGACAGATCAGAAATCTGAAGTTAAAGAGAAATATATGAAAACTTCTGATGGTTTACTCAAAAGAAGGTTAGAATCTAATTATCCAAAAATATAATACAGAAAGACCATTTCCCTAGGTCTGATGCAAAATTGCTCAAGTCAAGTTGTACCATTGCATGTGTCTTTGACCCAAATCCATTTCTTATGACTATAGCTTATTGCCATTAATTTGGTCAGACAGCGTATCATATTTTCATCTCGTCTTCATGTAAAGCTATAATAGCAAAAAATGAATCACATTGCACTTTCAAATCAAGTTGTTAAGACTAGCTCTTTGTATATTTATTTATTGTATTTTCAAAGTGACGCAGTGGTCTGCACTGGGACCTCATAGCTGTAGGAAACTTGCCTTTCATCCTGGCCTGGTCACCTCCTCTGTGTGTTGTTTTGATTTTCTTCTCACGTTTATGTGGATCTGATTTACCTTCCACTCCCTATAGATGTGTGTGCTAAGTTAATTTCTCAAGTGTCTCCATTGGAATGATTATAAATATGTGCATGAGTGTGCCTAAAGATTGTTGAAGGTTATTTTTGTTTTGTGCTCAGTGTTTTCATGATAGGACTGGGGCCCTCCATTATCTTACATTTTACTAATTATATTCAGAAATGGAAGGAAGGATGTACTTCAAGAGCATTCTCCATGCGGCCACAAGAGTATCGATGTGTTTCTTTCTTTGTGTAATCCGTTAATACTGTGATGTGGTAATGGCTTTGGACATGTCTTGATCTGAAGATTTTATTTAGCTGTTATGAAAACTAATAAAGAGCTGTGTGTGTTAATCCAGAAAGTTTTTGCCAGTGCTAACAATGGTTAAGGCCTTGAGTGTAATAGAGACATAGTTCTGCAACCTTATGTAGTTCAGCCAGGGTTTGATCCTGTCTTGCCTCCACAACTGTGAACACAAAAGTGCATGTTTGTAAAAGATGGATTGTAAATGCTGAATAAATATCAACTGAGGAATATCAATACCTGCTGAGGATAAAAGTCAGTGATATTCAGCAATATAATTAATTGTTGATATTAGATAGAACTCTAGACATTAAATTTCCCCCTGGATTTATACATTCAGTATATGTATGAGCAATCTTCCTATGTTAAATTGAAAGTAGGAAAAAAATAGATAAATGCCCTTCAAAGCAGTATTGGGACAGGCAGGGATCGGAGTCAAACAAACACAAACAGGAACAAAATAAAAGTAAGCATGGTAAAAAAGAACTGGCAAATACTCTATTAAATTTACTCTTATGTTTTGTTGAGCTTGTCTCTTTCCTCTCACTGTTTGGGGTCCCAGAGACCCCAGTACTGTATATGTTTTGGTTTGACAAAGGGTGGTGCCATTTTGTGTAATTTGTGTAATTCCATTTTCATAGAGATTCTCATATGATGCACTGGAGCTGCATTATTTGTGATGTCATTGATGTCATTGTGATGATTTTCCTAAAACATTCACTTCTACCTGAGACTTGACCAAACCTAGCAACTCACTTTACTTTAAAGATTTGTCACTGACATTCTCTCTTTTTGATTTTTTGTCACTTTACCTTGACTCTGTTCTTTCTCCTCTGCCTCACTCCTAATTTCTGGACTGGCTGCCCTTTTTGCAGTTGGTATATAATTTTGGATCACAATAAGTGACCCTGGGAAAAGAAAAAAAGTTTTTTGAATTAAACAAAATAAACGGGGAATTAGACCTTTGGAGGAGACAACTTTCTGAAATTGCATCTGACATCTATATAACAAGATTTTCAAAAGTAATAGTATCATTATATAACTAGCCATCCTCCGCGGCTCTGCCCACATTGAAGTGAAACAGGACAGCAAGGAGGGCCCTGCCTGGCTCCCTACTCCTAACATCACGCTTCCCCATCCCTCGGCCTGTAGCCTCTGTCTCGGATTAGCGTGAATATATTGCTCCTACAAATGAACTATGATTCTTAGCGCAATGAGAGAAATCACAAAATCAACTGGAATGTTCAAGCAAATTCTAGAAAAAAGCCAGATCTTAATCCGTTAAGTAGTTCTCTCATTAGCTAGCTAAGTGGATGTAAGATACGCCCCAAGGCTGGCACGTGAGTTAGGAGAGCCCCACCCCCTCCGTTCGGCCTGCTGCATCTCTCTCAGATTTTTGCAAATAAATCAGTACCACAAGAGAACTATGATACTTAGCGTGATGAGAATGGTCGCAAAATCAACTAGAATATTCAAGTAAATTATAGAAAAAAATCTGATCTAAATCCATTAAGTAGTTCTCTTGTGAAAAGCAGACAGACATACAGACAGACAGACATTGGATTTTATATTAGTAGCTAATAAGGTAAACACAATAAAGGGAAAGGACCAATGTTCCTTGAAATAAGGTGCATTACTTAAAAAAAGCAAAGTATGTACATAAATTAGGAATCAATTCAGGGGCAAATGTGAATGAAAAGTCTTTCAGTTAATGTTTGAAGGGTGGATTTGGGCAAAACTTGCTTATGGTACCAACATTAGTTAACTCTGTGGGGGCTGAATATTTTTTCAAAAAACACAGTTTTCTGAAAAGTATACAAAGCAAAGGTTAAACACAGAAATCAATATAAAATGTCTGTTGCTGCATGTTGTGCCCGCCAGTTCATCAGGAATGCATGGCAGGCTGATTGCCAGGGTGTCTTTGCGGGGCGGAGGGTGAGGTCAGCAGTCGCAGTCACAGTGTATCACAATCTAGTTTGTACCTCTTGTCTTTTTAAATTGCAGTCCTTCCAGGTGAAAGTTGGTGTAGGTACGTCAGCTACACAAACCTGTTTAGCACCGCGATCAGCTGAGGACCGATAAGCTGATGCTGGTACCTCACATTCGTTTTCGAACATTTGTAGTACTTGAGTCCAATTCAGCGATAATTTGCAAAACATCATCCATGGAGTACCTCATGTCAGGTGTCAATGCCATTTTTGCCATTGTTTGCTCCTCTCTACTCATGCAAGTGCAGGGAATCTCAGTCAAATCAGTGAAGCTAACTGTCCTTCTAGCAAATAGACTCCAACTAAAACAAACCAGTGGGTTTTGTCACCGTTTACAGTTGATTACCACCGACAAGCCCTCCTTTTGACAAAGGACGACATCCGCCCTGAAAGAGTTAACAACAACAATATTCAGTTATCCGCTCTAGTTGATTGTAGTGCAGGTGAGAATTTTATTAGTGCTTCCTTATTAAAGAGTCTAGGAATGATTCCCATAAATTTAAATGTTAAACTGAGAGTTGCTTCAGTGGATAAAAAAGCAATCAGTTCCGGGTCTGTAGAATATATATCCCCACCTCTGCATTTACAAATGAGGTTATTTCATAAAGAGTTAGTAGCCATCTTTGTCATCCCATCCTCTATCTGTCTGTTTATTTTGAGTCTTCTATGGTTGCATAAACATAATATGTAGTGTAATATGGGAAAATAAAGAAATTAAGAATTGGAGTATGAAATGTAAATGTACAATTTATACATTAACCCATTCAAAACATCAATTTAGGAAAACAGATTTATTGTTCCTTTGCGACGAAAAAGGATGAAGGGTAAAGACCACAAATTGACTATCAAGAGTTAAACCAAACTGCAGTAAACAACAGTTTATAGTTATCTCATTACTTTTTAACCGAGTGACAGGCTCCACCATTTTCTTTAAGTAGGATTTAACAAGTGCTTTATAATTTAATCAGACTAAAGGAAGTAATGAATGGAAGGCAACATTTAACAGTATTAATGGGTATTACAAACACAAAGTGATGTCCTATGGGCTTGCCAACTCATCAGTAGCATTTCAAACATTTGTTAACAACATATTCTTAGCCTAGATGTGTTAGTTTATATTGCTAACATTTTGATTTTTTTTTAAAGACTTATACAGATATATTCAACATGTTCATGGGGTACTGAAACAACTGAGAGCTAATCACCTGTTTGTGAAATTAAAGAAATATTAATTTTATAATGATCATGTTCAATTTCTGAGTTATGACATTACATAAATAGGGTTAGCAATGGCTCAAGCAAAAGTTTCAGCTGTTTTTAATTGTATAACACCGGACAGGGTAAAATAGGTTCAGCGCTTTGAGTGACAGTCACCGCATTTATGGGTAGCTAACTGGCAGCGACACCAATATACCCAATATACGATATTCTTTACAGTGATCCCTCGCTATATCACGCTTCGACTTTCGCGGCTTCACTCTATCGCGATTTTTTCTCATACACGCTTACATCACTACGCATGGGCTTTCTGAGAACTTTTATCTAAGCCCCACGATGGCTCCTAAACGTGCTGCTTTTTCTAAGCCTTCTGACAATAAAACTAAGTGCCGGAGGAAGATGCTTGCTATCCAGGAGAAGGTGAAACTCTTGGATATGATCAAAGATGGCAATACCCTACAAAAGCCTCCTCACGCATATTAAAAGACAGCGCCAGCAACTGCCTATCAAGATGTTCTTCAGCCGCGCACCCAGATACCCACTGCCTACTCCTAGTACTCCTTCAGCGGAAGAAGACAACAACGCACCTGCTGAATATACTGCACCACCTGAAGACTCTCCTACTGATGTTGTGCCTTCATAGGTTAGTGGTTGTGTGTAAGAACTGTGTGTGTGTAATTAGATGTACAGTACAATAATCTACTATATAAAATCAGTCGGAATTGTCCTTCTGTCCCGTGAGTGCAAAGCGTAGTGGTGTTCCGCTTATCACAGACTTACTACTTGCCGCTTGCGGTATGAAGTGACGCGATGTGAGCAGAGTTCTGCTGTTCTCATCGTCCCCTTGCTTTTGTGCGCGATGCGCTGGAAAAATAGACAAAATTATGTCTCTGGAAATAATTAATCTTGATGGAGTACAAATGCCTCACCGCGTAGTAAATATCAGGGAAGATGGTGCTTGCTTATTCTCATCTATAGCTTATTTAGTGCATGAAACTCCGTCTTCGGAGGTACAGATTCGGGCTGACATTGTACGACTTTGGACAGGCACTCGAGGGGATAAAAAACGTAGGTTTTCGGGAGATGTTATGAATGGGCACTTTAATGTTCTCATTCCCTACACTTACATGCCTGATGTACACATGGAGCACACACAAATTGAGGATAAAAGTCGGTCGCCTTAAAAGGCGGGTGAGCCTAGTAATAATATATTTGTAACGTCTAATATGTCTTATTTTCTCTTATTTTGTCTAATATATTGGGTAATACAAGTGTAATGGTGACTAAAGGGTGTTATTTCATGTCCAGAGGGCTCTAATAATGTTAAAAAACATTACAAACAAACGTAAACAGGTTTTCTATACTCTAACTGCAAAAATATTCGATTTATAAATAAAGAATCCTACTTCGCGAAAATTCATTTATCACGGTAGAGTCTGCAACGGATTAACCGTGATAAACGAGGGTTCACTGTATACCTAATGTACATTCTTTTGACAAATCATTCCCCTTGTTGATGTAGTTAATAGTTTTTATATAATGTATAAAGTTTAGGTACTGCAAAAATGCATCTATTACTCACTTACTCTTATGTATCAAGACCTTAACGAATGCTTCTTTTGGTCCTCATAACACTTATAAAACAACACTAGATAGATTTATTCATCTCTGTGCAGGATGGCATATTGATATGATGATAAAATTACTTTGGTTATATGTAATTTTCACAGGTCTTGTACTAAACTTGTAATGTCAAGGCGTGTGGTGTTGAGGCAACTTGCTGTATACCTCTCCTCTTATGTACAGTAAGCCACCTCAGGCCACTCCAAAATGAAGTTTTGTTAGTAGGTCACAATGCAGAGATGAATAAACACTAAAAACTGACGCTTTGTAAGTGTTATGAAGACCCAAAGAAGTGTATGTTAAGGTCTTGTTACATAACAGTAAATGAGTAATAGGTGAATTTTTGCAGTACCTAAACTAAAGTGTTACCATAGTATGCTACTATAATACAAGTATGTTCTGGGGCACTGCATTCTGCCAAGCTGCTTAGGTTGCTACTGCATTAGCTATTAGGTGCATTGTAAATTATTACATTTGTAAATTATCCTATTTATTGCAGTAATTGATAATCAAAATGGTTACAGTGAAAGGTACATATTTTACTCTTTTTATTTTACTGTCATTATTACCAAAGGTCTGATATACTATCAGTGTCATTGTGAAGAATCTCACATTGCTTGGACTTTCTTGGCAAGGGGCCCTGTGTTTTTCCTCTGAGTCTTCCAAAGGAAACTGAACTGACCTAACATGAGTGAGCATGGCCTTTCTTTCAGAGATGCCTTGTATTTGTGGTTTGGATAATCTGTGGTGCATTATAACTGAGGCCAGTAAAAAAGCAGGTATAGAAGAAGCTGCATGGATGTCATTCCTTCCATTTAAACTGGAAAATTTTGAGATTCTCTTGAGACCAAAAAAGTGAATGTGAAGGAAAAGCAGGCATAAAGCTACAAAATGAAAAGGTATTTAAATTAAGAGCAATTCAAATTGTTGTTGATTTTGCATGTCATAGGTTTCCTGTATGCAGTGGGCTGGCACCCTGCCCGGGGTTTGTTTACTGCCTTGTGCCCTGTGTTGGCTGGGATTGGCTCCAGCAGGCCCCCGTGACCCTGCAGTTAGGATATAGCGGGTTAAATAATGGATGGATGGATAGGTTTCCTGCATGTTTCTGTCTTGCAGTATATTATTCTTTAAACATTTATATTGTCTGAATTTTTAAAGATGAGCATCTTTTTAATTAGGTCTGGCAGCGTTTCTGTACGTTATGCTGTGATGTTTGAGGACAAATTGCAGAATTCCAATAAAATAGATGATGCAGACTTGGATATTGGTAATAAACTTGAACGTGATCAAGACGCTTTTGACCCTGATGTGAAGCAGCAGGGAAAGCCAGGAACTTCGTCGTATATGGCTAACCTGGAAGAGATGGTGGTCAAGGTCTTGAGTAATAATAAGAAGCTGGTGCCTATGGATTTTAACACACTTAGATTTCAGAAAGGTAAGACATGTTTAGTCATTATAAATAAATATTGAAATTTCTTGGTTAACACCATCTTGAAAATAGTAAATGTTTACTTCTAAAAATATTCTGTTTAGTACAGGAACTAGATTTGCATCATGTTTACTTAACAGTATAACAAAATTACATTTAATTTAACAAAAGAGGAAATATGATTAATATTTATGATTCTGGAGTCTGAGGAAACAATACATTTTAAATAATAATAATCTCAGATTCTCTATTATTGGATGCTTCCTTCCAATTAAACTTAAACTGGCCTTTACCTAGATAATGTCATTTACAATATCCTGTATGTACATGAGTTACTAGTAAGTATTCAAAGCAAGGGGGTGTTTTTATTATGTAATTTGTTATACTGATGGCAAAAATATCTTAGTGTATGGTAAAATGTTTTCCACCATATTATGGTGTAAAAAGTTTCAGGTAAAATGCAGGGATTTTCTTGTTAAAATGCACGTCTACTAAAAAACAGCAACATTTAAGCCCTAGTATAAATGCTCACAAATTCTGCGACTGGCTCGAGTTATAACATAACATACTTAAACCCAAGTAATCGCATTTGTCCTGTGCAATGTGAAATTGTAATCCCTGTTCAGTATCCCTCAGTCCTTAGTCATCCTGAGTAATGAAACCATATTTACTGTATAATAATATTTTTAAACATCCATTAACGGTTTTGCTTACAGATGACACGAACCAGCAGAGAGCATCTTTTGCACCCATGACTTCTGAGGCCACTGCAAGTGTAAGTTTAATTTGAAAGCTATGTTATTGTAGTTGTGGTGATTTTGAAAATGTCTTGTAGTTTCTATGTAAATACCTGATGTCGTAACATCATTAGGCAGGTTTCTCACTTCAGTGAGCATCCACTCACCCTACTTTAGTGGAGTGTTGCTTTTAACCTCACTTTATCTTTCTATAATTAAAAACCAATTCATAACCCTTAGTGTATTTTGTGCCATGTGTGACACAATGGTATTTATTCTAAGGCTGTAACAGTTAATGGATAGTGTTGATAATAATAAGTGATACTGAGTAGGTTGCCAATTACTTTTGTTATCAGTTTGTGGCCTTAATATGTATTACATATCTCTCACTTCATTAACCAAGAATAACATTAATCAGAGAATGTAAATTGAATTGAGGGTCAAAGATCAAAGAACTCATGTGGAGTTATTTCAGCTTTACCTCTGGTAAAAAATTTGCGTCTTGCAAGATCTGTCGAAATTAGTTCACTTTGCATTGGAGTACAGACTATGATGTGGGGCACATTAAAAAAGAAAGTGCATCAGAGTAATGGCGTTATCCTTCTTACTCACACTCAATGTCACTTCTTCCATTTCTTTTGGCAATTAAAAATTCTCATTTAACATCACAGAATCTGAGACATCAAAAATATACTAAACTTTTTTGTCAAGTATTTATTTTTGTGACCGCAGATGCCTGTGTTTGATGTAGTATTGTGAGAAAATGTGAGATTCAGTTCATCTTGTGGTCTTTGCCACCATTTTATTGGATAAAATCAAACAATGCACTTTAACCACCTTATATCTATACTGAATAATGGTTTCAACTTTCAGACTCTTCATGTTGAGTTTTGTTGAAAATAGCCTAGAAACTATTAAGCTCAATAAGGTAGAAGCAAGATTTGCACTTTTATGGCAAATGTAATTGTAGAGTGTTGTTGTATTGCTATGAAGGAGAGCATTGTGCAGGAGATGAAACCTTTTAATTTTTGAATAATAGTACTAGGATGTTGTACCGTGTTAGCGATTATGGATGTAGTGAAAAGTCAAGCAAAATGACACCTTTTATTGGCTAACTAGAAAGATTACAATATGCAAGCTTTCAAGGCAACTCAGGCCCTGTCTTCAGGAAAGATGTAATTTTTCAATAAAAAACTTTCGCACAAACATTATATTTTTAAAACTTTCATTCAGTTAATTGAAATGGTAATCAATCAATTCATCAGTTAGAAAGTACTTCTTAGCTGCAGCCTTAATTTATTTGTACATATAAGGAGCAAACCTAAACTTGACTGTTCATTTCACTTTCAACCCCAAATAATCATTGTAAAAGATATTCACCCAATTATTCTGCATACTTCCAGTATGTTTCTTTCACTGTCTCAGGCAGCTACTCTGTAAGCTCAAAATGTAAGTTAGACATATTTTTCAAAAATAAAATAGGTTGAATCTGGAATAATAACTTTAATATGTTTCTAAAACCACATAATGCAGTATTTTACTTTATTAGGCAAGTAATGAAATTCTGTTCCTCTTTCTAACAATTACAGGATCCCAGTCTCGGAAATGCACTAGCTGATTCTTCGGAAATTCCTTCTGTTGACAGCCAGCAGCCCAAAGTAGAATATTTTCCTAACCTTTCAGGTCAAGAGATTACTTCTGAAGAAAGTGAACTGAATTCTACGTTGAAGTCCACAGTAAAAGTCACAGAGAGCACGACAACAGACATTTTATTAGCAGAGCCTTTTCAGAGTGCCATGCCATCAGCATCAAGCAAAGTACCAGATTGGGCAGATATAAAAGAGTCTAAAGAAGAAGAGCCAACCAGCACATTTCCAGAATCTGTAAAATACATACTGCCATCACATAACTCAGATGGCAGTGATACTTCCAAGGAATCAGTGTCTAAACGTAACACAGAAATAGATACTGCAACATATAGTCTAGGCCCTCCTCAGAAAAGCATAACAGATCAGTTAGAGGTATTTGATGAGACAAAAGATTTATCATCCTGGTTGTCTGTCACTGCTCTTCCTGCTGTTACCGAGGAGCCACCTACCAAATTGGTGGATTTTTTCCCACAAGGAAGTGATACCAGCAGCTCTAACATTAATGAGGAAAACAGTGCAGCCAATATAGACTTTCAGGGTGAAGAAGTCATAAAAGTGGTATCTGAATCTAGTTATGTTACTTCAGAACGACACGCTCTTTCTAAAGAAACTGGTAAGTTTTATTACATTGTTAGTCTTCAAAAATATTTTCTAGAAAATACAGTATAAATCTCTGAGTATCATATAACATAACATAGCATGCTCGACTCCTCTTAGCGCAATATGGGGTCACTGGAGTCTATGAGTATAGGGATACTGTGTCATGGACGACTGTAACTCACTTGAATTTTCCAGGACTGCTATACATATAATGAGCTTTTACGATAAAATCATATGTAAGGTATATGACTGGTAAGAACTTTAAAAACTGTACAGACAAGTCCATTCCAATGTAGTCCATTGAATTTGTTGGTTATTGTAAGTTGTCTTAATATCATTTTCAAAATGTAAATGATAGGTTGTACCTATGTACTTTTTACTCTGAAGATGGTTTGTTTTAGATTAGACAGTCATGTTTGATTTCAGATACCTCTGCCATATCTAGTCAAGCCACCCCTGGTCTTATAACTCATATATTCTGGCAGAAAGGTAATCATTTCATATCTGTGTTATGATACATTCAGAAAACTCATAAGAACAACACCAAGTACTATTTAACTTCTTATTAGAAAGCTTTTGGTTTTTAAGCAGTTGGAAAAACATTTTAAATCAGCTTAAAACACTGAACCATATTCATTTAGCATGAGTATTTGTATCCGTTTATTTGTTTCATTCCCACAGATACACTTTTACTAATAAAGTAGCTTATTAGTCAAACAGTGGGTTTCTTAAATCTGATGTTAAAGCTTAAAGATTTCTAAGAGCAGTGTCACAGCAGTTGATGTTACAGTCAATAAAATTCACAGTTAGCTTAGCTTTTTCTTCTGCTGCCAATGAGATGTGAGCAAGCTGTTAATTAAAACCAGATATATAGTACTTGGCTGCTAAGAAAGGAGAGAGTTGTTTGCCTTTCAGTTAAAAAGATAACTACGAAAATTAAGCATAATTTCATCTATATGTCATTGTTACTGAAATTACATTTTATTTGATGTAATATTTTTCAAGATAAAGACCATCTTAAAGTATTTTCTTTAACTAGGGGGCTTTGCCCCCTGCTCGCTTCGCTCACCAACCCCGTGTTTGGTTAGTTGGATATACAATTTTAATTATTTTTTTCTTTGGAATTGTTTCAATTTCATTATTTGCATTTTTACTTTAAAACTTCATTTAAAACAATATTTTTTGGAGACACATTGTGACAACGCAACATATAACTGCCCGTGAGTGAATATTGTTTCTGTTTCTCTAATAAATAATCTGACTTTTTCTAATGTTTGTCCCTGTGATTTATTGATTGTCATAGCAAAAGCTATTCTACTGTAAACATTTTAATATGAATGGCATATCACGATCTCATCCTTTGGTGTGTAATGTTATTCGCGGAATATATACATTACCTTTCTTTTTGCCTGTTAAAATTTGCATCGCTTCTCCATGATCATAAATATACATCTGACCGAATTGTGTATTCTTTGAAATTCAACTTGTCGTTGCTTTAACTGTTCCGGGACCACAGATTCTCATAGCGTATGGTCCATTATTGTGTAAATCCACGTTTTGTGCATTGAATGATGCGAATGCAAAAAGACTTTGTTGTCTACTCTTTGCCTTTTATTTCTGACCTTGATTTGTCCTGCTCTTTTTTCAATTACACTTGGTTCTGATGATTAATCACCTTTTGTTTGTGGTAATGCGATCTTTTCTATCTTTTCTTTGATACCGTAGCAACTGACATGATAAAGTGTCACAAAAGTTTTACTTGAACAATCGCTGGCTAATAAATCTAATTTTAATGGCAATTTGTTTTGAAATTATTTAACTAGCTAACATTTGTCCCCTAACGGATTGTTGGTTCAGTCCAGTGGCTTCTCTGGTATAGTCTAGTATTGATTGCTTAAGAGACCATGTCTGTTCTGCGTAGGTTTCTGGCTAAGGCATTGTTTCTTTGAAGGAGGCAGTCTGGAACAGGAAACCTCATCTGAATATTTTATAAACAAACATGACAGAATTTTATGGCCTTACACACAAACATGTTAACCCAAGTCTGTCTTGCTTTGAATATTTTTAATATTATTTATCAGTGCCAATGAGTATAAACACATTGATGCAATCAAGTGCTGTAAATGCCACTACTGGAAACATATGATACGCCACTAATTGTATAAGAAGGACATGAACATTGAATGTCTCCAGTCTAGTCTTTCCTTAAATTGTGTATTTTTTTCTAATTTGGTAAATGCAAGGTTAGAAAAGATATGTCATGCTGATGCAGCACATTTCAGTGCAGTACCCCTAATAATTTCCAGCATCATCTTGTACTTCCTGAGGCAACTGATTTGTTTATAATAAGTCAGCCATCAGGTTAACTAGTTTCTTGGAAGGAATTAGGAAAGTAACAACAGAAAAAAATCTAAAGTGCCACCAAAAACAAAAAAATAAGCTCTCCACATTGAAGGTGCTGCCCCTCCTTCCTCCTCAGTTAACAGACTGAGAATTCATGCATAAGAAAGTCTTTGTACATTTAATAAAAGTCGTGAGACTAAATCCTTTACAGCTGATCAGCTTCCAAAAGTAAGATTATCAGATAATTAAGGAGCAAACTGTGGCCTTTACAATTTTGGCGTAAACTCCTTTGATTTAAGAGTGAGTAAATCTAAGTTTAGACTCATCAAACAGGTTGCTTTCAATTAAATAGATAAAGAATTGGTAACAAAAAAAGTTTCAAACATGGAAAACATGACATATGTTTGATCATTTTTGATGGTTATTATAAAAATATAGGAATGTGTGACACAAAATATGTTTTAAAATATCACAAGGGGTCAGTATGAGTGAGGAGTAATGTAGTAGGCCAACATAAATCATTAACATGTATTGCATTTCCAGACACAGTCTGTTAAATCCCTGGGTTATTTTCTAGATTTGTTATTTTGTATGCAGTCAAAATCATTTTGTAACTATCTGTTTTTATTTTAAAGATGTCATCATTACAGACAATTTGGAATCATCTGGATTT
Source organism: Polypterus bichir lapradei (assembly GCA_026402145.1). Classification (NCBI taxonomy): domain Eukaryota; kingdom Metazoa; phylum Chordata; class Cladistia; order Polypteriformes; family Polypteridae; genus Polypterus; species Polypterus bichir. Next base: position 37,381,546 of record JANRMT010062791.1, read on the forward strand.
ACTGAAGACCCTGGATTGCTGCAGCCTGAAGACAGCAGGGAAAATGTACTTTCATTTACTGATGTTTCTATAATGCCAACAACTCACAGCCTACAAACAGACCTACTTCATAAACAAGACTTAGGTGCTGATTCTGTTTCTCATACTGAAGCCATTCACATCACATCTTCTGTTTCTGTGCCTTCATCATCAGCTATTGGACTCAGTCCGACACATACTGTAATAAATATGGAGCCAACTGACTTACGAATAGATGAAGGCAATGTTATAACAATAACTCCAATTAGCAATGAATTATTGTCTAGTGAACTTGCCACTCAGTCTCCTGCATTACAAACAGATTCTCTGGTTTCACCCGAACACAATCTGACTTTGAAAATTCCAGATGCCATTGGAGAAACCACTGAGCCTTTTTTCCATGATGTGACCACAATTGTGCAAAATGTCCTTCCTGATGATGGGTCTATTGTGTTTACACCTTCCTCTACAGAATACCCAAAGCCAGTAACTTACGTTGAACCAACTGTATTTAATATGAATCATGAGTTAGAAATTGCAACAAAGGCAAAGCTTATTACTGATGCATTTGAGGACATTGATTTTGAGAGAACAGAAAGAATCTATGATCTAGACAGTAGCACTGGATTCTCATCTTTCACTCAGGACCGTCCTTTTGAAACCACTCCTTCTACACTAAAGTATCTGACAACTCCTTCTATGACCACCACAAATAAGGGTAAGGAGCTGGTAGTGTTCTTCAGCCTGAGGGTAACAAATATGATGTTTTCAGAAGATCTCTTCAACAAGAGCTCCCCTGAATACAAATCCTTGGAAAACACATTCCTTCAAGTGGTAAGTTCATTAGCTACTCATTTTCTCATCGATTATGTACAGTGATTTTGTTAGATATAGTGCTTATTTAAAGAAAGAATTAGCCTATTGAACACAAATTAGGCTTTTTATTAACTGTTACACAGAACATGAGACGTGCATATAACACAACTGGCATGTCAAAATATATAATGTCAATAATTCTCAAGTTCTCAGTCATGATGACATTATTCTTGTTTTAACTGAGTCTGTCACTAATCACAGTTTATATCTTTGCAGAATTCTTTATTCACCCTGGATTTGTTATGCTGTTATTAATGTTTTTTTTTATTGTTTTTATAATAGTGCCAGTGACATCACCATGTCACAATTTTGAATTTCTGTTTTGTTTGTGGTTGGCACCACTTTGTGTAGTTGATCACAACCATTGCCATCTTGTTTTCTGTTGCTATGGCCTTTGTTGATCATGTGACTCAATGATATGTTGCTTTGTCAGATTTGTTTTTCCTATATAAGATGGTGGTGCTGTTATACTGCCAAAATGAAGACAGCACAATAGTCACTATGCAGGCAATCACACTTTACTTGACAAAGTATCTCCATTTTTTTAAAATGTGCACACTACACTAACACATGTAAAAGAGAGCACAAAATACAACACTATCACAAAGCTGTGCAGAAGTAACAATTGCCCTCTACCCAAATAAAAACCTCTCACCCCAAAAGAAAGAATCAAATATGCAAAGCAGGAACAATAAAACTAGAACACTAGGAGGGAGTACTGTTATTCTGAAGAGTTAAAATGCAGTGACATAGTCCTTTAGGTGGTCTGGATGAGACCGATTTCTAACAGATCAAAGAGAATGTGCAATTGGTTGCTGTGGCTGGGAATCTGGCAGAGCTGAAAGAGGTGAGCACAGGTCTGCATTGCTCTCTGTCTCAGCATTGACTGGTGAGGACACTTTATGATGGCTGCTTGCATGTCAACGTGATCCATCTGAGTGGCAGAAAGTGGCAGTGGTGCGTTGTTTAAGAACTTATAGAGGTTAGGACTAGGGCAGATTTTATTAATTGATTTTAAATTGAAATAGTGATTTCAAACAGTGTCATTAGCAAACTGCAAAGGCTGTGATTTAGAGTATATTATGCAGAGTATCTGAAAAATAGGGCTGTTACATTGAACACTGCTATTTGCATGTAATTAAAATTTATTTAAAAAAAGTTTTATTTGAAGGCAAATGCTGACATTCAATTGTAAAAGAACGGTTGTCTAATTTTGCCCATACTAACTTTGGCACCGTTACTTTAAATGCGCTATGCAAAGCTACAGTATTTTGCAGATCTGTTTTGTTTCATTAGTAAAATTTAAAGCTAGACCCCTTCAAAATGTTTTTTTTTCTGCCCCACTACTGTGCTCTTTGATCCACAAGTCAGACCTGTCGTTGTGAGTGGGCCTTAGGGCGCAGTGTTCATCCAAACATACCACTAGGGCCATCCATTAATATTTTTTTAATGAGGAAAGATTACTACTTAATATAAAATGTACATACTGTTTGTAGTTGTTGAACCGAAGCGGTTATTTTTTTTGATAGGTGCCCTGGCATATATAATCACATATCATGCCCAAACTGGTTAATTGGAGCAGACAATAACTCCACATTACCTTTGACAGGATGTTGCATGTACATCCAAAGTCAACAGTGTGGACTGTTAATAATTAGAAAGCATAGCACATCAACTTAAAAACTATACTTTATAGATTTTGCTCTCAATTTCTAATTTCATGACTGTCTACATGATATTACACTGGAAGATCCTCATATTGGCTACAGAATTCAGCTTTTATGCTAGACTAGCGAGTTGGACTGAATAAGATGTACCAAGTTTGTAGATGAGGACAATCCTAACCAAGTTGTACTGATATAGCTCCACACGGGGTAAGCTTTTACTTCGCTCTCCTTCTGTGTTCAGTTGCGTGTGTGCACGTGTTGTGCAGTCACTGCTTTATCTTTTTTGCCTTATAAATACGTGCTGTCTGGTTTGATGATGCAATATTCTGATCTCCAATGTGTAATTATTACAGTCTGTAGAATCTGACTAACTGTAAAAGACTGCAATGTGCTTATTGCCTGGCTTTTTTATTATTTTTAGGTAAGCAGAGCGCAAGGGGAAAAAAGACAAGCTTCACGTGTCCTTTGATATTTTAAGGGACAGCTTGTCTAATTAACAGGAAACTGTGAAATCTGCTGGAATAAAGTATTTTTCATATATTATCTCAAATCACTGTCATAGACCTAGAGTTTTATGATAGTTTTTAGTGTTAACACTATGCTTCACCCATCTGCTACTACATGGCCTAACATGACACCAACAGTCTGCAAAGATTATCTCTGATTTTTTTGTTGAAAACATTGAAGAAATTAAATCCCACATTACTACACCCACTGTTAATGACCCTTTGGTCCCTCCTATATGCTCAGCTGTTTTTCATCAGTTTGAGCCTGTATTCCTCCCTTTCTTGGCAAAAGAAATTGGTCACCTTAAACTTGTCCATTACGTATTGTTCCCGCTCGTCTTCTTAAAGATGCTTTTGAAGTGGTTGGACCCAGCATCTTGTACATTATAAATAGTTGTCTTGAGATAGGTTCAGTGCCAGCCTGTTAAAAACATGCTCTGGTACATGCAGCCTTTAATTAAAAAAACATTTTTACATCCTTTTTGAACTTCAGACCCATCTCCACGTTACCCTTTGTTTCTAAAATACTGGAGAATTCCTTATTGTTCATCTTGAGCAGTCTATGGGTATTCAAGGGACTGCTTTGAAATGGTTCAGGTCATATCTCACTGGCTGAAACTTTTCAGTCAGCCTGGGCAATGTCTCCTACTCTTCGGCCCCTTTCACCTGTGGGGTCCCTCAAGGATCTATTCTGGGGCCTGTTATTTTTTCACTGTACATGTTGCCCTTAGGATCAATTAAAAAAAGCAAAAAGAACATGATATTTCTTTTCATTGCTATGCAGATGAGCTATGTGGATGATACACAGTTATGTCTTTCACTAAAACAGATGAAATCAAACTCTTTTAGACCTTTATTGGAATGCCTGAAAGACATTAAAATATGGATGTCAGAAAATTCTCTTAGTTTAAATGACAAAAAAGCGGAGATTGTGTGTTTTGGACCTTCTGATCTTATTTGTGCTCCTGCAAGTAATTTTTACCCTTTGACAACCCACTGCAAACACTCAACAAAAAATCTTGGTATGATTTTTGATAATGCCCTTAAAGTTGATAAACAAATTAACTCCACTGTTAAAGCCTATTTTATCAGCTGAGGGTATTAGTTAAATTCAAGCCATTCCTTTTTATAGATGATTTTGTAAAATAACAACAACAATTTATTTCTTATATAGCCCAAAATCACACAAGGAGTATGACAATGGGCTTTAACAGGACTTGACTCCCTACGAAAACAAGAAATAACTCCCAAAAAATATACTTGTAGGGAAAAAATGGAAGAAATCTTGTGAAAGGCAACTCAGACAATGGGTCTCAAAAAATGGGGTAAATATACAATACATAAAGCGGAACACAAGTAATTCTCTTCACAGAGGTGGATGGCCAATCTATTAATGCCACCTCAGGAATGCAATACAATAGTACAATAGTAATAGTACAATCTACAAAGCAAAATGAAAGAATAGATTATATCACTATTAAATGCAGAACTATCACATCAAGATACAAATTTGTTCAGAGTCCTGAAGACCTCAGACAAACAAGCTGCCTTCCCCCCTAATGGCCATTCCACAGCTGAGTCAGCACTGGGCCCAGTCAATCTGAAAAAATTACCCTTCTACCCGATTATTCCACTGCTCCTTTATCAGACATGACTTTTCCATAGGCAGGCAAATACATGTGAGTACCAAGAAGAGAAACAGAATAGCTGAGTATTAGCAGGTTATAAAAATCACATTACTTATGTTTTAGTACTAATGACTAACAACAGAGATGCAGTATGCACAGCTAATCAGCAGCTCTACTCAGGGTATGCTAAACTGAAGTAATGAGTTTTCAGTCGGGATTTCAAAGCTGAAATCTCTTATAGTAGTAGACAGACCATTCCACAGCTTTGGACCCTGTAACTAAAAGCTCAGCCTCCCACTGTTATTTAATTAATTCTTGGAATCATAAGCAGACCAGCATCTTGCAATGTTAATGTGCACTCTGGTTTGAAAGTAGTGAGAATGTCAGATAAGTAAGCAAGACCTTGGCTATTTAAAACTTTCTAAGTTAAAAGAAGGATTTTTTGAAATCTGCCCTAAACTTACCTGGGAGCAGGTATAAGGACTTAAGAACTGGATTTATGTGTTTGGATTTTCTTGTTTCTTGTAATAATTCTTGTAATAGTATTTTGAATTAACTGAAAGATCAATAAAGAATAATTTGAACAGCCAATGAACACCTCATTGCAGTAGTCAATCCTACAAGAAATAAATGCGTGAATTGATTTCTCAGTGCTAATACATGCATTTGTCTCTTCTCGCCTTGACTATTGCGACTCATAATTCACTGGAGTTAATCAGTCATCCCTTGTTCCTTTTCAGCTAGTCCAAAATGCTGCTGCCAGGCACTGTTCATTATAGGATCAACTTTAAAATTTTCCTGTTTCTTTTTAAGGCCCTGATTGGTTTAGCTTCCATTTATTTTATTGATCTCTAACACCATTATCCTCCTTCACAGTCACTGAGGTCCTCTGACCAGAAGTTATTGGTCATGCCAAGATCTAGACTTAAGCTTAGATGGAACGACCATGCTATTGCAGTAGCTGCCCATAAACTTTGGAACAATCTACCTTTTTATATTAGATCAGCACCAAATTTGGTTACTTTTAAATCTCACCTGAAAGCCTTATTTTTTGCTTCAGCTTTTTAAAGTTTTTATTTTAATTATACTACTAGCTATACTATTTATTTAATTAGTTTTGGCATATTTATTTTATTTATATATGTATTTGTGTATTTATGGAACCTGTACAGCACTTCAGTTAACTTCTGTTGTTTTAAATGTGCTTTATAAATACAATTGACTTGACATCTGCTGTTTTTCAGTTAACTCTGTTGTGTAGTGTTTGAGTACGAGGTCTGCTCTGTTGATGTGAGCTCGTCTGCTGCTTAAAGTGGCACCAGCCTCTCACTACAACTCACCTCTTTAAACAAGCACTTGATTGATTAGCATGTCAGAATCTCTGCTGTTCACTTATTTTGAAGTTATTGTTTTGTTAAAAAAGTGCAAAATGATTTACTTTATTTAAAACTAGAAATTCATATTGATTAGTGCCAACAAACAGAAATGCAAAGTCTTGCCTTAATATTTGGTCTTGGTGACAGGTCTGCCACAAGTGTACTCAGGGCAGTTTTTCTGAACACTTCCTTAGTGACGTAAAAGTATAATTATGTATCTGAATAGACTGAAGGAGGAAAAGTAGACACATTGCATGACCCTGATTTTATACCATGATGATTGTGAATTTCTGAGTGACTCCAAATTTGGTCACCAGTTTTTTTACTGAATGCCATGATATTAAATGTACACTTCCCAAATAACAGAACAACTCTGCCTTCAATCTGCTCCTTGTTTTACTTTGTTTACTGTTCTCACACTGTCTCTGTCTACTATTTGACTGGCCATTATTTGCCTTGATCCTTGTCAGGATAGCAAGCCATAAAAGCAGCCACAAAAAGGAACCTTTAATCCTTACAAGGCACAAGTTCTGGAGGGAGGGCTAAGATTGTACTTTCGCACAAAACAGGTTGTGTGGTTTGAACTTAAACATCTAGCTGTCAATAGCAGACTAAAAACAAGATGGGTGTGCTGATACTTCCCTTTATAGGGTGCAGCTTCGTATTTTGATTGCTCTTACAGTTCCCCAAGTACCTCTTTTGTTGGTGTTTGGAGACAGTAATTTGCTGAGGCGTTGAGGAAGTCTGGCAAGCCTGAAGCTACAAATAATCAAGAGGAAGTTGCAGGTCACACCCTAACATTAGACATATGGGAGAGCAGCCTGTACCAGAGTGTTGTGTTGCTGTGAAATGGAAGAGATTTCAGAGAAGAGCACTTGACTATGTGCAGTCCTCAACCAAGTGGGCACAAATGTCATTTGTTAAAGTCTGGTTCAGTCTTTCTACACCCCTATTTGCCTGGGGATGATAGAGAGCTGTCTGAATGTGATGAATGCCCCAGATGGCCTGGAAAGAAGAGAACTCTGTTGATACAAACCATGATCCATTGTCAAACATGATAGCAGAGGGCAGACCACAGCAGGCAAACATAGAATTCAAGAGTCATATGTTGTATTAGACCCTGCAAGCAGTATGGCCTCTTAGTGTGCAGATCATAGACCACAATGAGAAAGTGTTGGTGTTGGTGAACTCCATGGAACTCTCCAGAAATATCCAGCTGCAATCACTCCCAAGGCTGATCTGTCAAAACTATGGGGCAGTGGAAGGGGCGGAGAGGGTTAACCAGTCTTCCCACTGACAGGGCAGACAGTGCAGTTGCAAACAACATGTTCAATATCTCTGTCTGTCTCAGGCCACAACACTAGATCAATGCAGCGTTTAACCTGCTCAATACCCAAATTGCCTTCATGAACCATAATCAGAATGCATGCTCAGAACTAGCTAGGAATGACTGTATGAGTCCTATGTATAGGCTACACAAAATCCATTCCAACAGGACAACTCTGCCTGTAGTCTGCAGCATTGAGGCAGTTTATCCGAGATCTCTGAGGACCAACCTGTAGAAATGAAATCCTAGAGCTGGGAGAGAACAGGGTCATGTTCAAAGGCCTGTTGAAGCTTCTATAAGGAGACAATGGCTCTCCGTGGAGAGTGGAGCATTTGAACAAGTTCCATTTCACTGACATAAGGTCTTGGGTCTGTGGTGGTGTAGCGGAAAGCTCAGGACAGCAGGTCTGCCAGCAGTGAGTTAAATCTTTGTCTCATCAGACCACAGAATCTTTTAATGAATTTGCAAACCTTTCTGAAAACATGTTTTCACTTTGTCGTTAGGTGTTATTGAGAGTGGATTGATTAGCAAAAATGCTAATTAATTCATTTAGAAAATTAGAACAATCTAGACGAGAAAAGACCATTTAGCCCAACAAAGTCCTATCCACTTAATTCTTCTAAAATAACATCACGTCTAGTTTTGAGAGTCCTGAAAGTCCTACTGTCTACTGCACTACATGGCAGCTTATTCCAAGTGTCTGTGGTTCACTGTGCAAAGAAAATCTTCCTAATGTTTGTGTGAAATTTACTGTTAACAATTTTCCAACTTTGTTCTTGATGAATTCATTTTAAAATAACACTCTCGGTCCACTGTACTAATTCCCTTCATAATTTTACTCACTTCAATCATGTCACCTCTTAATCTTCTTTTGCTTAAACTGAAAAAGCTCAGCTCTTTTAATCCTTCTTCACAATTCATCCCATGTAGTTCTGGAATCAGCCTAGTCGTTCTTCTCTGGACCTTTTCTAGTGCTGCTATATCCTTTTTGTAGCCTGGAGACCAAAACTGCACACAGTACTCCAGATGAGGCCTCACCAGTGCATTATAAAGGTTGAACATAACCTCTTTGGACTTGTACTCCACACATTGTACTATATAACCTAACTTACTGTTTGCCTTCTTAATGGCTTCTGAATCCTGTCATGAAGTTGAAAGCGTAGAATCCATTACAACTCCTAAATCCTACTCATAAGGTGTACTCTCAATTTTCAGACCTCCCATTACGTATTCAAACCTAACATTTTTAGTTTCTATGTGTAATACTTTACATTTACTGAAATTAAATTATATCTGCCACAACTTTACAATTACACAATTTAAAATTAGATCTACAATAAAGTGTGCAGAAAATGAAGGGGTCTGAATCCATTATAATAATAGTAATTGTAAAAGCAGTAATGATCTAAAATCTTTTTGCTTTTTAGCACAAATGAATACTAAATATTATGCTAAGATGAAAGGAATGTATATGACAAAAAGTAAAAAAATATATAAAATCATCATGTGTCTGATGATATGTGGTGGCATAATAGACAAACAGGTAGAGCTGTTCTTTCACATGTACAGTATAACACCTTTAATTGCTTGGAAATTAACTTTGAAATGAACAATTTCTTTATTGATTGCAATCAACCATTGTAAGAATGTAAACAAAGGAGTAAACTGCAATCTGTTCAGAAAAATAATTAGATAAATAAAATACTTGGAATGGAACACGTGGGGATAATCTAATGCGCGAAGTCAGTTGTTAATATGATATTGGAAAGATGTGCAGCCTGAATATGAATGGGGATACAAAAGGGAAATTGAGAAAATAGGTGTCAACTGAATCAATATGTTTCTCATGTTACACCCATATGTTCATGGCAAAGAAAAAAACAAACTAAGGAATACTATATGACATGTAAGCAAGATGGACCTCTGTTAAGTTTTTTGATATTTCAGTCCGTTGGAGGGACAAGTTGGAGGGTTCTTTTCACAGAGTGAGTATAGGAGAGGTGCTAGTATTGATTTGATTTAATATGGAACATAAATACATGGGAAGCAGTGTTGATGAATTCTTGTTTGTTCTATTGCTCAGTCATTGTAATGTGATTAATAAAATCAATAGAATCATTAAAAAAAATAAAGAACAGCTATTGAATTTAAACGTTGCCCTGAACATTTGGCACATAGGCATGTGAGGCACTTATTATTTTTAGGCAGAATCTATTCTGAGGAACAGAATAAGCCTCCATTTTCATTAAATCTCATACAAAGAAGAGAATTTTATTTAGAGAATGCTTCTGTATAGTGCCGTATGGTCACAATACTTTTCTGAAAATAACACAGTACTCTTGGGATTTTTATAATCTACAAAGTCTTTTATGATATTTGAAAATCAAAAGAAATTTTTGGAATAAGATATATTTCTCTGGTTACTTCAAAATACATAATACTAGGTCTGCAATAATTAATCCATGTCATTGATGATAAACATATCATTGTGGTAAACATGTTGTCAGAGAATTTTGTTATTGATTAATTGTGTTGCCCCTTTACCATTGGAATTTGCATTAATAAAGGAATACTCTACCCAAAATCTGTAATTTTTATGTGTTGCTTACCCCATGTATTTACTAGTGGTTTTCATCCAAAATGAGAGAAAACAGTTTGTTACATAATGGAATACAGGAGAAAGTAGGATGAAGTGACACCTTTTATTGGCTAACTAAATAGATTACAAATGCAAGCTTTCGAGGCAGCTAAGGTCCGTTCATAAGGCAAGGTGCCTGCCTCGAAAGCTTGCATTTGTAATCTATTTAGTTACCCAATAAAAGGTGTCATTTCATCCTACTTTCTCCTGTATCAATCTATGGCTAACACGGTACAACACTCTACCGCTATACATGGAATGTAATGGTGACCTGTTTTATCCAACAGCAAGTAATGTGAAGAAAGAACAAAATTCTTACACAGCTTGTGTCACATAAATCCACATTTCAGTACAAGAAATGCACAATCCCATAATTATGAATTTTGAATTGAAGACTTTCTCTCTCCCCCTCTATACAATAAAACACTAAGGTCTGTTTGTGTGTCCAGTCCTTCAAAACAATCAGAATGGTTAGTTTGGCTTTGGTGACACAATTAAAAGAGAAAATGTGACTGTGAGACACATGAGGAGAAGTAAATGCGCTGGAGGCGCGCTGAGAGTCGCCCTCAAAGACAGGAAGTATTACAGCAGACAGGAGGTGAGCAAGCAAATGAGTCTGAGAAGCGCACTTTACAGGAATGTATTTGAGAGTGGGTACACTGGTCAGACTCACGCAGACGCCAAGTGCAAGTAGGGCAAGAGATAGAAAATACTTTTAAATAATTCTGTTACCTGTCTTGAACAGGTAGCATGAATAGTTAATAATATTTTTGCAGTAAATGCATGCCTTTTGTATGTTTTCAGCATTTGACTGGATAACAGATATGTGGATTATGTGACACGAGTAATGTGAGAATTTTTTTTCTTGTTCCCATGAACTTTTTCACATCATTTCCTGTTGGACTAAGCAGGTCACCATTTTCTTCGATTATATCATAAACTGATGAAATTATATCATAAACTGCATGAGAATGTGAGATCAAAAAGTTTTTCTCAACCATCACCACAGACCTCATGGGATAAGTAGCATATAAAAAAAATATTATTTTTGGGTGGAGTATTCCTTTAAGGGTAATCCTCTCCCAGCAGATGGTGCTATTGTGCAAAAATTAAATAAGTAATAAATGTGCTTTAATAATTTAGTGTATTGTATTTTTAAAATATTTAGAGGAAACTCAGCTTAGTCATAATATTAACATTTTTCAGTTTTTCTGTTATATGTGCAATGGATTTTCTTATCTAAAATAATATGTGTTTTTGGAATATGTGAAATTGCCTTTGTGACTGGCACTGCAACCTTAATTTTACATTATACAGGCAGGCCTTCAATTCAACTTGAACTTTTATTGTTAGGTAAAGAGTTGGTAGGAATTTTTCTTGTAGCTCCATCCATGCACAATAAGGTAAATACAATTAAACAACACAATATGCAATACATGACACCATTACAACATCATATATAGTAAAAATGAAAAATATATTGCACAAAAAGCAAATATAAAACAATATTGCAAAGAATTGTACTCCTGCCCAGTAATATATCAAGTAAGCCTTTAAAATATAAAACAAAATAAATAAACATTATTTGGATTAGATGGAGAAGTTCAGAAACAAGCAAAAGATAAAAATTAATCAGAGACTGTTTAATTAAAGTGAAAGGCAGTGGGGAAGAACTGTTTCTGTTCCATTAAAGTCATTGGTGCAGAGAAAGGGAAAAGGAGAGGAGACAGAATACAGCCCTGAGGGGACCTTGTGTTCAGCGTCAATGACCATGATTTCTACCTTCACTATCTGACGTATGTTCCTTAGACAGTCAGAGATCCAGAAACATGTGACATAGTCCACATTCATACTGATTACTCTGCTCTTTGGGAGCACCTGAAAAGAAAACACATTGGAGTGAAAATGATACGTATTTGTCTCACTGTCCCACTTGCACTAGAGAATCCAGCAGCACTCTCAATGTCACTTTTTCTTCTGGCATCTCAAAATATGCATAATTTCACCTGCACAGTATGTCTTTTGATGATAGCAACGGACATTTTTTGATGCCATGCAATAAGGAAAAGAGAGTTCTGAGTTGTGTGAAACTCAGTTTATCTCAGGTCATTGCTGCCATCTAATGGATAAAGTTAAACAATATACTCACTAGACAACATTTGTCCATGCTTAGCAGTGTTTTTAGCCTTCTACCCCATGAATTTGAATTTTGTGTTAAGTTAGACCATACAGTTAGTAATTTGTTGATATCCACTTTCTTTGACAAATGTAATTTTAGTGCATACTTATGCTATTGTTATGAGGGAGAGCATTGTACAAGGAATTAAACTTAGTTGGAAAAAATGTGCATTTTTGCATAAATATTGCATTTTTAAAATCTCCAATTAATCATAATCGTTGACCAACTAATCTGTACGCAAAACAGTCGTTAGTTGCAGCCCTACATAATACAGAAACAGAATACTTGCACATTTTCTTCATAGTCAATTTGTGGAGGGAAGGTCTGTGTTGAGAAGAAGTGTATTGGGAATTTTCATCAATCAGACTAACTACTGTTGAAGAAAGATCTGAAAATAATAAATGTTCCTTGATTTCAAAGACCTGTAACATTTTCTTGATGACAGTAACTGCACCAGATAGCTGTCTGAATGAGGGGTCTTTGATTGGATTGTTTGCTCATTTCTTGAGAAAAGATGGTTATAGATTCTGTAAAGAGTACAATTTTAAGCCCACAGTTCTTTCCACTGTCTAGACAATTCATTACACTTTATTTCTAAGAAAAAAGTAAAGACACTTAATAATTTTCTTGTATAACTGAATCACTTTTTTATTAGTGTGGATTAAACATTTGTAGCTGAAAGAAAAAAAAACACTTGCTGTTGAGCTTTCATTATTAGTAAAATCTCTTTCATTTCAATGTAGGTTTTAAGAAATGGTGGTTCACAGGAATTTAAATGTTTCTCCTTATTGTAACACCATGTATTATTCAGAATCTAGTGTCTGTTGTTTATAACAGCCGTTTAATTTATTTCAGAATATTCAGCTCCTGATTTTTCAGTTCAATTTATTTTTGTTTAGTACAATACCATTTACAAGCACTAAGTAGGAGGAAGTTAGGAGCACGTGCTGATATAGCGCATTGCCGCACCCACTACATGACAAACCATCTCAAGATCCCAGATTAGGACCTGAGTGGACCCTGAGTGCAGCCATGCAATGGGTGACACCTCAGCACCACACTAGTTCAGATGGAATAGAACAGTGTGAAGCTTTTTATGGTGGATTGAGTGGCAATTCTGCCACCGACCCCCAAGTTTTTTGGAGGGCCTACTTGCAGGGCTAGATGCAGATTAACGTCATACCCAGGACTGAGCAATTGCAGGTTAATGGCCTTATTCAGAGACCCAACAGAGTAGAGTCACTTCTGGCGTTTACAGGATTCGAACCAGCAACCTCCCAATTGCCATTGCAGATCCCTAGCCTCAGAGCCACCACACAGTAAAGTAGGTCTTTATAAATATATTAAATTTAAAACAAAATACATAACAACATGCAAAAATATTTTAAAAAATCATAGCACAAAATAATCAGAAATATGAAAATATACATAAATATTTACAAACTTTCATTGTGTAAACTGCATTTCCTAAACACTCCAGCAATGCACCATGACAGATCCAAGGTTCATTTCCAGTGATGAGAATAGCATTGAGTTGAAGTGCCACCACAAGATACCAAGAATAAAAAATAAATAAATAAAACTCTTTTTCACAGCTGTTTTTAACGTTTGACGCAATTTTTAAGAAAATAGAGTAATTATGAAAAAATAAGTTTTTCAGTTCATTAAATAAGACTCTTACTATTATATTTGTGTCTAGGATTATTTAGTTAAGATGTAGATTTAAAATGTATAAACTTTTTTTTATTTAAACAGGAGTTCAGCAAAAAGGTTTAGAGAAAAACCACTGCAGGCACATGGCAGGCAGGGAGTTAGTTCACATATCACGAACACTAATGGCATCATGCTGTCAGGCAATGGGGAGAAGCTGCAAAAAATGAGGTGCAAAGGCCAGCAAGAGAAGTAAGGATTTATAGGACATTATTGACTAACTTTGCGACGACTTTAGAAGAGGAGAAAAGGGTGCTGTTTTATCTCTTCCTCTTTTGAACCAGCAGCTCAACAAATTGACAAGAATAGCAATGTGTTTTAACAGAATGTTGAATTCTGGGACACATTTATGCAAATACAAGGAATTCTAGGAAAGAAATGCTCGTATGAAATAAATGTTAAAAACTACCATTATTTTTTATTAGACTGTATGTGTTTAGGGTCACATAAACTAACCAGTGTACAGTATATATGCTTGTAAGAAGATGTGAAATGGGGGTTTAGGAACTGATCTTTGTTAACTTGTAATAATTAGCTTAAAATAACTTTTTGTTGACAGGTAGGGAGACCAGAGGAAATTCTCAGCTGTCTGATTTTTGACTGATATCACTTACTAAAAATAGTCCATCAAGCCACAGTTAAAGAGAAGGCGCTTCTACTTGCTTGACGCAGATGTTATACAGCTTTTAACAGAGCTAGATGGCATATGACTTTTAAAATGAGAAATGTGAAACACAGTGTTGGTATGAGACGGAGAGGGCAAAGGCAGCTTTGAAGACACAGGAAATCATCACGCAGTCAGAGGACAGAAGTACAGATCCAAAAAATGAAAATGCACCTCAGCGGAGAAGAGGAGAAAGGCTTTGCAATGGTGCATATGTTTAAAGATTACCTTAGTTGGATTAAGAAGAATAGACTGTTTAATTTACATGGACATCCATAACTTGGCTATACAGACATTAATTGAGTTTGAGTTGTGCACGTTCACGTGATTCGATATTTGTTCAGCTTTTTTGGAGTTAGAGTTGCAGAAGCCAAATGTTATAGGATCCTGGCAGGAATTTCTCATGTCCTTGTCCTCTATTAGGTTACTTGTCTAGCCTTTTTAAGGGTAGCTAGCTTGAGAGGAGCACCAAAACCTTGCATCCCAGGGGGACTGCAGCTCTTAAGCTTTGCAGATCAACTTTGTGGTGTCCTTTGTCACCTGTTCAGTTTGGTCCTAAGGTTCCAAAAAGTGCTGTTGCTGTGCAAAACATCCTGTTTTGTTCCTGTTTGAAAAAAGGCAGGCGTCTCTTCACCTAATGACTACAGACCAGTGGCACTTATGTCTCACATCATGGAGACCTTTGAAAGGCTGGTCCTGGACTATACAAGTCCTCTTCTGGTAGACCTGCTGGACCTAGTACAGTTTGCCTAATGGACAAAGACTGGATTGAAGTGATTATCTATTTGCTCCACAATACTTATTCTAACCTAAACAAAGTTGTCAGCACTGTGAGGATTATGCTTTTTAATTTCTCCAGCTCCTTCAATACCATCCAGCCATCTGTGTTAAGGGGTACACTCAGACATATGGAGGTGAATGAGCCTAATGTGTCCTAGACAATGGACTATCTGTTGGGCAGACCGCAGCTTGTGATACTCAAGGACTGTGTTTCTGGTGCTAATGTGAGCAACACCGGAGCACCACAAGGAACAGTCCTGTTTCCTTTTCTCTTCATGCTTTACACCTCAGACTATAAATATAACACCAGGTCATGCCACTTGCAGAAACAATCAGATGATTCTGCATTTATGGTGTGTATTGAGAAGGGGGATGAGACCGCGTATATGAGTCATGTAGAGAACTTGTTTCTTGGTGCAGAAATAATTGTCTGCAAAGTAACATCAGCAAAACCAAGGAACTGGTTATTGACTTTTGCCACACCAAAAAACCTTTGTGTCCAGTCATTATTCATGTAGTGAATGTAGAGATGGTGCACTCCTACAACTACTTGGGGGTCCACATTAATGACAGGTTGGACTAATCTCATAACACAGAGGAACTGTATAAGATGGGGCAGAGCGGGCTCTTTTTTCTTAGACTACATTATATTTTTTTATCTTTTATTTAATTTATTAAAAGAATGCAATATTCCATACAATCAAGTCAAACTTAACAAAACTAAATTAATTTCAACCCCTACCCATGAGAAAGAGAGGAAGGCCAACAGCCAGAATAAAACATTGAGAATAGAAAAGAGGGACAGAAGTCCTTGTCCCCAATATAAATGCTTATTTTAAAATGTTATTGATTCGATTAATGTGGGTAACGAATTCCTTTACATTCTTGTACAACTCTGTGATAGCCAGTGTGATTTTCTACACTGTGGTGCTGTGGTATTGCGTGTCCACAGCTCATGTAAAAAGGCCACTTTTTAAAATAAATAATCGCCACACTCGCGGCTTAGCGAGGGGGCATGGTTGTGTGGCTGAAGTGGTTCCTGGGGAATTTGTGCTGCAGGTGTTTCTCACCTAAGTGCACAGGTGAGAAACCGTCCGCATCCGTAATTGTTCCCTGGAGCTGCTGATTGCCACAGCTGTCATATCCCCATTATAAATAAAAGTGTGAGGTGGCTGGAGGAGGGAGAAAGAAAAGAAAAGAGAGACGGAGGTTGCAGGAGAAGAGGGTGGCAGGAAGCAGGAAGAGAAAGTCGGTGTAGAAAAGAAAGCTAGCAAGCAAGCGAACGAGTGAGCTGGACTGTGAGCCCTAGCGAGGTATTTGGCCAACAGCTAGGGCAGTGGGTAGTGGTGACTCCCGTTGAGCATTTTTGGAGGAGCGGGAGTGACCAGAAGGAGGATGGCTCGCCGCATAAGGCCAGCGAAGGCAGCAGGAGTCAGGACTTCGGACGTGAAAGCCCCAGCGTGAGCACCCTGGGGCTTTGGTGCTGGGGATCAAAGTCGCAGTTTAGTGAAGCCCATCAGAGCCAAGGATCGATGAGGTGAACGAAACAGCAGGAAAAAGCCGAGAGAAGGCCAGCTGCAGCAAGGGTGACTCCCCTGTTGTAAAGCCCGATGGGAGAAGCAGGGAAGCCGCCAGGTAAAAAGAAAGGCACCGGGCTGATTTGTTTTAAAGAGACTGCTTCAAGCCATTGTTTTAACTTCGTTGTTTTTTAAGAGTTTTTTTTTTCTATTGTGTTTTTTAACCTCCACCCTTCACTTGTTTTTATGGATTATTTATTGAAACTGTGGAGCACTGCACTTTGGACACTGTTTGGTTTTGTTGATTTTTAAATAAAAGCACTCTGCACTTTTTGCACCATCCCCTTGCTTTGTTGTTCCTCACTGCCTAGCTCATCGGTGACATTACCGATGGTGTCGGGTTAGAGGGCTCCCTGAAACAAGATGGGAGCATGGAGCGAACTCGCATCGTCACAGGTGCTCTGGGCTGGTAACATCACTTTAAGAGAGGCCCACTAAATTAACAAGATAATTAAATGGGCAAACTCAGTTATAGGACACATTTTGGACCCCCTGAAGGCAGTAGTAAAGGGGAGAATTAAAACTGAGTGCCATTATGAACAGTACTGCACACCCTCTCACTGACATACTATATATATATATATATATATATATATATATATATATATATATATAAAAATATATTGTAATACAGCGCTATATAGCGCCTGACCCGGCACAGACTGACACAGAGGCACGTGTAAATTCAATACAGTTTTTATTTTTCTCTTCAGCCGTGGGACACGCATTCCCTGTGTCCCACAGGCCCAACATGATCCCAAAAGGACTTAGGCAACTCACCAAAACTTTTTCTCTTCACCTTGGCACCACCACTCCTCCTAGGTAACCTCGTCCTCTTCCTCCCGATTCTGGCTCATGAGTAGTGGATGCTGGCCCTTTTTATAGTCCATCCGGAAGTGCTTCAGGTGCTTGATCACCTGTGGCTAATTGAACTTCTGGGCAGGGCTGTAGAGGTGTCCACACAGGCTCTGTGGTCCAGGCAGCACGCCCTGGCGGCCACCCCAGCTCCCCTCAGGGTTGTGGAGAACTCCATCTCCCATGGAGCCCTGGGGGAAACTGAGGCACCCACGTCACCCAGGGAGGCTGCCATCAAGCGTGGTACTGAGGAGCCCATGGCTGCTCCCCCGGAACATATGCAGAAGGGGTGTCCTGGCCAGGCATGGGACCCGGTCGCCCGCCACAATATATATATTGTAAAGAAATGAGAGACAATCATAAAGGTTTAGGGTTTCCGGCCCCGTATACTGTACAATAATCAAAAAAACAGCACAATTCGCTGAACTCGCAACCCAACAGGTAGTAACGCAGATGAGTCACCGCCCACTTAATGGCCAAGGCTTCCCTCTCCACTGCCGCATACCTGGTATCCCGGTCCAGCAGTTTCCGGCTCAGGTACATTACGGGGTGTTTGACACCATCGATACTTTGGCTCAATACGGCACCCAGGCCTGTGTCCAAAGCATCAGTCTGGAGAATAAAGAGAATAGTGAAATCTGGGGTTTTCAATATTGGAGCCGAGGTTAGGGCCTTCTTCAAGTCACTGAATGCTTGTTCCGCCTTGTCATTCCATACCACGTATAAAGGAGCGCCCTTCTTCATCAAATTCGTCAAGGGTGCTGCCCTTTCAGAGAAGTGGGGCACGAACCGGCGGTAGTACCCCGCTAACCCCATAAAAGCCTGCACCTGTCTCTTGGTATTCGGACGGGGCCATTCCAGGATGTCTTGTATTTTGGAACATTGTGGTTTCACCTGTCCGCGTCCCACGAGGTAGCCCAAATATTTGGCCTCCTTTAGACCAAAGAAACACTTACGGGGGTTTATGCGGAGCCCGGCTTTCGCTAGTGTTGCGAGGACACCGAATACCTGCAATATATGCTCCTTCCAGGTGCCGGAATAGATGACCACGTCATCCAGGTAGACGGCACAATAGGACTGGTAGGGTTTTAGCACTCTGTCCACCAGACGTTGAAAAGTTGCTGGAGCCCAGTGCAGCCCAAATGGAAGGACCTTATATTGCCAATGTCCACTAGGGGTGCAGAAAGCAGTTTTCTCTTTGGCAGATGCCGTTAAGGGAATTTGCCAGTACCCTTTAGTCATGTTAAGGGTAGTCAAATATCGAGCCATACCCAATCGTTCAATAAGGTCATCTATCCTGAGCATCGGGTAGGCATCGAATTTGGAGACCTGGTTGAGACGTCTAAAGTTATTACAGAATCTCCACGACCCGTCTTGCTTAGAAATGAGCACAATAGGACTGGACCAGGGACTATGGCTCTCTTCAATAATATCCATGTCCAACATCCGTTGAACTTCAAGTTCTACCTCTGCACGTTTTGCCTCCGGGAGTCGATAAGGTCTCTCCCGGACTACTACTTCGGGGTCTATGACAATGTCGTGTTCAATCAGCGAAGTACGGCCCGGTGACTCGCTCACTACTTCGGGGATGGACAGGATCGTTTGGGTTAACTCCTGTCGCTGTATGGGCCTTAGCTCAGGTCCGAGGTTAAGGGCTGGTGTGCAAGCGAATAGGGAGAGGGCTCTACGACTGTCAGGAGATTCCTCCCTGTCTCTCCAAGGTTTTAATAGGTTTACGTGGTAGATCCTCTCGCTCGGCCGACGATTCGGTTGTTTAACCAAATAATCGACGAGCCCCTTTCTTTCCTTAACCTCGTATGGCCCTTGCCAGTGAGCCAATAGTTTGGAGTGGGAGGTAGGAACAAGCACCATTACTCGGTCTCCCGGGTGGAACTCCCGGAGGACCGAGTTGCGATTATAACACCGTGCTTGCGCACGAGTCACATGATCTTTTAGCAAAGGTCTAATATTATTTAGTCTGTCGCGCAGTTGAGCGACATACTCTAATACATTTGTGGAGGGTAGGGCCTCAGCTTCCCAGCCTTCTTTTATTATATCCAAAAGTCCCCGGGGTTGACGTCCATATAATAGCTCAAAGGGGGAGAAACCTGTAGAGGCCTGAGGTACCTCCCGATAAGCAAAAAGCACAAGTTGTAAGAGCTGGTCCCAGTTTCTACTGTCCGCGCTGACTACCTTGCGCAGCATCTGTTTAAGCATCTGATTAAAACGCTCCACCAACCCGTCTGTTTGTGGGTGATAGACAGACGTCTTCAGGTGCTTAATACGGAGTAACCTGGCAACCTCCCTGAACGTATCCGAGGTAAAGGGTGTACCCTGGTCCGTGAGGACTTCCTTGGATATACCCACTCTAGAAAACAGGGTGACCAATTCCCGTGCGATATTCTTTGTATTAGCGGAGCACAGCGGAACCGCCTCTGGATATCGAGTTGCGTAATCAACCATGACCAATATATATTTATGGCCATGGTTTGAGGGCTCCAGGGGTCCTACCAGGTCCACCCCTATTCTCTCAAAGGGAATGTCAATTAGAGGTAGAGGAACAAGAGGAGCACGGTCCCTCCTAGGTATCTGGCGGGTCTGACACTCCGGGCAGGACTGACAGAAACGCCGGACCTCCTCATTAATTCCGGGCCAGTAAAAACGGAGTTTTATCCGCTCCAAAGTTTTCTTGGCCCCGAGGTGGGCGCCTAGGAGGTGGGCATGAGCTAGTTCGCATATCTCCCGCCGGAAGGTACGCGGCACTAGCAAAAATTTCCATACCTCGCCCTCATGAGTTGCGGCTTGATATAACAGATCATTTTCAAGAACGAAGAAAGGCTCTCGTGGCATGGAATCGTCAGCCTGTCGGCTGCCAGGGACAACAATAGCATTCCGGGCAAACTTCAGGGAATCGTCGTTCCACTGTTCTCTTTTACATGACGCAGGCGTGGATCTAAATTGATGATTCAGACTGCTCAGAGGGTCTTGTAGCTCCGGGGAAGTAATGGCTCCTCTGCTCGTTCCCTCACCCGCGGAAGCTTCCAGGTCAGGGTCCGTCACCTGAGATTCTTCCCCCTGGCTTTCTACGTCATCACTATCTGCCTGAGTGCACGGCGTGGGAGCCGCAGGGAGGGTGCCCCGCCCATCCATAACCAGACCCAGAGAGGCCACAGGAGTGGTTCTACTTTTACCGCTGGTATTATGTGACCAGTCGTGTCCCAAAATCACTGGAAAAGGGGGCTCAGGCAGCACGGCCTCCATCAATCTAGTTAAGTCCCCTTTCCAGGCGATATAACATTCAGCGGAACGATACGACTTAGTCTTCCCATGTACATAAGTGACTTTTAAGTGTTGGTTTAGCCACTGTCGCGGTAAAATATAACGGCAAGCCACAATGGTTATGTTACTTCCGGAATCAAATAGGGCCATCACCGGGTGTCCGTTTATCAAAACCACTCCCGTGTTAGGAATTGCCAGAGGATGCGACAGAGCACAGTACCTTTCGATTGTAGCCCAGGTGCAGTCCATCGGCTCGATGTTCAGGGGGCAGGCCGGTAATAGATGTCTGCCCTCCCCACACTTGAAACAGCGGTGGGAGGCCGGCTTTTCTCTGGGCTTCAGCGGCACTTCCGCAGCGCGTCAAGTGGGCTTGGGGGTAACGGCACGTCCCTGTCGGGCCCCGCGAGCTGGACTTTCCGACCCCCCGGTTCGATGAACCGTGAGCTGACGCTCCAGGACTTCGAGGAGACCCTGCATGTCCTTAAAAGGATGCCGTCGGACCTGCTGGGCGAGGTAACTAGGCATGGCGTTAACAAGCCCCTCACATGCCACCTGCTCAACCACTTTCTGGGCTTGGGGACCTTAGGGCCGTAGCCAACGCCCCATCTTGCCCCAGAACTCAAAGGCCTGTGCTCGCGTCGGCTTATCGGGGTCAAATTGCCAGTCTCGCCATTCCCTCGCCTGCTGGCTCGACGTAATGCTGTAGCACTGCAGGATCTCAGGTTTTAGACGGTCATAACTCGCGGCCTCCTCCTAGGGGAGGTCGTAATAAGCCCGCTGCGAGGGCCCCTTCAGGTAGGGTGCCAGGATGGACGCCCACTCGGACCGCTGCCACTGGTTCCGGGTGGCCGTCCTCTCAGATATGCCCAGATAGGATTCAAAGTTATCTGCCTCTTACAATGGAACAAGTGGAGGAGGTAACGGTCGAGGCGGATCCGGTCTTACTGTCTCTGCGGTTGCCAACCTGGACTTTGTTTCTTCAAGTTCATGCTTCATCGTAGCCTGTTCTAGTTGGAGGGACTGGATTTGAGCTGCCATCCCTTGAAGTACGGTATTCAGATCCTGTCCTTCGGACATTTTCCGCACTTTTCTATCCTGCCGACTATGCCACTGTAAAGAAATGAGAGACAATCAATAAAGGTTTGGGGTTTACGTCCCCGTATACTGTACAATAATCAAAAAAACAGCACAATTCGTTGCCACGGTCAAGTACATGAAATCTTTCCGTATGTGGCCGCCCAAAGATGGCGGCGGAGTAGTATTTATGTAGGAGGGGCCGGAAGTAGAGGTATGCTGGGAAGGAACCGAGATGGATGATGGGATTGATGACGTCGCAGATGGAGAAACAGAGGAAGGGCGGAAGTAGCGTACTGCGGTCATTGGTGAATGTAGGCTCATGGCGGCGGTGCGTCTTTTTTTCTGTAGGAAACAAAGAAAGAAAGGTTAGTACCCCGCCACTCCCTGCTGGCATACGACTTTCCGATCTTATTTAGGTCCGTCCGCGGCCCCCTACTCGCACGTGCGTGACAATATATATATAAATATATATATACAGTGGTGTGAAAAACTATTTGCCCCCTTCCTGATTTCTTATTCTTTTGCATGTTTGTCACACAAAATGTTTCTGATCATCAAACACATTTAACCATTAGTCAAATATAACACAAGTAAACACAAAATGCAGTTTTTAAATGATGGTTTTTATTATTTAGGGAGAAAAAAAAATCCAAACCTACATGGCCGTGTGAAAAAGTAATTGCCCCCTGAACCTAATAACTGGTTGGGCCACCCTTAGCAGCAATAACTGCAATCAAGCGTTTGCGATAACTTGCAATGAGTCTTTTACAGCGCTCTGGAGGAATTTTGGCCCACTTATCTTTGCAGAATTGTTGTAATTCAGCTTTATTTGAGGGTTTTCTAGCATGAACCGCCTTTTTAAGGTCATGCCATAGCATCTCAATTGGATTCAGGTCAGGACTTTGACTAGGCCACTCCAAAGTCTTCATTTTGTTTTTCTTCAGCCATTCAGAGGTGGATTTGCTGGTGTGTTTTGGGTCATTGTCCTGTTGCAGCACCCAAGATCGCTTCAGCTTGAGTTGACGAACAGATGGCCGGACATTCTCCTTCAGGATTTTTTGGTAGACAGTAGAATTCATGGTTCCATCTATCACAGCAAGCCTTCCAGGTCCTGAAGCAGCAAAACAACCCCAGACCATCACACTACCACCACCATATTTTACTGTTGGTATGATGTTCTTTTTCTGAAATGCTGTGTTCCTTTTACGCCAGATGTAACGGGACATTTGCCTTCCAAAAAGTTCAACTTTTGTCTCATCAGTCCACAAGGTATTTTCCCAAAAGTCTTGGCAATCATTGAGATGTTTCTTAGCAAAATTGAGACGAGCCCTAATGTTCTTTTTGCTTAACAGTGGTTTGCGTCTTGGAAATCTGCCATGCAGGCCGTTTTTGCCCAGTCTCTTTCTTATGGTGGAGTCGTGAACACTGACCTTAATTGAGGCAAGTGAGGCCTGCAGTTCTTTAGACGTTGTCCTGGGGTCTTTTGTGACCTCTCGGATGAGTCGTCTCTGCGCTCTTGGGGTAATTTTGGTCGGCCGGCCACTCCTGGCAAGGTTCACCACTGTTCCATGTTTTTGCCATTTGTGGATAATGGCTCTCACTGTGGTTCGCTGGAGTCCCAAAGCTTTAGAAATGGCTTTATAACCTTTACCAGACTGATAGATCTCAATTACTTCTGTTCTCATTTGTTCCTGAATTTCTTTGGATCTTGGCATGATGTCTAGCTTTTGAGGTGCTTTTGGTCTACTTCTCTGTGTCAGGCAGCTCCTATTTAAGTGATTTCTTGATTGAAACAGGTGTGGCAGTAATCAGGCCTGGGGGTGGCTACGGAAATTGAACTCAGGTGTGATACACCACAGTTAGGTTATTTTTTAACAAGGGGGCAATTACTTTTTCACACAGGGCCATGTAGGTTTGGATTTTTTTTCTCCCTAAATAATAAAAACCATCATTTAAAAACTGCATTTTGTGTTTACTTGTGTTATATTTGACTAATGGTTACATGTGTTTGATGATCAGAAACATTTTGTGTGACAAACATGCAAAAGAATAAGAAATCAGGAAGGGGGCAAATAGTTTTTCACACCACTGTATATATATATACAGGAGGACCGGAGGAGGGCTTACGCCTTCCCCAGACCATGTGGGGGTGACCGCCCTGGTTCCTTTGGGGGCCACGGGTACAGAGCTTTGAAGCGCCACCCTGTAGAGGCCCGTGGTCACCGCCAGGGGGCGCCCCCATGCCTTTGGAGCCCTGGACCTCAGCACTTCTGCCACACCTTGAAGTGCTGGGGGGAAGAGGAGCAGGGACACCCGGAGTGCTTCCGGGGATACAGCCGGCAATTCCGCCACACGGGGCCGTGTTGGTGGGAGATTGCCGGGAAGCACCTGGAGCACATCTGGGTGTGGATAGGAGGGGCCGCCTCCCTTCATTCAAGGCTGGAGTCGGGTGAGGAGTGGACAAAGCAGGTGAAAGGACAGTGGAGGCGGCTTGAAGAAGAGGCAAAGTGTGTGCGAGGCCTGGACTTGGGGTAAAGTGGGTTGTTTGCACTGACTTTTGTAAATAGTTTAAAAAATAAACTTGTGGTGGTGTTTTGCAAAATGTCTGCCTATCTGTGTCCGGGGCTTAGTCCACACTATCTATCTATCTATCTATCTAGAACAGAATGTAGCCCTTTCAGAGGTAGCATTCCAGGAGGAGAAGGATATAGGCATCTTGGCAGGCATGTGGCTTCTGACCCCGCTAAGATACTGAAGCTGAGGTGGCCTGCTTTTCCCATTGTTAAGGTATTCTTGCTTTGTATCTGAGGTTATCGAGTGCACTGTGGCACTGTCTGAAATCAGAATGGCTGATGAGTGAATATTAAATAGTTGAGTATTGTTAGGGTGTACATGTAAATCAAGACTAATAATTTTAAGAGCAATGCTCTGTTGTTAATAGCAGTGACTCCAGTTTCTGGCTTTTTTGAGCCAATAGCATCATCAGTGCATCATTTTAACTCGATACTGTAGCTTAGCACTAGAGAACAAAAAGAGAAAACACAAAAGAATTTTAGTTTAGTTGGTTGAACAGCTGTGCAATTTTCACTAAGAATTATTGAACAGTCCTTTGGTTTTGGTTGTTTTGAAAGTCTCTTTTAATTAATTTTACTTGACATCTCTCCATTTAATGACAATCCTTTTAAATCATCCCAAAAACAATAGTTTTTGCCCACTGCTCCAGCCTCTCCTGAGTTACTTGATATCACGTTTTGAATTAACTGCAGAGCAGAATGTAATCATTTGAATAGTTTTTCAATGCACCCAATACAGCAGTCATGGTCATCTTGAAGTAAAAGAATTAACTAGTCTTTAAAGATTTCCATATTAAGAAACTGCCCTAATTTTTATATTTCTAAGATGGAGCAAACCTTAACGTGGAAATAAAACGATTAAAGGTTAAATACGTATTTAAGATAACACCCAAATTTTGCTGGTATACAGCCAAACTATTCTTCAGTGCTTTTGACTGAAAGGCCTTTAGTAGACCTACTATTTGCAGATATTCCACTCATTAGCAATATTTGTTTTTTCTGATTTGAATGATACATTTTTTCACTCATTCACCACACTAAAGAAGTTAATTAATGATGCAGTTCTAGAAATATTATTCAATCTAATGGATAAATGAGGCGATCTCTTCCAGATACAAGTATAAAGTAAATATATGTATTTTTTAGCTTTATGTTTCTTTACTCTCTGTAACTTTTATTTTCTGGCTGGAACTCCAATACATCACAGGGAATCTTGTTCCTGTATCTAAAGGGTCTTTTCTTATTTGGTTTGTTTTTGACTCTTTTGATTTCTAAATATAAAATAAATACTTACACTCACTGTAAAAGCAAAGACAGCCCTGACACAGACAGAGCCCAGTGATCAAAGTGGCAGTGTAAAGACATCTGACCTTTCATTTGCCAAGCTGTCATGGTCATTCTTGCTGCTGTGCCCACTTCTACATCTTCTACATCTACAGTTTCAAAAAAAACTAACAGCGTCAGATCCCTAGGGCGGTAGTATGTATCGTGATCGTGACTGAGAGAATTAAAGTGAAAAAAAAAATGGCACAAGTCTTATAAATGTACACCGTCTGTTACAGATGCAAACCAAATGTATGTGTGTACTGTATAATATTAACAATAAGAGCAGCTCACTACTGAAAACGGCAAATATAGGAGGCAGTCAGGATCGAACAGGGGACTCTTGAGTACAAGTCAGCAAATCTTACCGCTGTGCCATGGAAGCTGTTGTATCGTCCTTGAACCTTTTGTGAAAGTGTTTATTTGATCTTTGGACTTTAGGCTTCATGCATTATATAGTTTATGCCAACATTTTGTCATTTACTACTAAAATATGAAAACATTTCTGTTTTAACAATGTATTAACACAGATTATTGTAGAAACGGAACACACATGAAATGCATGTGTTCCAAATAATGATCTATTATTTCCACTCTAAAACTCCAGCACTTCACTCCCAAATAATCAATCAAGGCATGAGCTGGGAGAACATTGTGCATGTTCTGCGGTGGTGGGGTGCAGGATACCAGGCTGCTTGCTGATTGTCCTTATCTGCACATTTGCAGGACAAAACACGCTGACAGAGAGGTGCAAATGGATTTAAGGTAGGCCGGATCTACGAGTTTTTTCGTAGGCTCTGGTTATTCTAGTGTTAAGTAACACATATTATCTCAATGAAAGGTTTCTAATAATGAATTATTTGGAAATATTCAGTCATTAATGTGGCTTGCCAAAACATATCACATAATTGTAAATAAAATAAAATATAGTGCTTTAGACAATAATAATTATTGGAGAAAAAAGTCATTATATTTCAGTTTACCTCTGCATCATCACAAATGAAGAAAAAAGAATTTGTGGCACTGAGCCCTGTGGGGATGTCTAACTGCAGACATGACAGAGAGGGAGTATTGTCCTCAGATGTCTGTACAAATTGAAAATGATTTCACAAGTGTGAAGTAACCCAACTAAGAGCAGTACCAGATGGTGAAACTCTGCTCAAACGAATACCATCAAAATACTCCACTTGAGTCTAAAAGCATAATGCATAATATTTCAATATCATTTTGAGTTAAATCCATTTGTGTACTGTAAACATAATTTTCTTGAAAAGGATTCAATTTTGAAAATATATTATGTGATTAAAGTCATTCTTAACATTTAGAAAGAACTCTTAAGAATATTCATATTCAGCAAATGTCTAACAATAGCTAATGTGAAGTAATTGGGTACAAGTATGGGCTAGGCAACTGCATGAAATGGTTTTCAGAGCATCCTACACATGGAACTGGGTCAAAGGATAAGCAGTAGGTTTCAGAAACTAATGATAATTTAAATTTACAAGGTAATAACAAGAAGTAGTGACCTATTGTGATTCAGTAAAACTAATTTCTAATGCTGCCTACTCCATCTGCCTCCTCATGCTCTTTAACCTACAGTTGAATGGACTGAGTGGCTTTCCAGACCCATCCTTTTGATAAAACACTTTTTGAAGCAAATCAACAAAGAAACAGTTACCAAATAATTGAGATGATGCCATGCAATAACAATGACAATGTCACATTGTCTCACTTCATTTGTAGGAGTTTAGTGTTTTAGAGTAATGGTGCTAAATGCAGAATTGAAATCCACAAACAGTTTTGTGGAAGTTCCTAATATTGCAAGATGGAATGGAGAGCCATGTCTGTTGTGTTTTCTATTGCCCTACTGGCACAGTTAGCTAATTAATTGGTCAAGATGAGTATCATTGAAAGAGTTTAGATAGTGATGAATTAGACTCTCTAATTTTCTGTAGAGTAACTTACTGGTCTGTAATTATTTGCAGGAATGTTTCTGTTTTATTGTATCTGTAAAATCATTCAGACATTCAGAAAATTTCTATTAAGCCAAGTACTCTTTGAACATATCCATATACATAGGCGCTAGATGAGTAGCAGGGCATTTTAGTTTAGACATGGATAATGAATATGAACAAATCACAATAGACGATAAACACTGGAAAAGTTGGGAAAGCCAACGTATTTAAGATACATGTACAAAGTTATGATAATGATACCGTTTAGTCAAGGTATGTGTGACACAAGTGCTTTGATGAGGAATGTACATGAAAAGAAGCTCTATCTAAAGAGAACTGCTATTGCAAAAAGTTAAGATTTTTTTCAGTCAAGTATGGAAAGGCATCAGAGGACATGCCGAACAAAGTTGTTAAAGAGCTCTGCCCAAAACATTTTAGGGAATGTAGATGTGAGACGAATAATTGACTGATTGATTTTAATCAGCTACTAATCAGTGTTGCCCTTGACAATGCCAGTAATTAATTAACTAATCTGGTAAGGCTCCCATTTTATTTTCCTTACCTATCTCTGGAGGGATTTCTGGATTCATGTCACAGTAATGAAGCACAGTCGTTTTAAAAAAAACAAAATAATGTAATTTATTCACAAACATAAGGATTATAGAATTCTGGTAACTACGTATATATCAACATAGAAGACCGAGCACGAGACAGACATAAAACACAGAAGAGGCTTTGGCTGTTCTTAGTTTGTTTAAGGGTTTTCTAGATTTTCTTGATTTTTAGAAGCGTTTTGGTTAAGCATTTCGCTTTTGGCATGACAGCACAGCCAGAGGGCCCCTGTTCTGATACAGTTAGAAGGTTTTAAAACCTAAAAGTTGGCCTGGCACAGTCGTGAGTTTGTGTTAAACAGAAACAATTGAACATGTGAAATTAATTCTTTAGCGGGCTATTTACTAGCTATTTAGAGTTCTAATATATCTTAGCAAGATGAACATACCAAGCCTTTAAGGATGATGTGCAATACTTTGCGAAGCTGCATGTTATTTGTCTGCGTTCAGGTGGATCACTTTGCTTGCCTTGAGTACAGGTTTTTGCTACATTGTCCTTTTTCTGTGGTTTAGTGTGATGTGTTGTTGCCTTCCTCAGCATTGTTGTGTCCTCCACAACTTCATTGGGAGAAGTGTTACTCTTTCTGGCACAAGAGTGTAGGTGTTAAAGATCTATTCTTAAAGTAATGCTGCCTCTCAGTTTTCTCAGACCAGGCTCATCAGTCACTGGCACAGAACTTTGCTTGGGTGATTGGGTCTTAGAGCTAGTTCTGGGCAACCAGCTCCAAGACAGAATGGAGAGAATCCTCCGATCAATAAAATTTGAAATAAGTGATAGTGAATAGTTTCTCATGCCAAAGAGATAGGATCATCAGCCTTCAGCTACCAAAAAGATAGACGAGATGAATGTTCCTAGTTTTAAAAAAAAGATCTAATCTCCTTTGGTTGGATTAAAGTTGCTTCCAGTTACAGATACAGTGCCTGCATATAGGTGCCTTACTTTGTCCTTCACATCCAGCCAAAGTTCAATTTACAGTTAGATGCCCACAGTAAATGTCCTTTTTGGTGCTTCTTCATCTGAAGGAGTACTAACCCCTTCCCGCTCTTCTGTTTCCTTTTCCGGTATCCTTTTGGTGGTGGCTTGCGCCACCACCATCTACATAAAGCACCTTGATGTTCCAACAATGATGGATGGATTAAAAGCCAGAAGTCTGTATGACCATCAACATCAAGTGACTCCGTGAGAACCCTAACTACAAAGAGGACTGTTTCATTAATGTTAGGTAGAATGCCCAGAGGGGACTGGGCGGTCCCGTGGCCTGGAACCCCTGCAGATTTTATTTTTTTCTCCAGCCGTCTGGAGTTTTTTTTTTGTTTTTTCTGTCCACCCTGGCCATCGGACCTTACTCCTTTTCTATGTTAACTAATGTTGTCTTATTTTAATTTATTTTGTCTTTTATTTTTCTTTTCTTCATTATGTAAAGCACTTTGAAATACTTTTTGTATGAAAATGTGCTATATAAATAAATGCATTGTAGCTCAACTCTGATTTACAGCTTTTTTAACAGATGAATTAAACAGTGTCTGATACATTGACTATGAGTAAAGTAGCTTGTTTATGGAGAAAACAGACTTCCAGCTGTTGTTATTTACCAAGGGAGATCCTCAGCATTTCATACTTCGTCACCCAACTTGGCCCACAATGTCATCAAATAATACATTCTTTACAGACATTAGAAGACAGAAATGCACTACAATCTGGATTAGTGAAGATGGCTGTTTTCTTTGAATTCCAATGATATGCATATTAGCATAAATATCAAGTAGACTTCTCACTGCGTGCTTATTAGTTACTTCTTGCTCTCTCCATGGATAAAAAGAGCTGATTAAATATTTTTCACCACATTGACATTCTATAGTAACTCCGCACACCTGATTTGTCATTTCTCCTTAGCAGATGGCTTAAAACTAGTGCCTAATTTCTGTCCTATCTTTGTGAATTACATTACAATCTGCACCAGCAGAGACCAATAACTGTTTAGGATTCCCTGGTTTATCGATATCCAACAGCTTGTAACACCATACATGAGATCTGTTGTTGGACCCTACATACATTAATTACAACATCCAAGTCATGACTGCTAAATAATTAATTTATTACTGTATACATTTATGCAGGCTGTGTTATTCTTCTGTAATGGATGTAATATAATAGCTTTTGTGTATTACAGGCCTTTGAAGTGTTTTATTTCATAACTTTTAACTTAATGTTATGGAAGTTAAGCATCCTAATGTCCATTTCCATATGCATATTTGGAATACATATACACCAACGTATGGTGCCATTTACATGACCTCAGTTATAATCTATGCTTTTCTGAAAAGCTTCTTATTGTGCATACTATCCATGGTTTTTTAGGTTTCTTATGTTTATTCATCCATCCATTTTCTTATACTTGCCTTATCCTGAGCAGGGCACAGGGGACACAGGAGCCTATCCTAACAAGCATGGGGTTCAGGGCAGGGACAATCCCTTGCCTTGAGTGCATTTTAGGTTTTTGCTACATTGCCCTTTTTCTGTGGTGTGACTGCCACAAATACCAAATTTCCTAGGCACCTCTTCTAAACCCTCACCTCTTTTACTGCTGCTGCTCACTATTGGCCTGGGCTGCTATTACTTGCATAGACCTCAACCCCAGGCAAGACTGTTGGTGTGGCTTCACAGCCAAGTGGAGGGATGTTTACTGGATTGTCAATCCTTCCATCCTGTTGCTGACCCTTACAGAGTTCTGTTGGGTTTATGAAGATATTGACCATGACAAGATTATTTACATTTCCTCAGATTTTAGTGTTCTCATAATCCTGCTATATGCCACGACTAGCACCCATTCTAGGGGCACAGCAGTCTTTTCTTTGCAGTATATAAATATATATGAAGTAGTTTGCTCAACATCAGTCTAGGAATACTATGGCTTACATTCCAACTAATTGCAACCAAGTCACACTGCCTGCTGTAAAGTCACAGTGTCCAACAGCATTTACTGTTATCTGCTTTCACATACTTCATTGAATTCCCCATAGTCCAAACTTTGATTACACCTGAAAGTAAACTTAAGTTTCTTCCTCAGCTAGTGCTTTAGTTCCCTTTAAAGCAGGTACTTCAATTGATTTCTTGTTAGCTTTCTCATCCGTTCCTCTCCTGTTGCTCTTTACAATTCGCAGCTCACACTTGCACTTGTCATCTTGAAATAATTGCTCTCTCATTTTAGGATCAACCAAAGATTTTATAACTTGGAGGCTGTGTGCTTTTTTTGCTCAGCTGTATGTTTATTTTTCATCTCTGTCTGTTTGAGTTCTTCTTTCTGTAATTATGTATGCTTAGTACAAAGATATTGACTTATTTTGATCACTGGAGTCCTGGGCTCCTTCAGCGTGAGCTCAAGAGGATTTATTCTGCTCTTGTGCTCCAGCACCGTACCCTCTTAGAATTAATGAAGATGCTCAGTTGGATCTGTCGCTTTCTTTAAACAATTGATTTGTTTGTGAGAACCAAGCGCTGGAGAAGCATTATGAGGAGATTTAAACCTGCTAATGAATTTATCTGCGAGAATCAGTGATTAATCCAAAATCTCAATGTGCTCCAATTTCAATGTACAGATGTGATGCCTTGAGGTAAATTGGCAGGGACTTTTCTAATACGCCTCCACTTTCCATAAACCCCTGACCAGTTGTGTTTTGAAATCCATCTCCTTTCCAGTGACATACTGTGCTTCTATTCTGAGATGGTAAAGTTTTCTTTATATTTGCCATCTGGAAGATTATGCTTTAGAAGAAAGAAGAACTCTTGTTCTTTTTAAATTATTTTTCTCATAATTATTCCTGGATAAATAAAAATTTTACACTAGCATGTATGCGATTATACCCAGCATCTGTTCATTTTCTTTAATGTATTATATTAGTCGATATATTATACACAGTAGTGATGGGAGGGAATGAGGACAGAGTGTGGCTGCCCCAAATACACTTAGAAGAGAAGGCTTGGCTCATGCTGCTACAGCAATGAGTCAACTACACTGTGAAGATGGCAAATGATGATGTCTCATCTATGAGGTATTTTAGATGTGTTCGCTAATGTAAACTGTGCCTGTACGGTCCTACACTAAAGGTTGTCCATACAGAGTGAGCTGAACTTTTCCATGTGGGCAACACTTTTATGTTTTCACCATTATAAAATGCAGCCCCACAGTTTTCTAAGTGTTTATCTAACTTTCCTAAGTAGTACTCTTTACACAAGGATGTAAAAGCAATGCCTGCATAAGGTCAGAGGTTTTGAGCATTTGATGATGTTCTTGATTGTCGCTAAGCATGTCTGTGCATAAACAGTTAAAGCAAAGCATGTTGTCTAATGGTGGGGAAGGTGGTAAAGTAAGGAGCTTTTTGTGTTAGGGAGTGGGTTGTGTGACACAACAAAAGGCTAGATACAGTATAAACAGCCGTAAACTCTCTGCCGCTTGTTTGCACATTTAGATCTCATACTTCCTTCTGGATTCGGAACGCTCATGTGACAATCCCATGCATTTCTCCATCTTTGTCATTCTTGCATTCTGTATCCTACATTTAATGATTGCATAAATACAGTGGAACGCCTCTGAACACGTACAAATCGGGTTACGACCAAAAAGTTTGCCAAACATTTGCATCTGTTCACGACCACACACTCAGTTGACGAACAAGCCAGTTTCCCTTCCAGTTTGTACGCGCTGATGATTTCCGCACGTGTTGCATTGTTTTCGGCAGACGTGCGTGCTTTTGCTGTGAACTCTTTGTGCTCTATTTCATTTCCCTTCCGGTTCGTACGTGCCGATAAGTTCCTCACGTGTTCAGTCTCTCCCTGCGCAATGTTCTCGGTCAGACGTGCGTGCTTTCGCTGTGAACTCTTTGTGCTCTACAGTATTTTGTGTGCTTTTGCATTAATTTTGCAGTTAACCATGGCTTCTAAGCAAGTGAAGAGTGGTGAGAAGAAAGGCTTGAAGAAAATTGAAATCGAATTAAAGAAAGAAATTATTGAAAAGTTGCATTGTTGCAATGTTACTTTTCTTGGTTGTTTATTAAATTACTGTAAAGATTTTTCAAATGTTCATTTTTTTCCCTGTACTTAAAACTCATTAAAAAAAGTGTTTACAGCGAGCGGTTCGTAGCGTGCATTGTTGCAATGTTACTTTTCTTGGTTGTTTATTAAATTAGGGATTTTTTGTAAATGTTCATTTTTTTCCCTGTGCTTAAAACTCATTAAAAAAAAGTGCTTACAGCGAGCGGTTCGTAAGGCTATAGCGTAAATTCTTGCAATGTTACTTTTCTCTGTTCAAGGTTTTCTCAGTGTTATTCAGTGTTTTTACATTTAGTTTACTATTACGCTGTGCATTCTATGGTATAATTAACTATTTTTGTGCTTAAAAATCTTTAAAAAAAATATATTTACATACAGTTCATACGGTCCGGAACAGATTAATTGTATATACATACAATCCTATGGGGGAAATTACTTGGGGTCACGACCAAATCGGGTTACGACCAGAGTTTTGGAACGAATTACGGTCGTGACCCGAGGTTCCACTGTATATCTTTGTTTGTAGCTTCTGCATTCTGTATTCTGCACTTGACACTCGGCAGGTATCGCTGGTGTTCTTTTTCTTTTCAAAATTGTCAATTCATTTGCCTTTCACTTTTGCTATAATACACCCACGAGCAGAGGGCAGTTTTTGAGGTTGTGGCCACCTCGATTATTTTGCATTTCCAATACCAGTTTGTTCACAAGCTTTCCATTAAGACCAAGATCAAGGTTCTAACCCAGGTAGTTCAGGATTAATTGTGTGACAGACAAGCAGACCATGGCATTTTACTGTACATACTGTATATAGATACATGCTTTCTCCAGACAAATATCTTCTAATGAGTACCTCACAAAGAAATGTGCCAAATGTTTATCTCAAAATATGGAAATATATTGATTCCTTATCTTTTTTTATATTTTAATTTATCTTATTAATTACATTACACTGAATGAGACACAGATCAAACAAGAATTCAATCAATAATTGTTTCAATACATTCATGTTGCATATCAAATCGTATAAGAGGACATAAAGAAGATTTAAATCCAAAACTATCTGATGAATGGACAAATATTTTCTCAACACGATTAAAATGTAGAGTGTGAAGGTCTGGGTTGGCAGCAGCTGCCAAGTCCCTTTTGAACCCAAACCGTTGATAGTCATAAACCTAGATAAGCCAAGGCAATTTCTATTTTTTTTTTTTTTTGATTTGATATAGTTTATTAATCCCCAATAGGAAACTGTCTTTTCTCATAACCTTTGGAGGTCAGTGTGCTGGGTTAGTCATTGTTCAGTGCCCCAAATTAATTTTCAGATTAAGGACCATGCTCAAGGGCCCAAGAGAGTAGGATCCTTTTGGGCAGTAACAGGATATAATATCTGCAACTTTTCAAATACTGATGCTGATCGTTAGCATCAAAGTTGCCCAAGAGAGATGGTGTAACATTATGCCAAATGTTTTTATTTCTATCAGTTTCAGGTTCAAAACCTCAAAGTACAAATTTTGCAAATCCATTAAATAAATAAATTAAAAAATCAATACATAAATAAATAAATAATGGTAAAATCCAGTGATCATGTGCAGGCTAAAAACCTAATAAAAAAAATTACAAATCCACTAAGGAAACCAGGTCACCTGCAGTGATCACTAATCCTTTCATAGTAGCTCACTCTTTCTCTCTGTCTCCCCAGCTCACCCCAACAGGTCTTCCCATCTGGTGGAGACACCAACAGCTGTGGTTGCCCTCTACTGACTCCCATCCTGCCAATTTCCACTACAGTAATGTGTGTCAAAACATATTCTTGGATCCCTGAGAGGCTTCAATTCCCAATCCCTGCTCCAACACAATTTCTCAGCAGGGACACCACTCGGAGTGTCATGGCTTCACTCCCACACAGGGACCCAACCACAATGCCTCCTCACTTCTGCACAGGCTTGCTTGTTCTTGCTTCTGGTTTCCTTCCAAAGATTTCTCCCCTCTTTTCCTGAACAACTCTATTTAAACTGCATTTGTAAAAGCAGGTGGTGTAATTACAAACCCCAAGGAGCTAATGAGACAATTGGCTTCATCACACCTCTACACTTGAATACTTATCCATTGCCTCACCTACAACCTGAATCCACTTCACTACCACTTACTTATGGCACACCCCAATCGTAAAGGCACTGCCTTATTCTAAAAGTTGCACTGCCACAGATCTCTACTTATCACATAGAGGGCATTACCAGCATTCCCAAAATGTTTGTCCTAGCAAGACAGGTGCTTGTTCTTGCTTGCACTTGTTATTTTGTATAATCTTAATGGAGATAAATGTATGTAATGTACTTTTTTTTAATGAATTACACTATGCTTTGCATAATATGATGAAGGTCCAAGGCTGATTTTCATTCATCATCTGATATTCTGATGGAAGTATTTCCTTCCCACTATTTGCTTAGGCCACCTATGGGTAAATTCTTAGTAAAGCATGGAAATGCTGTCTATTTCTACATCATATATACATCAGTTTTCTAAAACTGCTTATTCAGTCCCACCAAGCATCGGGTACTAGGCAGGAACAATCCATGGACAATACACTTTTCTTTTGCAGGGAACACACACATTAGAAATCATTCTGCTATCAACAATCCACCTACCCTGCATGTTTTTGGACTGTGAAAATAAACAGAAGCACCTGGAGGAATTTACATGGACACGGGGAGAGCATACAAACTCCACATAGGGAGCACCCAGGATTTCAACTCTAGTTCTTTGTTGCAAGGCAGCAGCACTACCTCTATGCCACAATACCACTGTGCCACTCACAATTATATTTAATATGTATTTGCAAGTATTTTATATATATTGTGGCTTGTAGAGGGCACAATAGTTCCCCAAACCACACACAGACAGACACAAGACACTATTCTTGCAACACACACTGGCATTTATTTATGGGAAACTAATCACTAAAGCGTTTTCCACTGGCAAGCACAGTACACAGGCACAAGAATAAACAGTGTATCAAGAAGCACGACACTTTGTCTTCTCTTCTCTCACTGTTTTCTTCCCATTCTCTGTCCGCCTCCACTTTTCCTTCAGCAAGCATTGTCACCTTCCTCCCAACTCTGGCTCCTGGAATGAAAGCGGTGGGCTTTTTTTGTGCTGCACCTGGGAGTACATCTAGTGGGCTGTTAGCATTGTCCGAAAACACTTTCAGGAGAGGTGGAAGCCCTGGCAGCACTCACAGAACCCAACAGGCCTGC
Organism: Polypterus bichir lapradei; assembly: GCA_026402145.1. Classification (NCBI taxonomy): domain Eukaryota; kingdom Metazoa; phylum Chordata; class Cladistia; order Polypteriformes; family Polypteridae; genus Polypterus; species Polypterus bichir. The sequence goes on from JANRMT010062791.1 coordinate 37,418,463, forward strand.
ACCAAACTCCAACTCCCATGATGCTCTGTGGGAATCCAAGGCACTGGTGCAACCCAGGGGGACTGCCGTATAGTGCTCTGGGGGAGATAATGCCCTGTGTATGTTCTTCTTCGGTCTTTCCTTTATGAAGGCGTTCCAGCTAGGTAAAGGGCCTGGGGCCTCATGCATAACGGCATGCATAGAATTCACACTATAACATGGCGTAAGCACAAAAGCAGAAATGTGCTTACGCATATTAAAATCCAGATGCATAAATCTGTGCGTTCGCCCACTTCCACATTCTTCTGCTACATAAATCCCGATCAGCGTGAAAAGTAACGCACATGCACGTGCCTGCTGTCCCACCCCGTCTCCTCCCAGAATTACGCCTCTTTGAAAATGCAAAACAATATAAATAGGCCTTAAGCTCAGCGCTCTGTGAAAAGGCAATGGCAAAAGCACGGGGGGAAATAGAAGAAGTTCAGCGAATACCAAGTGGAGGCAAAGAAAAATGTACTATTTGTTGGTTTAAACAATGGTATAAAAAAGAAAAGGAAGTTGATCAAGGGACATAGAGTGTCGAAGAAACTTGAAAGCTGAAGTTCCCAAAGTCGCACAGTGCCCAAAATAAAAAAGAAGTTGTTAGATATCAAAGTCGCTGTGAAAAGGCGAGTCGTAGCCCACCGTCTGAGTTTCATATTAAAGCTTATTAGGGTACAGAGAAAAAAAAATAGGCACACAGTGGGAAAAAAGCACAAAATGTCAACTTTAATCTCAAAATTTCCACTGTAATGACATAGTTTATTTTGTCATTAAAGTAGAACATCATAAACTTTTTAAAATCATTTAATGTACTAGTTTTTCAGATCCCATCATAACTAAAGTAGCATGTTAAATGCTTTGTTTTGTATTTGATCTTCTGTGTTCTCTATGTGTGTGAATCACTACGTTCTTCCAGGCCTTCTCTTCCTCCGACAGGACACAGAATCCATTACATTTGTGATATTACAACTCTCTGAATAATTAAAATACTGAGATGTATACGTGATATCATTTTCATGATGATAGGAGTTAAAGCACGTTATTAAACAGGGGAATACGGTGTGTGATTGTGCATGACCTTCGATGAAATAATTTATTGCAGCAGTACTGTCTCTTTCAAACGTACTAACCCCCAATTCCTGTCCTTATATTTTCTTTCTCCAAATACCCAATGGGCCACACAGTCAGCTCTGTAATAGACGTTAAGCCATCTGTAAGCTTAGAACGTCAATTCTTCAAAACTTTTAAGGTACATTGAAATATCTTCATAGTACATGTTTATTTACTCTATCTTTCCAGTGTCACGCCAGTCCCAGCAAGCATACAGCGCGAGGCAGGAAGAATCCGTGAACTAGCGCAGCGACACCGTGTCCTTACATGTTTAATTATTAACAATATAGATTATTTAAATGAAGTTAAAGTTTTATCTGTTTAATATAATAAACATATTTTGCTGTATTTCATGTTAAAAATAATATTGTCATCATATGTAAATATGCTCTTTATAAAATGGCTCAGGTTGTGCAATATTATCACTGCAGTGAAAGTTTACAGTGAGGTGATTGTACTAATACGTACAAACAGTTCTACAAGGAGCACTTGATGGACTGATAGAGTGTGTTTATAGTTCTTGGGATGAAACTGTTTCTGAACCATGAGGTCCATACAGGAAAGGTTTTGAAGCGTTTGCTGTGTGAGAGCAGTTCAAATAGACAGCATGGCTGAGGCAGCATGTGCTTGATGCTGTATACCGATAATTCTCTTTCCGATCAGCTGCTCCGAGTGGTGCAGTGAGAGTAATATGGAACGGGAGCAGCTGAAAGAAGAAAATGAAGGTGCAGTGAGAGTAACAACGCTAAAGCAGCTATGGTATTTAGAATAGTTTGACCATTCTGTGAACCATTATATTGTTACAGGTTAATTACAATCAGATGCATTAAACTAATAGATGATATGCAGTTAATTTCAGTGTATTTATAAAGCTGCGTCAGGGATGTGGATCAAAAAAAGAAAAGGTAACCACACATGAACAGTAGCACTGCTTTGACGCTGGGTGCCTCCAGTCTGCAAAACCGAGAGCAGAACTTGCGTACGCCAGGGTATGAGCTACCGTAGAAATGTGCGTGGCTTTACACCAAGTTTAGGTTTTATACTCCGCAAACTGAATGTGGAAACAGGCTTATACAACATTTTTGTACATACGCACCATTTATACATGAGGCCCCTGGTCATTCATCACTGTATATATATATATATATATATTGTCACAAAACGAGACAAAGACAGATAAAGGTTTGGGGCAGCCACCCATATAATTTGGTATCATGGCTGCAAAAGTCGTTTTCACGCAACTGGCACTGAAGTGCATACAAAAGAGTCCAAAACCAGACTGTGGGAGAAGGGAAAAGGGTAGGCTTTTAAAGGGGAAGACAGGAAGTGAGGTCATAAGGATCGGGCACGTGTTCATTATTCATTGGATCAAGCCCGGATGTGACATCAGGGGGGCCGGAGCTGGTAAGGTCTGTTTCCATTGGTTCGGTCCCAGAAGTGATGTCAAGAGAGCCAGGTGGAGCCTCCCGGGTTTGGTCTACAGGGAAGTGAGAAAAAGAGTTAGTGCACTCTGCCACATCCCGGCATGCCTCAGAACTGCCTTCACTCGAGCCCTTTAGCTGCCTCCCATGCGCGCGTGCGTGACAATATATATATATATATTTACATACAAGTGATTAGGGGGCAGCCAATGGGCCCAACAGACCGTGAAAAAATACAAAATGGGGATTTAAAACAGAGTATTAATGCTTCACCAGAAAAACAGAGGACTAGAGAATGCAATTTTTGGAAATCCACCAATATCACATCTGTTCCGACTCCCGTGGATTACTCCACTTCTGGATTCCATCCAACTGGTGATGCTTCTGTCCTACATTGCTGACTTCACCTCTGGATCCTTTACAATGACCTCATTTCCGTCTCCTGACGATGACATCATCTTCGTTGCTCACTCTCCACGTTATCCCTATTTCCGTCTTTACTTCCTGCCACTTGTACATAAAAGCCCTCGAAGATAGTTTGGTTGGGTATTACATCTTTGACCATAGTATCAGTCCCAATTTACTGCTTGGATCCACCTACATTATATGGGGAATTCCCCCAACCCTTAATCTGTGTTTTTTGTCTGTTTATTTATTCACAATATACATATATACGTATTTACATATACATATATATAAATATGCATGTATCTGAAGTGTCAATGCTCCTGTTGAATTTGCCAGAAGGTAGGAGTAAAAAAAAATGGCTGTCCAGGAGAGCTGAGTAATACTTCCAATTTTGAAAAACAATTGCCAATTATCTCTGTGAACAGAAATAATATCCAACTCCACACTTTAAAAGATTTAAACTGTTAGTATCATTGATGTTTGTCATCACTGAGCTTCTGATTTATACTTGATTTTTTTACTTTTAATTAGGAGAAAATTTTCATGGCTGAAAGTTAATTAAGCTTGTATTGATTAACAAAAACAAATGTATTTGTTTAGAAAATGATGTATTTAATCAATAAGGTTTTTTATCAGTACCAGCATGTTTATTTGTTACAGCAGGGAAAGTAGTATTATTTAGCTAGACTTTCAAAAAAATAATTCCTAAGGTATCTCTTAACAATTTAATTATTAAACTGCAAGCTAAAGATATTGGATGCAATGCACAGATGAGAAGATGTATGGATTGTGAATAAAATGAAGGGAAAAGCAGTCATCCACAACACCCTCAGATTCTCATCATCTGGAAATAGGATTGAACAAAAACGTTTTATTTAAAAAATATAATAATGAGCTTGCATACGAAGAGCCAAAAAACAAACATTAAAACATCAGTGAAGAAAAATTAGATTTCTGGAGAGGATACCACAGAAAGCTTACAAAATTCTGAAACACTGTGACAGAACAGGGACCAACAACCAACAGGGACGTGCAGAGTGTGGTGGCTACAGTGGCTCAAGCTCCTTCTCTTTCACCATCATTGGCCAGTCAGGCTGTTTCTTTTTTTTCACAGTTGATAATTCTAGTTTAGCATTTAGTATGGTTATCCCTAGGGAAGCAATGATACTGATGCTCTTGTACTTCTACTCATACTCATAAAAATGCCCCCAATTCCTATAACTACAATGTCTATGGAAGTTTTTTTTATATTTAACGATGACAACCAAAGCCTAGCAGACTGTAAACTGTGAAAGTAAACATAAGAATGAGCACAGCGAAATTACCTCTGGTGGTGCACAGCATCAGGCAAAGTTGTCGCAGACTCAAGCAAGGAGAGAAAAAAAATGTCAAACAAAACAGCTGTCAGCTTTGCCCCTGACATTTGGAGCAACACTGTTTGTCTAATGTTTATCATCACCTTAATTAAACAGCGGATAGATGAGAATTTTGCTCTCCAGCATGTTATGTTGCATGCAAAGCAGTTTCAAGGTTCCCGTACAGGCCATTTAAAAGACGATGCATTTCAGGAATTGCTTGGCACATGGGCCATTCCGTTAAGTTATGTGCATGTTCCACAACAATGGCAAAAATACAATAAAAGGCATTAATGACATTGGAGGTCCAAGCTCTTTCTGTTTTGCTCATCCACTCCAGCCGGCAGTGGCAGATGGCATTTTTGCACAGGCGAAAATGTTGTAGATTCTGTGATAGTTAGGAGCAAAATGCATATTAGCATACTCCCGCTTAGAGGACATTCAGCATCGCCTCTCTTACTTGATCCAAGGTATGCCCATTTAATAAGCTATGTGATGCACTTGAGTTTAAAGCAGCACATGTGGACTTTTCCTCGGTCACATATTCTATTTTTAACGGGGAAACTAAACAGTAAATGTTAAGATGACTTACTTAAAATTAAAAACGTTATGATCTTCACTATTTAAACTACGCTATGTATTTTTCACATATTTTATTAACATGGAAATGTTTTGTTACCTTCTAAGCTTTTTGTAATTGAAGAGTTTGATTCAGACACGATAAACACCCGGTTGTCACTTTGTGTTTTAATCAATGAAATGAAATTCATTTGCATTAGCATTTTGAAACAATCTGTTCAATTACTTACATAAAATGTCTTTAAATATAAAAAATTATTGAATGAATTTACATAAAACTGGCATGAATATCATCAGAAAGAAATGTTTCTTGTTATAGATATATATATAAGAATTGGTTCTTTTCAAACATCAGTACAGCTAAGGAGGCCAAAGCGATGGTTTTGCTGGAGTTGCAGGAGTTGTGTGGCCCAGAGGCAGCTGGACAAGATTATGCAAAACTACCTGCCAAAAGTCCCTGGAAAGACCAGCCGAGTTCTAGCTTGAAGTGTATGTTTAATGAGATTATAGATGAATATGTAGAGGCATCATTGTGCTGTGTTCCAGTAGCTGCTGCCACACAGCTGGAAACATATCTGTGACAGACCACAGTTTCTTGTTCAAACAAACCAGTACTGGTCAGTACTGGTTCCTCACTTTGTTTCAGGTGTCAAGGAAATACCTTTCAGCCCCGTGCGGAAGTGTAAAGAATGAATATGGCAAGCCAAATTGACATTTAGAAATATCTCAAAATACATTTAAAGTTGAAATTGAATTGAAGATATCTGAAAATGCCTCTATTTCAAGATATCTGAAATGCATATTTCTTTAAATGATACGCTGTACATTTTGAGATATATGAAATGCATTTTCAAGATATATGAAATGCAATTTGAGATACCTTGAAATACACCCACGGCATTTTAAGATATCTCAAATAATTTTCAGATATTTGAAAATAACGTCCTGTGCATTTCAAGATATCGCAAATAGTACATTTTGAGATATTTCAAAATCACTTCCTGTAAAATTTGTAATACTTTCAATGGAACTTCCTGTCAATTTTAAAATATGCACAAGAGCTTATTTTAATATATTTTGAAATGTAATTGAGGTATATTAAAATGCGCAGGTAGTTATTTTGAGATAGCTGAGAATGCATTACAAAAATCTCAAAATGAATTTGAGATATCTTAAAATGAGGAAGAAGTTATTTTAAAATATCCATCCATCCATCCATCCATTATCCAACCTGCTATATCCCAACTACAGGGTCACGGGGGTCAGCTGGAGCCAATCCCAGCCAACACAGGGCACAAGACAGGAAACAAACCCCGGGCAGGGTGCCAGCCCACCGCAGATTCTAAAATATCTCAAAATAAAATTAAGATATCTTAAAAAGCATTAAATATATCTTGAAATTCACAGTTGTTTGAGATATCTAAAATATATTTTTAATAAAAACCTGGACATTGACACAAATAGATAAACACACACAGGCTGGGTCTGAAATAGAAATAAAATCCTGCAGTACTTCTTTATATTCCTGGTTTTGTGCCTCAGTAAATACAAGTTATGGTCAGTACTAACAACCCAATTGTCCTTCATTCACTCAGAAAATGAAACCAATGTAGGAAGCACTTCAAGATAAAGAAGCTTTTATCTGTGCCACCTCTGTATGATAACCAACTTTTTGAATCCTCTCAAACTTTTGAGATTTGTACATAGATAATGTCTTTGCATCCTACGAACAAAAGACTGAGGAGATCGTTCCTCTCCCACACTATGCGACTCTTCAATTCCACCCGGGGGAGTAAATGCTAACTTTTTTCATTTTTATTACTATTTAATTTAATATTGTTTCTTTGTATCAGTATACTGCTGCTGGATTATGTGAATTTCCCCTTGGGATTAATAAAGTATCTATCTATCTATCTATCAATTACAGTACAAATTTAGCTTTCCATCAACACATTTTCCCACTATTTCCAAATTAGAAACTTTGCTAAACAAAATCTGCCCACCTACTTCTATTCTGGAACAAATATTGATGAGTACTGAGGACTCAGACAGAATTTCTAGAATATATAAAACCATTTTAAAGTCCGTTCCTTTTAAAAATTCCAGAGTACAGTGGGGAAAAGGATCTCTTACTCAATATTTCAGAAAAGGACTGAAAGGCAGCCATGCCCAGAATTCACTCTAGCTCCATATGTAACAAAGCATATAATTAAAATCTTTTATCAAGCACATCTATCTCATTTAAAATGTCCAAAATGTTTCCAGGGCAAGACCCAACCTGTCACTAGACGACATGTTTTGGGAGTGTACCAAGTTAACATCATTCTGGACCAAAATTTTTAAATATCTTTTCTTTAATAGAAATTGGTGGGAGGTGAAGAAAAATGGGCAGATTTTGTTTACCAAAGTTTCCAAGTTTCTGGCCAAATTTTTCACTCTATCTATACAAAGAAAACCATGGGTGTGGGAATCTTAATACACAGAATGATCCCATTTGTACTGTCAGATGCAATATCTGATTGTGAAGGGCAATATGTCGTAGTGAAGGGCAATTTATCTAATACTAAAATGATTTTGATTAATATCTATGCACCTAATGTGGATGATAGGGCTTTCTTCCAAAATGTATTTCATCTATCCCTAATGTGAACACTCAAAAAATTATAATGGCCGGAGACTTTAATTGTGTTTTAAATCCAGAACTGGATAGTTCCTCAGATTCAACAGCAATACCATCTAATATTGCAAAGATAATTATACAGTTTATAATGGATCATAACATATGACCCATGGAGTTTCTTAAATAATAACCTAAGAGCATACTCCTTCTTCTCACCCGTACATTATGTTTCTCATAAACAATATTTTTTGTCCACTATTAAATCTTTTAAGTATGATGCTTTTGTTATCTGTGACTATGCCCCTCTGATCATGGAGCTTAAATTACTGCATCCTACACACTCATCTCATATTTGACATCTTAACCTCCTGTCATTAGCTGAAGAGAGCTGTATAGAATTCATATCCAAGAAAATTGATTATTTTCTTGAGACAAATGCATCGTCAGAGGTCTCAACAGGTATACTCTGGGAAACTATGAAGGCAATTTTTAAGAGGACAGATTATTTCATATCTTTCTCACAAAAATAAACTGGAAATCAAGAAGGTATCTGAATTAATCACCAAAATTCCCAGAATGGATCTAAAAAATTCAACCTCAAACTTTTCGCCAAGTGTTAATTACCATCTTTCCTAAGAAGAACAAGGACCTACTACAGTGTGCATCATACAGTCCAATCTCTCTTCTGAATAATGATGTTAAGATACTCTCCAAAGTTCTAGCCAGAAGGATTGAGAAAGTGTTTCTTTCTGTAATATCACAAGACCAAACAGTATTTATTATGTACTTGATTATAAATGTTTTCTTTGCCCTTCTATTATCTCTGCAATGTGAGATTATGATCATAGTGGTTGAATTATGAATGTGAGTTTCAAGTATATTAGCATGTGTCCAGGAAAGGTTTGTTGTCTAAAATGTAAGTTTTGCTAGATATGTAATTTACTGTTTTTTTATGTGTAGATGGGTCAAACTGATAACTTTCCTGTTGCACAAGCTCAGTTAAATTGCAGCCTACATGACTGCTACATTGGGCCACACTGTTGTAGAATATCTGGTAGGGGACTGGTACCCTGGTAATTGCTGTTTTTCCAAGGCAACACAGTCTAAGAACATGATGCATATGACAGTAAAACTTACTAACTAGAGTTGAAATCTAAAAACTGGAAAGTGTTCTGCATAACTCACTCCAATCCAATGTTTTTTTGTAGCTTCTGCCATATCTGCAGTCAAATCTAACAGGATTTAAACAGCTGGAAATTATAAACTTCAGGAATGGAAGTGTAATAGTTAATAGCAAAATGAAATTTGCCAAGTCTGTGCCATATAACATCACACATGCTGTACATTGTGTTTTGGAAGATTTCTGCAGTACAGAAGCCAGGCATCATCACATTGAAATTGATAGCCAGTCACTGGACATAGAGCCAGGTAAGGAACAATTTCAAGTTTTGTTTTATGTGTCTTGATGTCACCATTGATACCTGCTTATTGCTAAATGATTAACAAAGATGGTAGTTTTAAATGTATTTAAAATGTTCATATATGAAGGAGTTTATTTCATTTTTGTTTACTGAGATTTTAAACTTTATTAATAAAAAAAACAATGGTTTGAAGTTATAGGTGTAACTAGCTGAGTTTTGCAAGACAATGGACAATTCAGTTCAGCTCATTTATAGTACTGTCATTTAATCAGATGTATCAGAAGTACTATGTAACTAAATGTTTTTTGTATATAATATATGTATGTTTATATATATATATATAAATATTTGTACTTTTTTAACTAACAGCTAATATTATTGTCAGGTAGTGTGGTGTCACTTCAGACTTCCAACCCTGAAGTTGTGTGTTTGAATCCTGCTACTGATACTATGTGGCAATGAGCAAGTCACTTCACCAGTTGGCAGGATACATATGAACACAGAAGTGCTGTCACGTTTAATAGCCTAGTGCCTGCTACTGTTCAGATAGACTTCAGCTTCCTAGCAACTTTTTAATAGAAGAGGCAAATTCACAAAATTAATATATGATTTAGAATGGTTATGAAGAACAAACTATGGTATATATTAGTGGCCTTGAAGTGATTAAATCTAGAAAAAAACTATAGATGCATGAATTTCATATTTAGCAAGGATCAAGAATTATTTCACAAGAATAAGTTTATGTTATAAGTACTTTAGTGAATTTTACATGTCAACTGTGAACCTGGATTTGGGATAAGGGCAAGGTTCCTCTTCATTTTTGTAAAAGACAACTAAGAGAGGTTTTTCATCAGGTACAGCATCCAGCCTTAAACAGCTAATGCCTGCCTTGATGATGAGAAACAAATATGATACAAAGCACGGGTTGCGTACGGCCCATAATACCCAATGTCAAACAGTAAGTTTGGAAGGCAAAGAAATCCAATTTGCTGTGGTACTAGACTTCGTGCACTGCAGGAAGCCCAGTTTGGTGGCATAAAGGTGAGGGAGTGGCAGTGGGTAACGAGTGTGAGGAGGAGAGGAGAATTGCAACTTTTAATGTTGGAAGTATGACAGGAAAGTCAGGCAAATTGATGGAAGTACTGAAAAGAAACAGAGTAGCCATTTGCAACATAAAGGAGAGAAGATTGAAAGGTAAAGGTATGAGGATGTGTATTGGGCCTAGTGAAAGAAACATTTTTCTGCAAAGGAGCAGTGATGGCAAAGCTGGGGCTGGTATGTTTATGTAAGAAAAATTGATGTGAAGAGGGTGAATAAGTGTATTATAGTCATTAAGATGACTGTAGGAAAATGACTGATGACTATGGTCTAGGCATATTCCCCACAGGTTGGCATTACTGATGAAAAGAAAGATAAGTTTTGGGACAGTTAAATGGAGCTGACATCTTGGGCACCCAAGGGAAAGCTGATTGTAATGGGTGATGACTTGAATTGGCATGTTAAAGCCACAACTAATGGTTATGAGCGGTTCCATGAGGGCATTGGCATTAGGTATAGGAATGTTGATTCTTAGATTCCAGAACTTGTTAATAAAGTATAAATGGCTATGCGTAAAATCATGTTTAAGAAGGAACAGTACAAGTTAGTGACATATAAATCTGGTGATATAAAATGTACTGCAGATTACTTGTTTGCGAGGAAGGTTGATAGGGACATAGTGAAAACTGCAAAGTTAATCTCTGGAGAAGATTGTGTAACACTATGTCATCTAGTTGTAGAAATGCACAGTATTTTTGTATACAAACTCTCTCTCTCTCTTTATATATACAGTGATCCCCCGCCTATCGCGGAAGTTACGTTCCAGACCCATCAGCGATAGATGAAAATATGTGATATATCAAGACCATATAAATAAACACTTTTTTATAGTTTAAGCATTAAAATACCCACCCACACGCTTTAAACGAATATATACTTGTAATGACGAGCAACGTCCGTGTAACGCTTTACTTTCTGAAGCATATCCAGGACTTTTTCCTTCTCCTGAATGGTCAAGGTTTTCCTCTGGTGCTTAGGCTCACTACTACCAGAAGGCTTAAAAGATGCAGGACACTTGGGAGCCATCGGCTAAAAAAACAAAATGAAAAGTTAACAAAAAGTTTGCTCACAACAATCTGACCACAAGCGAGGTACAAGATACACAGAGAACTGAGATGTGTCAGGGACCCACGCTCGCTGTTCTTGCGAGATTACACCAGTTTAGCAGCAGCCAATCGGAGCCCAAGAGAATTAAAATCCCGCTCTGACTGGTTGAGTCTCCTCTTTCAACCAATAACGGGCCTTGTAAGAAATCATCTGGGTATTGTAACGCAAAACTCTTTGTCTACCATAGTGACTGCTGAAAACTGTATGCTTTGTTATGAATTGGCTGCAAAGTACACTACAGGTGTAGTGAGGGTGCAATAGCTGAACTACGATATAGCGGGGATCACTGTATATACAGTATATTGATAAATATATATATGTATATATACACATAAATATGTTATACAATATCTACCAAACAGTATAAAGAAAACACAACCTATGTTTCTCCCTCATTTGGGGCTCATCAGGCATACGCACTTTTGCATCCCCTTACGGGTATCGAACCTCGGACGTCAGTACCTGAGGTGAAGCCTCTGACATTGCGCCATGGCGGCTGGTTTGCATATTTGACAGGGTGAAGATCGGAGCATTACATTCATAGGTCTAAATCACAATCTGATTATTTTATCATTAGGTAACACTTGTGGTTGGTCAGACAGTTTGGTGATTTTGTTCTATTTCATTCACTTATCCTGGTTTGCTAATGTATATTCCTGTTTGTCATTGTGCTAGAGAGAGGCAGTAAGTTGCATGTGGTTATAATGTTTTAAAAATCATGTAACAATAGAAATATATGTAAAGATGAATATATTTAAGCTGTGTACTCAATTCCAGAGCACACACAAAGCTGGTGCCTATGTTTGTGTGTGTTTCATCATTGAGCAAATGTCATTGTAGGCAAGGCCGTCTTAATGCATGGGCACGCTTGGCAGTTGCCTGGGAGCTCCACGAGAATAGGGGCCCCATGCTAATCTTATGTATGTTGTGACTTGATGAGTAATTGTGTAGGTAGGGGCCCCAGTGCACTGCTTTGCCTGGAGGCCTATCATGTTGTTAAGGCGGCCCTGGTTGTAGGCCAAACAAGCTGTCAGCTGTCTTCACTTATAAATTTCATTGATTGTGTGTACTTGTGTGTACCTCCACATGTGTACAATTAAACAAATTATGTATTATGTAAATATGTGTGAAAAACTACTTGTGCAAATCAATAGGCCTAGTCCCATGACTAAAAAACAGACTGCAGAAATTCCAGTTAAATTAAACAGTTTCTACAGCAATAATCTTTGGGCATACCATAGGTAAAATCATTTTGAAGGATATGGGGATAAATACAATACCACATTCTATATATAGCATGGGAAAGGCGCTATATAAATGAAATGTATTACAGTGATCCCTCGCTATATCGCACTTCGACTTGCACGGCTTCACTCTATCGCAGATTTTAAATGTAAGCATATCTAAATATATATCACGGATTTTTCGCTGGTTCACGGATTTCTGCGGACAATGGGTCTTTTAATTTATGGTACATGCTTCCTCAGTTGCTTTGCCCAGTTGATTTCATACAAGGGACGCTATTGCAAGATGGCTGAGAAGCTACCCAATCAGAGCACGTATTACGTATTAAATAAAACTCCTCAATGATATACGATATGCTTCCTTTGCGGTGCTTTGCATACTTGAAAGCCCGAACAGCACATATTGATTTTTGATTGTTTGCTTTTCTCTGTCTCTCTCACTCTCTCTGACATTCTCTGCTCCTGACGGAGGGGGTGTGAGCAGAGGGGCTGTTCGCAAACTGGCCTAGAGGATACGGACGCTCCTCTAAAAAATGCTGAAAGACTACCTTCACATTGCTGCCTTCCTTGCAGCTGCTTTGTCCAGCAGTGCCTCGCATACTTAAAAGCCCAAACAGCCCTATTGATTTTTGATTGTTTGCTTTTCTTGCTCTCTCTCTCTCTCTCTCTCTCTCTCTTTCTCTCTCTCTCTGACATTCTCTGCTCCTGACACACACTTCTTTGAAGAGGAAGATATGTTTGCATTCTTTTAATTGTGAGACGGAACTGTCATCTCTGTCTTGTCATGGAGCACAGTTTAAACTTTTGACTAAAGGGTGTTATTTCATGTCTAGAGGGCTCTAATAATGTTAAAAAACGTATTTAGAAGGTCGTAAACAGGTTTTCTATGCTCTAACTGCAAAAATATTCGATTTATAAATAAAGAATCCTACTTCGCGGAAATTCATTTATCGTGGCAGAGTCTGGAACAGATTAACCACGATAAACAAGGGTTGACTGTATTATTATTATTTTTTACTAAAAACAACTGACCTGGAGCCTGTAACAAGACAAACATGTGGCGACTTACTTGAAACAGATAGGTCAAACACTCTGGAAGGTACCTTTGTACATGTCAGCATTCAGGGTAGACATTTCAAAAACTGCTCAATCTAAATGTTTGCATTTTTGCTAGGATGTGGTCATTGAGAAGTTCTACATAACATAAAAAAAGCATAATTTCCTGATGAAAGTTGTCATTTTAAGAAGTGAAAATCAATTAAGATTTTCCTCTGACAGTTTTAAATGATCTGTGGTGTTTATCTTTGTTATTTATGCTGATTATTAGCTTATGACTAAAGGTTTTTAATTAATTAAGTTTTTAATTAATAAAGTATCTATCTATCTATCTATCTATCTTTTTCTTTAAAAGAAATACTTATTTTCATATAATAGACCAAGGGGTTCGCCCCCTGCTCGCTTCGCTCACCAACCCCCCCAGCCTGTGCTACTTTGCGTCTCTGCTGCTGCTTGCTGCTGCTGCCATGCCACATGATAAACATCTAGAATTAGAATCTGAAAATCTAACAACATCACATTAAAGTTCAATAAATTCTGAAAAGAACGATACCAAACATATATATATGTAGGTTTTAAAATAAGCCTGATTTAAAGCATGACAAAAAACGTGACATAAAAACATTATATAAAATCGTTGCACAAAATCATTGCACTTTTAGGCTTAGGATTTTATATATATAGAGTAGATTTATTTTTGTACCCTACTAACTCTTGATAACTTAAATGACAGAGTGACCAGCCAAGCATGCTTTTGCACGTTTAATAATTCTGATTTATGGATTTGTAAGAACTAACTTGTGATATTTTTGGAAATTATGTATGTGTTTTTTGCCTCTTTTGGTAAATTTATTTTTTTGGAGGCAATGTCACTGCTGCATCGTATTTCTACAACCATCACCAATGTGTTAAAAATTCAACTCAGATTAGTAAAGGGATTTTCCGTCTTAGTTCCTCTTCATTATTTTTGACTATGATTCAGCTTCCCATTCTTGTTTTAGTCACCCGGTTTTGCAGAGTTTCTGGTTTGTTTATCAACTCAGTGGTTTCTGTCTCCTGGTTAATCATTTGCTTCACAAACTAAATGTCCTTTTGAGAAACTGCTTCCTTTGAATGTTCTTATCAGCATGTTACTAGTTTACTTTCATTTTTTATTGTCTGCCTTCCTTTGTCTCCCTAACCTTAATGTCTCACCCCACTGACATGTGTAAAATGTTAGCTGCCTCACACTTGGATTATTATTGTGGATGGGTTTGGCAATCAGTTCTTCATTTTATTTTCTGTGCTAAAATGTTAAATTTAAAAAATGTGGGGAAAACAGGCTGAATTATGACAAAGTTTTTAAATATGCAGGAGAGAGAATATAAACTTGTTTAACCTTCATTTTCCCTTTCTTTTCTTTTAACATTCAGGCGATCAAGCAGATCCATGCAAGTTTTTGGCATGCAATGAGTTTTCAGGATGCGTTGTGAACCGCCGTACAATGGAAGCAGAATGCGTGTGCGATCCTGGCTACATCAGCATTGATGGACTGCCATGTCAAAGCATTTGCAATCTGCAGCCAAACTACTGTCATAATGGCGGGCAGTGTGAAATCGTTCCAGGTCAAGGAGCAGTTTGCAGGTACCTGTAGCCATAAAGGATGCTGCTTCTCTACCATACTCCAGGATGACTTGATCTTGTCATTATTATTATCATTAAAGAACTATCAAAATACCTCAAAAGAAATATTTTTGTGACACTAATCACCACTTTTTGCCTAAATACAGCAAATTCCCTTCTTAGCTTTCCTTGCCAACTTGGCATTTCATTAATTTTTTATGTTCTGTTTCTTTGATGCTACAGACGTTCAACGAAAAGGGTTCTCATGGCCCAGAATCTCTTCCTCACTGTGTAAATCTAACGCTCTTTTTTCTAACCTTTTAGATGTCCTCTAGGTAAACATTGGCTGTATCATGGTGACCACTGCGCCGAATTTTCCTCAAAGCCAATAAAGCCTTCTGTTTATGTAGCTACAGTAATCGGTTGCCTGATGCTAGTATCTGCGGTACTAGGTGTCTTGGTTTTGATAAACAAGAAATTTATTCAGACAAGAAAGCGAGTGAACTTGGTGTAAGCAGTTGTTTCTTTTCTCACTACTTGTTTTTGTATCTTAATAATTATGCATCTGTTTTTGAAAGGCTCTGGATTTCAAAAGAAACTCCCCATCTGTTCTATATTATAGACCCTCTAAGAGCTCTTATACACTTGAGAGCACTGTGCAGCGAAATCCAGTTTTTGACAATGAGGACGCTGCTCCCTCCACGCATGCTGCCAGCATGCATTGCCCTCCACGTGTTGAGGCTGACGAGCAAGAAACATTAGACACAATCGAACCCATGCCCCTCAGTGTAGAGGTAAAGAGCAAAGCAGAAATATCTCCTTCATTTGAAATGCTTTCCCTTTAGCCACCATCATTGCTTTATTATGTAGTCAGTGAATGAGTGGATTGTTTTGGGACGTCTGAGTTTGCTGTCTCTGTTGTCTTCTGTAGAACATTAACTCTCGTTCCTTTTTTACACAAGTTTAGTGGTGCACCAGTACTAATTATCCATGGAAATGGAGCGGTTTCCTCTTGCACCTAAAAGGCTAACATTTTTGGTTGTGAAAGAGCCTATGTCAACAAGTTAATCATGTTCAGTATTTTTTAATTTTGATTAACATGTGTAATAGAGTGATCATATACTTGTGCTATGGTACCACATAGGATTAAAAATGTGAAATGCTACATCATAAATAGGAGGAGAGCCAAAGGGCTTAAGCACATAATCGATTCTGGATCCTGCAGGCCTTTCTGAACCTGTGTTGGAATCCTCTCTACCAGTAAAGGCAACAATCTTGCTTTACCCACACTCCCCGCTGTTTATTCTTCTAATCCACTAACGCTGGCCATTTTTTCTTTTAATAACTTTAATTTCAGTTGAACGTTTATACCCAATTCTGAGGTAATGTCACTGATCACCGATTGTTTCTTACATATGGTGACGTCTACCATCTCTATGTCTCTAATCACTTGATATGCAACTTAAAGTGTCAGGCATTCAGGAAGATGCTTAAACTGCTTCCTACATTACATCATCCCAACGCTGCTGTTGATGTAACTTACAGTGAGGAAGTAAAGCACTGGTTCTTGAAAAACTAGGAGCTTTTCAGATGACTTCCGAGTAATATTAATTTTTAAAGTCTGCATCATAGTGACTTCTCACTGGTCAAGTTTTGCGCATACATGATATACCTTTGTTCCAAACATTATTGTGGGCACTGTAGGCCCAGGAGCAAGAGTGTATTTTGGGCTGTAAGCCGTACCTCACATGACAGCGTCTGATCATAATTTAAGGGAGGGTGCATTGATTAGTGTAGGGGCCCCCATATCCGGTCCTGTAGGGCCCCAGTGGCTGCAGATTTTCATTCTATCCCTTTTCTTAATTAGTGACCTGTTGTTGCTGCTAATTAACTTCTTTTGAATTCATTTTAATTGACTTGATTTTTAAGATTTGTTCCTCTGAAGTACTTCATTTCTTTCCTTTAACAGACATTAAATGTGAAGTAAGTGAGCCAATAGAAGACCAACTAAGTCAGGGCCTCAAACTCCAACCAGTTTCTTAACTAGGCAGTGATTCTTGTTGTTAATTAAACCCGTTCTTTAATTCCATGGCTTGTTGCTGCTCTCATTGTGCAGTAGCATACATTTCTGAAATTGTTGATTTTCTCTTTTCTAAGAGCACTAGTAAAATGATTTGGTGACCTAAGCAGATCAGCATTCTTGAGACCACCACCATTTTTATTTTCAGATATTGTATGAGCGACACAATTTGATGGTCATGTTTTGGTTCATTTTGTATCTCATTATTGTTTGGCTGCTAATTAAGGAAAAAGAAACAATTATTGGGTCTGAGTCATCAAGAGCAAGTCAATTAAAATCAATTAGGGTTAATTAGCAGAAAAAATAGGTCACTAATTAAGAAAAGGGATAGAATGAATACCTGCAGCCACTGGGGCCCTCCAGGAAAGGAGTTGGTGACCCCTGGATTAGGGCGATCACTGAGGACGGAAGTGTTTCTAGGATTTGATGGTATCAGGGTGTTATTCCCCTACAAGGGTGTCTGGTGGCATCTCTCTCCAAGCCGTTGAACTCTCATTTATCCTCAATACATATCTTAACTATTCTGAGTTTCCAGCATGTTGATGCTCATTTTTATTAGTGATTCGAATTTGATGATATAAATATCATTTTGCAAAAAGTGGGTTTGTGCCCCAAGGGGTTTTGAGTTCACTGCTTATTTGGAGGGAATATAAATACATAAAGAAATACTGTGTATAACACAGGCTGAAACATCTGGGACTTGGCACAGTTTATTAGGGGCTTAAGGTTTTGAAACCCATCTCCACCATGTCTGTTTCAGTCATTTGCCAGAAAAATAGCGTTGCATTTAGCTTCTAGATTTTCACATTGAAAGGGCTCTTTTCATCTCAAGAACAGACACAACCATTTTCTACTCCCGTCAAGTCAAGTGGCTTTTGTCATACCATCCACACACAGTAATGCAGTATACTGTGGCACAAAATAACATTCCCCAGGGACACAGAACTAGACTATAATTGAAAGAAAGAAAGAATATGTAAATGAATGTATAGTAATCATTTGAAATAGATAGTAATAAATAATAATAACTACTCATAAAAAACAGCAGTAGTAACACATCTAACAAATATACTGCATATAAATAAAGGTATAGGAGCAGATATGAATGTAATGGAGCAGCACAGAGTTCAGAGTCTGGATAGCCAAGGAGTAGAAGCTTTTGCAGAACCTGGCAGAACTGGTTTGGATGCTAAGGTAGTTTCTGCCAGATGGAGGTGGGACAAAGAGACCATGGGAGGGGTAGGTGCTGTTCTTCACACTTCTATAGACTTTGCGGATGCAACACTTTATAAAGAGTTCTTTAATGCAAGGCAGAGATATCCCAATGATTTTTTTCAGCTGTATAATCTTTTTCCGTTGTAGAATCTGATGGTCAGAGACACTGCAGTTCCCAAACCAAACTGTGATGCAGTTGGTCAGAACACTTTCAGTGGTGCCCTGTAAGAGTGATGAGAATGGGGGGGGAGGTAGGCTTGCCTTCTTCAGCCGCCAAAAGAAGTGAAGATGCTGCTGTGCATTCTTGGTTTTGGAGGTGGTGTTAATTGACAAGGTTAGGTCTGCTGCCAGGTTCTTGAAGTCAACAACCATCTTTTTCATCTTGCCCACGTTAAGAGACAGGTTGTTGCACTTTCACAAGTCGACCAATGCTTGTATCTCCATTCTGTAAGCTGATTCTGCCCCTTTGCTGGTGAGACCCATCACCTTTGTTGTTCTGTGCAAACTTAATCATGCTGTTAGAGCTGTACACAGCCGTACAATTGTTGAGTCAGCAGAAGGAATAGAAGCTGGCTGAGTACACAGCCCTCGGGGGCACCAGTGCTCAGTATGATGGTACTGGAGATGGTGTTTCCAACGCTGACTGTCTAGGGACTCTCTGTCAGGAAGTCCAGGATCCATTTGCAGAGGGAAGTGTTGTAGCCTAGCAGACCCAACTTTTCTGTGAGCTTCTGAGGGTAATAGTATTTAAAGCTGAACTAAAGTCAATGAAAAGCATCATGAGAGTTTGTAAATATAAAGTCAAGTTTGTGCTCTCCCTGTTTCCAAAGTTCATGTGATGATAAAAGTGATGATTCTAGTTCACATGAATAAAATCTCAAGGCACAATACTAAAGCCAATGTGATGCAAGGTTTGCACTTCTATGAAGTACACTAGGCACTTCTTTAGAATAAACTCCCGAAAGGATGCAAGTGGCCAGAATAAAAATAGCAGTAAAGTCCTATAGCAAGTGAAGAAAATGATACTTTGCAGTTAGACATTCCAACACTGGAGAGCAGTGGTTTGACTCTACTGCAGTATTTTGGCACCATTCATTGTTCACATAAACACAGAGATTGTCTCCACGTACCTGACTGGCTGCTGAGGCAACTCTGTCTGTTCGGAAAGTGCTTAGTCCATTGAACCGAATGGCTACATCAAGGATGTTATTATGCAGCCACGTTTTGGTAAAGATAAAAACAGAACAGTCCCTCATATCTCGCTGGGATATCTGTTGAAGTCTGAGGTTATCCAGCTTGTTGTCTAACAAGTGAACATTTGAAAGTAGCCAGCCAGATTACTGCATCCCAATCTCAATTACTGCATTACTCGTTAGCCTTATTAGAGGGAATCCTAGTAAGTTAATGTTAAATTCACAGAAGTTTTTGCTTAACAAGAATATAATGTTAGTTTCATCACCTGTAAGCTAACCTGTTAACAGAACAGTTGTGCTTGAAAGTTTGTGAACCCTTTCGAATTTTCTATATTTCTGCATAAATATGACCTAAAACATCATCAGATGTTCACTCAAGTCCTAAAAATAGATAAAGAGAAACCAGTTAAACAAATGAGACAAAAATATTATACTTGGTCATTTATTAATTGAGGAAAATGATCGAATATTACATATTTGTGAGCGGCAAAAGTATGTGAACCTCTAGGATTAGCAGTTTGAAGGTGAAATTAGAGTCAGGTGTTTTCAATCAATGGGATGACAATCAGGTGTGAGTGGGCACCCTGTGTTATTTAAAGAACAGGGATCTATCAAAGTCTACTCTTCAGAACACGTTTGTGGAAGTGTATCATGGCACGAACAAAGGAGATTTCTGAGGACCTCAGAAAAAGAGTCGTTGATGCTCATCATGCTGGAAAAGGTTACAAAACCATCTCTAAAGAGTTTGGACTCCACCAATCCACAGTCAGACAGATTGTGTACAAATGGAAGAAATTCAAGACCATTGTTACCCTCCCCAGGAGTGGTCGACCAACAAAGATCACTCCAAGAGCAAGGTGTGTAATAGTCAACGAGGTCACAAAGGACCCCAGGGTAACTTCTAAGCAACTGAAGGCCTCTCTCACATTGGCTAATGTTCATGTTCATGAGTCCATCATCAGGAGAACACTGATCAACAATGGTGTGTATGGCAAAGTTGCAAGGAGAAAGCCACTGCTTTCCATAAAAAAAACATTGCTGCTCGTCTGCAGTTCGCTAAAGATCACGTGGACAAGCCAGAAGGCTATTGGAAGAATGTTTTGTGGACAGATGAGACCAAAATAGAACTTTTTGGTTTAAATGAAAAGCGTTATGTTTGGAGAAAGGAAAACACTGCATTCCAACATAAGAACCTTATCCCATCTGTGAAACATGGTGGTGGGAGTATCATGGTTTGGGCCTGTTTTGATGCATCTGGGCCAGGACGGCTTGACTTCATTGATGGAACAATGAATTCTGAATTATATCATAGAATTCTAAAGGAAAATGTCAGGACATCTGTTCATGAACTGAATCTCAAGAGAAGGTGGGTCATGCAGCAAGACTACGACCCTAAGCACACAAGTCATTCTACCAAAGAATGGTTAAAAAAGAATAAAGTTAATGTTTTGGAATGGCCAAGTCAAAGTCCTGACATTAATCCAATCGAAATGTTGTGGAAGGACCTGAAGCGAGCAGTTGTTGTGAGGAAACCCACCAACATCCCAGAGTTGAAGCTGTTCTGTACGGAGGAATGGGTTAATATTCCTCCAAGCCGGTGTGCAGGAATGATCAAAAGTTACCGGAAACGTTTAGTTGCAGTTATTGCTGCAAAGGGGGGTCACACCAGATACTGAAAGCAAAGGTTCACATACTTTTGCCACTCACAAATATGTAATACTCGATCATTTTCCTTAATTAATAAATGACCAAGTTTAATATTTTTGTCTCATTTTTTTAACTGGTTTCTCTTTATCTACTTTTAGGACTTGAGTGAAAATCTGATGATGTTTTAGGTCATATTTATGCAGAAATATAGAAAATTCTAAAGGGTTCACAAACTTTCAAGCACCACTGTAGCACTTTGTTATAACTCTGATGTCGCTGTAGAATAAATTCAGATGGAAAGACAAAATAATAGAAAGATAAGATTGTTTGAAAATAAAAGCTAGAGAGGCACACAGTTTTATGTTGTGCTACAGCAGTAATGAACATAGTAACTAAAAGAAATGCACAATAACTCAGATAAGTAAGCCTAAAAAAGAAACATCACAGACAAGAAGATGTTTTATGTATTATGTATGTTTTTGCTTTGAATTTCACTAAAGCTTTTAAAACGGAGATACTTGGACAGAGGAATTTTTGTGTAGGCATCATTCTCAATTCTTGAATCTTTGCATTAGCTGGAGAATTTTAGAAAAATTGAAGAAACACAGCTAAACGCCTACTTTTCGGATTGTGGACACAGGTTGTGGCATTCTGGGGACCAAGTTTAACTAGGTTAGAGGCACCACATGATTCTGTTCTTGTCACTTATTGGAGATCAGTCTATACTCTTAAAAATATATACAAGTAGTTACTTCTTGAATTCAGGAATGTCAGGATTGTTGTCCTGCCTAATGTCCAAAGGAGAGTGCAAGTTGATCCAAAATCCATATCTCAAAGGACCCCATATCGATTAGGAGTTCCAGACCCCTAAATGATACGTAACCCAGCAATTGTGCTAAACTAGGACTGAAAGGCCATCCCTTACTATTTAACAAAGTGAAATGCCCCAATTGTTGCTCATAACAACACCATTTCCCATTCAAATGACTGAAAGGGACTTCATCTTCAATGATTTCCCACTAGTTATATCAGCATTCAATAAGGGAATCATTCACGTGAAATATTCTCAAACTAGTAACAGCGCACTGCAGAATACACTTGACTTAAGCGTTCATAGTTTTCATACTCCTTCTCTGTATGTTTAGTATTCATTTGCACAGAGGTTGATGCGCTTGCTACTTCCTGAGCAGCTTTTCTTTTATCCATCCTAGCAGCCCCCTTCTCTTCTTTCGTCAGCATCTTTTCGCTTTAAAACTGATTAAGTCAGTGTTTGTGTTGCAATTACTTAGTACGTTTTCGTAATTTTTTTACTTAAGCTGGCACTTAAGTCTTCAATTTGCCTCAAGAATGATTTAAGATATGAAGAGGTACGGGAAGTGATGGTGAAGGCGGTAGGGATGAGAATGGCGCCCATATGCATGCGCCGCACGGCTGCCCTGCTGCCGAGAGTTGATTCTACAATAAAATAGAAATAAAAAGAGGAATAACCTTGGAGGTCAATCATCACCCCAAAAGCAGATAGTAGACGTCATGTAGTATATGTGTACCAAATTTCAGGTCAATAGGTGAAACGTTTTGCGAATTACAGGTGATTTAAAACCCTGGACAGACAAATGGACAGCCACAGTTGCGTATTATATATAAAGATGTGGTTGTGTAGGGTGAAGCGAGTAGCCTAAACTTAACTCTTCATTTTCAGCCTAGATTGTGTATGAGTCAACCATGCCACTGACAGTGCCACTATGCAACAAATTCCAAAAATCAGTCACAATTCAATATAAAAAATAAACTGATTACATACCTGGTAATTTGTTTCCATTTTTGACCAAGCACTGTGCGTGTGATATTTCCTAAATTTGGTTTTCTTAATTATTACATTGGCTTCTTTAGCTTTTCTTGCAAAGAAAATACTACAGTTTCTCAGCAGCTGTCACTGAATCTGAGGCAGTTCAAAGAGTTTGAGGGACTGTGGGATGTTATTAGGGTTGGAAGGAGGGCCATATCAGTTGTTTGGTTTAAGCCCTTTGACATTTCTGCAAGAGGACACTGCACCATAGAAAAGTAAAGCAGACCTTGCTACTCAAGGAACTCACATACTGTAGCTTTCCTAACTAACATATCTTCTTTGCAGCAAGATTCCTATCATGTTCATTTTACACAACTGTTTTCCTTTTTTTCTATTCTAACCTGTTTTACATATGTTAAAGAGCAGGAATGATAAATCATCTCTTTTGCTTAATCACCATTGATAAAAATTTGTTTGGGGCAGTCATGCAGACATTTTCACAACTTGTGTCTTCATTTAAACAGATACCCAGCCATCAATATGCAACCTGGCCCGGCAAGTTAGATTCAGAAAAGATGGATTTGCTGTACTGCCCTTTACATAGCAAGGTGAGCAATGAATGAATGTACAGAAGGGAATTGGAGCCATTTCTTTATTAAGAAACACTTCTTACTAAAATAACGTGGGGGACCCAAATACTTATAAAAGCATATTGGTCTTCCTTCAGATTTCATTTCAGTTAAAAGCAATTTCCTTTAAGGAAATGTAATTAATCTTTATTAATGTAGCCCAGGGAAATATTAACCATATGTAATGAATTTCTTTATATAAATGTTTTAAAGTCACTATGTAAATGGGGTTTGGAGTATATATATATATATATATATATATATATATATATATACTACTCAAAACAATTAAAGGAACACTTCTTGATCAGAGTATAGCATCAAATCAGTGAATCTTCGGGGCTGTTGATCTGGTTAGTTAAGTAGTAGAGGGGATTGTTAATCAGTTTCAGCTGCTTTGGTGTTAATGAAATTAGAGGGGCAACAAGGAGACGAGCCCCAAAACAGGAATGGTTTAACAGGTGGAGGCCACTGACATTTTTCCCTCCTCATCTTTTCTGACTGTTTTGTCACTAGTTTTTTCATTTGGCTATGGTCAGCGTCACTACTGGTAGCATGAAGCGATACCTGGACCCTACAGAGGTTGCACAGGTAGTCCAACTTCTCCAGGATGGCACATCAATACGTGCCATTGCCAGAAGATTTGCTGTGTCTCCTAGCACAGTCTCAATGGCATGGAGGAGATTCCAGGAGACAGGCAGTTACTCTAGGATAGTTGGACAGGGCTGTAGAAGGTCCTTAACCCATCAGCAGGATAGGTATCTGCTCCTTTGGACAAAGAGGAACAGGATGAGCACTGCCAGAGCCCTATAAAATAACCTCCAGCAGTCCACTGGTATGAATGTCTCTGATCAAACAATCAGAAACAGACTTCTTGAGGGTGATCTGAGAGCCCGACATCCTCAAGTGGGTCCTGTGCACACTACCCGATTGGCATTTGCCATAGAATACCAGAATTGGCAGGTCCACCACTGGCACACTGTGCTTTTCACATATGAGAGCAGACTCACCCTAAGCACATGTGACAGATGTGAAAGGGTCTGGAGAAGCCGTGGAGAATGTTATGCTGCCTGTAACATCATTCAGCATGACCGGTTCGGTGGTGGGTCAGTGATGGTCTGGGGAGGCACATCCATGGAGGGATGAACAGACCTCTATAGGCTAGACAACAGCACCTTGACTGTCATTAGGTATGGGGATGAAATCCTTGGACCCATTGTCAGACCCTATGCTGGTGCAGTGGTTCCTGGGTTCCTCCTGGTGCACAACAATGCCTGGGCTCATGTGGTGAGAGTATGCAGGCAGTTCCTGGAGGATAAAGGAATTGATGCCATTGACTGCCCCCACATTCGCCTGACCTAAATCCAATAGAACACCTCTTGGACATTATGTTTCGGTCCATCCGACGCTGCCAGGATACCACTTTTCGTCTCATTAGGAGCATGACAACCCCCGACATTGTCAGGCATGCATAGAAGCACATGGGGGCCATACAAACTACTGAGTACGATTCTGAGTTGCTGCAATTAAATTTCGGCAAAATGGGCTGGCCTGCCGCATCATTTTTTCACTTCGATTTTCGGGGTGTCTTTGAATTCAGCCCTCTTTAGGTTGATAATTTTCATTTCCATCAAACGATGTGGCATCCTTTTGTTCCTAACACATTACCCAGTCCATATCAATATAGATATCCAGCAGGATTTTTTTTCCCATTGAGATCTGATGTGTTTTCAAAGTGTTCCGCCCTCTCAGCTGTGAAAAGCAGATCATAGACATGCCATATAGTACCTGTCAAATAATACAAAGAGTACGTGACACGTCTTTCATCCTAATTGGTTTCAAACTCAAAAGCTTCAAACTGGATAATGGCCACTTCCCTTATATTGGTTATAGAGTTTCTTATTCTTATTTTTTTTGCAGGATAATCTGTCAAAGTTTGGGAGATACAGAACATCCAGTTGGCCACAAAAAAGTGACACAGATAATGAGTTATATGAACTGACCATACTGTGAGGCCATTTTCCATGAAGGGGAAAGAGTGGCACAGAATGTAAATATTGTCCCTTGTCTTTCACAATTGTCAATTTGTATTTATTTTTCTTTGTAGTTTAATCCTTTAAAAATGGAAACTTCATGAGGTTAAAGCTATGACCTGGAGGAGAACTGTTTTGCAGCGTGTATGGTAAAGAGAAAGTTATTGTTAAACATATTAGGTTTGTTTTAATGATTAATCAAATTTGGAATTCCACATAATATTCTCGTACCTGAAAATGAGCACAGGGTGAACACACTTCAGTATCTTGTTTCCTCACAGTGAGGCAATAATTTTGGAGCTCGTGATTCCTAGGAGCGTTAATATTACCAATAAGGTCTCCCTCTACTGTCCTCTGAATCTCAAGTAGCCTTTCTTTGGCTTATTTTGTATGAATCCCTAATTCTTCAAATGTGCAACTATTTGTCTCCAGAATTCTTAGTTAAATTAGTGTGTGCATTTTTTAGGTGATTTATGTTTTAAAAATGTTTGTTCTTAAATGCAGAGAACAAAAATTCGATGCTATTGTATTAAAGCTGACTGTTAAATATATTTAAATAAATTGTTAGTTTATTTTATTTATTATGTACATAATGAAATGAAATAACGATCAGCTGAAAGATATGGGCCTGCATGGTTGATCCTGTTCTATATGTATAATTATTTGTTTTGAAAAAAATAAATAAATAAAAGAAAGAAATTGTTTTATGTAAGATAAATGATTTTCTCTATTATTTATGAGAATAAAACATGACAAAAATGCCGTTTGGATGGAAGGTTTATGGATCGATTTATTCGGCCAGGCATCAGTGTGGATGAAGTTTCCTATTTCCTTGACCATGATGTCTGTGCATTGATTCGATACAGACAGAAAAACATGGAGGGAGGTATCTCTGTATCCTGTAAGATATAAACAGGCTATGAAGAGCTAGACAAAGATCAGTACTATGGATGGGTTGCCAAAATTTCTTATTACACCTAAAAACACACTTATGTAGAAACTGGTATATTGTTGTCAAGAAGCAAAGACCACCAGAATCCATCCATCCATCCCACTATATCCTAACTACAGGGTCACGGGGCTCTGTTGGAGCCAATCCCAGCCAACACAGGGCGCAAGGCTGGAAACAAACCCTGGGCAGAGTGCCAGCCCACCACAGGGCACACACACACCCACACACCAAGTACACACTAGGGACAATTTAGGATTACCAAAGCACCTAACCTGCATGTCTTTGGACTGTGGGAGGAAACCCACGCAGACACGGGGAGAACATGCAAACTCCACACATGGAGGACCCAGGAAGCGAATCCGAGTCTCCTAACTGCGAAGCAGCAGCTCAACCACTGCGCCACCTGACCACCAGAATCGTATGGGCCAAATGCTTGCTTCCCATAGTTGGACGATCTCTTTGTTCTGGTTTGGTATACATTTTCATTACATTATATATATATATATAGGTCTTGATTCATTTAGTGAACTAGGTAAATGCCAAAAAATATTTAAGGATTCTGATTGATCCATAGTACAAAATGTGGGGGAACCAGGAGAGTCCGGCACCTCTAGGAGCTCCCCTTAAAGGGTAGTGTGTGAAAGTGTGGCAGAGTCTCATTTAATTTAAATAGTCAATTCTCAGCATTTTCAATAAACTTAATTACAGAATACAAACTGCCTATTTTCATTACAAGTCTTCATTCTTGGTAACATTGATTTTCAGCAGCAGCCATATTGCAAACTGGCACAAGCACCTTTCTTTAAGATTTTCAAGGAAAAAGCATAGATTTGTTAATTAGTATTGGCTGTATGCTTTTTCTCCACAGCAAAGAAAATTAAAAATCACCCGTGACATGGATCATTGTCCGTTTTCTACAACCCTGTCAAAAAGGAAACACAGGGCATCATTTGCTAATTTTGGTTTAACAAGACAACCAAAACTAAGCAATCTGTTCAGCACTGTTAATGTTACCCCAGTAAAGCCCGCTAGTTTGGGCCCTCCAGACACTATCTAAGAGGCTTCAGGAGCCAGCCCAGCAGAATATTCTATAGATCTGCCACCTGCCCCACACAACACTTGGGGAAGGAAAAAAAGGTGCATGACGTACTGCAGGTCATCAAAAGGAAATGCATTTATATAAGGAGCAGATTAATGCACAAGTAAACAGCCATGCACAGAAAAATTTGATACGAGCCTAGACTATATAACACATGTGAAGTAGTGGACATTGAGAGATGTAGGAAAGGAAGCCAAAGGAGCTTCTTTAGACAAATAACACTAATTTATGTCAAGAAATGACACAATATTTCGTAATTGGTCTTCATCATCACAGCTCACCTTATTTTGTTGGATTCCCCACCAACCCTTAAATGCCAAATCACAATTTGCACCCTAGAGTGATTGTGTTCACTCCATAGCGAAGAATTTCTACCATGATGGTAGTGTAATTGTCCAGGAAAGAATACAGTAATTCATGCACAAAGTATATGTGGTCAGTGAATGGTCTGAAGACTACTAAAAATAATCCTATGCAATGGTTGTAACTCTGCAGAGAAATTCAGTAGATTCTGAAGCAACATCTCCACCAGCACTATTTATCTCCATCATGAAAACACAAAATGGTTCTCATGTCTGAATATATCTGATTTAATGCAGTATGTATTTATGGAGGTGAGTTGCACAGTGTCATGATCTTTAGACTTATGAATACTGTATGTCTATGTTTGCAATAAAATAAAGTAAAAATAAAAAGAGGAATAACCTTGGAGGTCAATCATCACCCCGAAAGTGGATAGTAGACATCACGAAAGTGGATAGTAGACATCATGTAGTATATTTTTAACAGGTTGTCTTTCTCTGTGACACAAACATCCCTAACTTTATTCAGAAACACGGTATAGAAAATATGGATGAAACATCTTAAGTTTAGTGGGGGTTAACCATAAACATTTTTAACAGGAAGACACCCATTTGGCCCTCGATTTATAAGTATGTCTTCCACTATAGAAATAATTGCACTACAGTTAGATAAAGAATTGATCTTTATTACAGTCAAGATATTTCTTCAGTTCCTGATTTAACCTCTCCTTCTGTCCTGGGATGATAACAAGATAAGTTTTATTCCTAATTTTGTGAAATGGATTTGCCAAAAGCGGGAAATAAACTGGGAGCCACGATCAGTTTTAGACAATGTCCCACTACCTTTCCTGACACCTACAGTCATAAGTTCAAAGTAGCAATAAAATTAATATGGCCACATCTAATTAGGATGTCGGAGTAAACCAAGTACTGCTTCAGATCTAGAGAAGACATTTTAACTTCTCAAGGCATCTAGCAAGGACGTTTTAATGACATCTCCCACTGGAAACGTCCTCAGTGTGACTACTGGTAGGAGAATCACAAGTAGACTTAGGATGTGCCTGAAGAATTACATCCTTCAGATGGTTTGACAGCATCTGGCTTTTCACAGCAGAACCTACATATTGTTGCTGGTGACACAAAAGCCTGGTCTGTCCTGCCTACCTTGTTGATGTGCTAGGAAAGCAGTACAGAAAATGAGACAAAGACTGTGCTAAATGTAAAAAAATATCACCAACGTTTTTCTAAGGGGAGTGTACTAATCTGAACAATGTACATATGTGTTTTTTTCTACTTATCAATACTGGGAAGCAAATAACTTTGACTACTTGCATGTTACCATAAGCACTAGTAATATGCACAAAAGACGAAACATATGATGAAGGTTTAGTAACCCATATATTGTTTCTAACTTTTCAATGTTAAATTGCACTTTACCAGGTTTTTCTTTTGCAGAACAGACCTCTACGTACAATCTCAGAGTGATCCAGTGCAGCATACAGTACATCAAGTAATTCACCAAAAGACATAAATAAAAGTTCAGTTTAACTTTTCTCCAATGAACCATATATTTTGTTGTTTACCTATATTAAAAAAAAATAGAACTTGAGTAGTGTATGAAAAACTGACCAAAATAAAGAGGTCAAGCCAAGTCAAGTTGGGGAGCATGCACTGGTACAGTGTGTTGAGCACCCACCACACAATGAAACAGCTTGGGATCCCAGTTGGCAACCCCCCAGGAAGACATGCGCTCTAGTCCCACGCTCCGGAAATTACCTTCTACCTGCCGCAGCCAGGTGTTACGTGGGCGACCCCTTGGCCTGGTCCAGCCACTCGTGTCCCCAATAATGAGGATCCTACAAGCTAAATCACCATTGGGGAATCGCATCACTTGGCCATAGTGCCGTAACTGATGCAGGTAATGTGCCTCATTCGGGACTACATGAGAAACCGTTCATTTGGCACAAAGTCAAACCAGCGGTACCGAAGGATTCTCCGGAGAGACACAGTACCAAAGGAGTCCAGTCTTCGTCTCAGGTCTCTGGATAGTGTCCATGTCTCACAACCATATAACAAGACAGGATGAGCCAGAACTCTAAAGACTTGGACCTTCATCCTTTTGCATAGATGTCAGGAGCACCACACACCCCTTTACAGTGACCTCATGACCCCCGATGCTCTCCCAATTTGTGTACTGACTTCATAGGAAGAGTCACCAGAGACATGAATGTCACTGCCAAGGTAAGTAAACCTCTTGACAAGGTCGACACTCCCTCCGCAGACAAACACACTACTGATGGCTGTGCCTAAGAGGTCATTAAAGGCCTGGATCTTGGTTTTTGTCCAGGACACTTGCAAGCAAACGCACTCAGACTCCTTGCTAAGTCCCTCGAGCGCCCCAATCAGAACCTCCATTGACTCCACGAAGATCACAGCATCATCAGCAAAGTCAAGATCAGTGAATATTTCTTCACCAACAGATGTCCCACAGCCGCTGTACCCCCCACAATCTTGCCCAACAACAGAGTAGGAGTAAGAACACACACTTAAATAAAGAGGTAGTGGAAAATAAATATATTTTGTCTTTTGCCTTAAGCTTTTATGGCTAAGCATATACTATATGTTAGTCAAAAGCATCATTAAGCTTCAGTAAGACACAGCGATATTGGTAAAATCGTGATAGAATAAAAATAACACCAAATAGCACATCATGGCCCCGACTAACTTACTACTCTTGAGGTCCCACCTCCCCCTCCCCTTGGCCTGCAGCCTGTCTCTTAGATTTGTGCAAATAAATCGGTGCAACAACCGAACTATAATACTTAGCGCAATGACAGAAGTCGCGAAATCAACCGGAATGTTCAAGCAAATTATTGAAAAAAATACAAACAAAATACGTTAAGTAGTTCTCTCTTGAAAAGTGGACAGACAGACAGACAAGACATTGGATTTTATATATATATATATACACATATATAGGAGATACAGTACCTGCTGTCACGCACGAGCGCTTGGGGAACAGCTGATCGACCCGGTTTGCTTCATAAAAAGTCCCACAGGGGGACAACGGCAGTGTACTAATCTGTCTTTCTTTACTTCCTTAGAAAGGCACACTTCCGGGTCTATTTCTTCCCTCTGCTGACCCGTGATGACATCATGCTCCCAGAATCCACCACAACTGTCCCAGCATTCCTCACCTTAATATCCGGTCCGCCACCATAAAATGTCCATCCTCCCTCCCTTCAATGTGTTTTGAGTTTTGTAAAGAAACAATTGACGCATTTACTTTACAGTATATGGGGCTAAAACCCCCAAACCTTGATTATTGTCGTGTCTTTATTACAGTGGCGTAGTTGGCAGGATAAACAAGGGTCCGAGAAAGATGACAGAAGGACAGGACCTGAACAGTCCTCAACAGTGTAAGTCAGTGTAGTTGGGGGGGGGTATTGGGTGTAAATTCTTTTTTATTATGAATATGTTCTTCTTAAGTTTGCATATGCTGGATTTATATCCAAGTGTCAGCTTCATGGACATCTACATCGAAGGAAATAATGACACCACCCTGACCAGTAGTGTTTACCGTAAAGAATGCTACGCAGACAAGATATTACACTTCACCAGCAACCACCCGTTATCTCATAAATGGAGCTGTGTTAAAACTCTATTCAGAAGAGTCCACACCCATTGTAATACGAAGGAAACAAAAATAAATGAGAGACGCTATCTCTTCCATCTTTTCACTTCAAACGGAAACTCAAAAACATTCATTAATTGAAGCCTACACAGAAGATGCCAAAAAACTCAGCAAACAATTGACTTGAATCAGAACCCCCACCCCACCTGGCACTCACTCCCTTATCACCACAAGGTGTCTGAAGGTGCAGCACGCATCCTGGCCAAGTCAGGTGTCAGAATAGCACAAAAACCCACAAACAATCTGTGCACGGTCCCCTTTAATGCTAAAAACAAGAAATCGACAGCAGAAACATGAAACGCAGTGTACAGCATTCCATGCAGTTCGTGCTTAGCGGTATACATTGGACAAACTTCGAAAAGAATCGCAACACGTATACAGGAACACCACAACGCCATCAGAAGAAAGGACCCACTGTCATTGATCTATACGCACACTAAATCAACAGGAAATACATTTAACTGGGACAAAGTACAACTAAAATTCAAGGCCAGCACGAAAAGTCCCAGAGAACTTGCCGAATCCTGGTTATCAAATGAGAATGCCATCAGCAGACACTTGGACATAAATCCAGCATATGCAAACTTAAGAAGAACATATTCATAATAAACAAGATGTTACACCCAATACTCCCCACCTCCTGACCACACTGACTTAGCCAACCACATAATTTTTTGCTATATATTGCCTTTGATTCTTGTAAGTCTAAGCATTATCCTTTGATGAAGACCTCCGGCAGGGGTTGAAAGCTCAGGAATAAAAAACTACTTTTGATACGTGATTCATTTTCTCCCTTTGTGGATCTCCAGCTGCAAATATATATATATACAGTACAGGCCAAAAGTTTGGACACACCTCCTC
>JANRMT010062791.1:37479242-37553596 GCA_026402145.1 Polypterus bichir lapradei
CAACTCTTTACACAGCGAAGCACGTTGATGCTGAATGAGCGAGATGAAACTTCCTGGTTAATACTGCATAGCTCCTGCGTGCTCTGATTGGTTAGCTTCTCAGTCAGGAGAACTTAACTGCGTGCTCTGATTGGTTAGCTTCTCAGCCATCCGCCAATAGCGTCCCTTGTATGAAATCAACTGGGCAAACCAACTGAGGAAGCATATACAGGAAGTAAAAAGACACATTGTCCGCAGAACCCGCGAAGCAGCGAAAAATCCGCGTTATATTTAGCATTTATTTAGTTATGCTTTCATATAAAATCCGCGATAGAGTGAAGCTGCGAAAGTCGAAGCGCGATATAGCGAGGGATTACTGTATTTCACACTTCAGGTTAGATAACCTAACATCCTACTAGCTTTCTTAATTGTTTCTCTTCATAGTCTAGATGGATATAGAAGGTTACAAGTTCACTATAACTCCTAAGTCCTCCCCATAAAGTGTACTTTAAAGTTTCATAACTCTCATTGTGTATTCAAATGTAATACTATTGCACTCAGCTTTTAATATTTTATATTTATTTACATTTCCTCTCTGTAATGATTTGGCACATTCTAGATTATCTACCATTCCACTTAAATATGTATATTATTATTTAAATTGCTATTGTGATCATTAATGTAAATTAAAAATATCAATGGCTTCAGCATTGATCTCCAAGGAACACCACTTTTAATATCCCCTAATATAAAAATGCCACCTCACAACATAACTCTTTCCTTCCTGTGCTTAAACCAGTTTTGCATACATCTAAAAACTGTAATTTGAACTCACACTTATTTTAGGTTTAATCACCAGCCTGACATGTGGGACATAATCAAAAACCTTCTAAAAAACAATAATAATTTAAACCACCCTGATTGCATGTTTTGTTGCTTCCTCATACAATTCAACCGTATTAGTGAAACATGATCTTCCAGGTCTAAAGCTATGTTGTCTGTTCATTAATGCACCAATTAGGGTGAACAATTGTTGAAATAACTATGACTGTTTTGATCAGTGCAGAGAGTGTTACTTCTGTAGCTGAGGTGTGCAGATAAAACAATGCAAATGTTAACAGTTTATGGGAGATGTAATTCTATAAAATCTTTCAGTAAAAATTTTGGTTTAGTTCATAACAATCATCACTTTCAAGAACTGTGTATATGGCAGCCATTTAATAAAAAGATATATAGTTCTGAGTTTGATGAGTAGTCTAAGGTATTTATTTGGAATGAATTCATGATTTTGCAAATATCAAACAAGGTTTCACTTTTAGACTTGCTAACAATCCCCCTAAGAACCCTTCTGATTTTAACTGTGTTGTTCCTCAGCTGGATCATTGCTCTCCTCCGTTGCACCAGCTCACCTACAACCAATAGGATTTTTTGTATGCCTTTATGTGTAACCACAAGATTAATGTGCCAAAAGCCCTGTAGATTTAACAGTTCAACAGTAATCTCTTAGTCACTATTCTACCTATTATTTACACTACATAGATAATTGTTGAGTCAGACATAAGGAATCTATTAGACATTAAGCAAAAAAGAATTTCATACTAATTTTAACAGGTGAACCCAGGTGTCCACATAGAGTTCTGCTAACTCCTCCTAAATAGGGTTGGTATGCTTATGTAGGCTGCTATGGTAAAACAGAAATATTTAATATGATGACTTTCTTACGGTACAGCACTCTTGGAATTTGACTCTCTCTACTTTCTTTAGCTGGATGCCCCAAAAACCACTGATCTTTGCAATGCATAGCTGCCATGCCCAATATATTTTTTTCTGTGTCCTAACCTCATTGCTTTTCATAAGGTGAATGTCAACTGTTATGGGTTGCATTTTTCTAAAAAACAATGAAACTTAAGAAATTAAAGGGGCAACTTTATGATGCACATACATAACACTACACTGCACAAAACTCCTCTTAATTGGTTGCTTTGAGTGTTTATAACATATTGTTTTGTAACTCTGCCCCTAAAGTAGCCAGCTTTACTTATAAAACTTTCATTATATGGTGATATTTTCAGTCCTTTAGTGAGATGAAAGACAAAAGTTGTAAAAATTAATATGAGGTGAACATGACATCAAAACTGAATAAAGAGTTGAGACAATTGTTTATTGTCTCTCTATTATATAAAAAAATCTTGGGTTGAGACATGAACTTCTCGGAAAGACACTTTGACGTCCCGTGAGACTAGACTTTAAAACAAGATCACGGACATCTACCCTCTCAGTTGTTGGAATGCTTTTGGCAGACACACTTCATGTGCTCTCAGCTCTTAAAAATGTTATACGTTGTAGATTGGACGTCAACGACTAAGCGAAGAACAAAGAGCAGCATGTTGAAAAGAGACCCAAAAGCGTTGGAGAGAAAAGAAGGCAAAAAAGAACAATAATAATCTATGTGTAAATTCTGAAAATAAGGAAAGTAATAATCAGCCCGGACCAAGTGGAATTGAAAACCTCATAGGTCCAATCAAGGTCAGAAATAAAAGACTACATAAAGACATTCAAAAACATTGGCGTGATACACATGCAGAGCAGGTTAGAGATTATGAAAGTAGTAAAATTCGAAAATATAAAAAAAAAAGAAAGTAAAGATAGCATTAGCACAAAGAAACAGAAATTATTACACGGTGAAATACCGGAACAGCAAAAAGAGACTAAATATATGGACATAGGTGATATGTCAGAAGTATATAGATATTGTAAGGCTTTAAAGTTTAAGTCAGAGACTTGTAGATCATCTAAGTTGTGTTGCCATCAGGGTAAAGTAGTGTTGCCTCCTAATGAAGAGGTGTATCCACGAGAATTAAAAGATTTGTTGTTTGGTGAAAGTGAAATCCACAAACACTACAGGCAAAATAACCGTCTACAATAATCTTTTCATGTTCGAAATCATTCAATTCTCAAAATGTAGATTTACACAATAATGGACCATAAGCTATGAGAATCTGTGGTCCCACAAATATTAAAGCAATGACAAGTTTAATTTCGAAGAAATCACAATTCTGTCAGGTGTATATTTATGATCACGGAGAAGCGATGCAACGTAGAATCAAAAGAGTATGTAACGATTCCCATGAAAATAACAATCTCTTTAAATTGTATATCTGGTTAACAAAACCCGGGGGTGGGTGAGTGAAGTGAGCAGGGGGCAGAACCTTCTAGCTTCTAAGATGAATGCAAAAGAAATAATGGATAAATGACGTGAAGAAAACTAGAAGAGGAGAGTGTTACTGTTTATTAAGAGACTAGCAGGCTTTACAGCAGAGAGAGGATACACAAGTGGGGTGAGATAGACTTGAGAAGAAGTTCCAGCATATATGTAACATCCTAACTTTGTTCTCACAAAAAAAAAACACCTAGAAGGCCAAGAGGAAATTTGTAAATTATGTGTTTAAATATTTAATTTATATAATTCTTTAAAGATAAGTAAATACATTCCATTATTTATTAACTTCTTTGAACTATGCGTGGTGTGTTGTTTCTCAAATATATAGGGAATATCTAAGATACAATGAAATACAAACCAATGAACAAATCAATCATACTGTATAAAAATGGTAGTGATAATGGCCTCCTTAGCCTTGTATACATCACCTCTCCTCTGAGATCTCAATTTTTTAAACTTCCATCTCTTCTACATTAACCATAGCTTTAACAGGAAGGTGCTGCAACACATCACACACATTTATCACAGAGCAGTAATTCTGAAATGAAGATCTAATGCCATCTGGTGACTCATTATAAGAGAGAAAGCAAATTTATCCATATGCCTATATTATATTCCACCACATTGCAAGCTTGCTGATGTGCTGTGTCTATAATCGATAGATTACTTACAGGTGTAAAAAGATATACATGAATCAATGCGCACCCATTAGCCAGCCACCAATTAGTTTGTTTCTTGCTTTCTGGCACATTTCTGATCTTGACCAAAGTACAACATTATGGGTACTCCCCGGGCACTTGGCAACAGTATCTGTAAAAAGTTCTTGGTGATTGTAAATTACCTGTACGTTCAAAGCTCTAAGCCTTTATGGCAGGTAGAAATTAGGGTCCAAGAGTATGGGAATATGAATGAGCATCAACAACAACCCAGTGATTTAACTTATAATGTATAAGAATTGGGTTCTTTCTAGTATACATAGTCAACTGTCTGTGTGCCAAGACGTGCAATCTGATATGAGGTTCAATCCAAGCTGGAGAGAAAAAAATAATTTGAAATGTTAAAAATTCCTAAAAAAAATTAAAATTTATTCATATGCTACAGAGCTAAAAGCACAATCGCAGAAAGCCTTTAGAAGGCAAACTTTAAAACCGAACCTTTCCATATAAAGCTTACCACATGAAGTGTTTATGGCATCTCGAAGCTCTGCATACTTCCATTTGCTTAGCTCATACTTCTTACTTCCAACTGTAGCCTTGTTTGCTTGCACTTGTGGGCCCCTTTAGTAAGAAAAAAAAAAAGAAAAGAAAATATAAAATACTGTTTGATTGAGCAAATATTTTTGTGATATGCTGATGAGTCTGATCTGCATAAATAGAAAAATTGCATTTAAAATGTATCCAAGTACTTTTAAAAATATAACAAATGGATTAAACTTTAGATAAATAAGCTAAATTCTACCATGCATATTTATTTACTGAAAATAAATTAGTCAAAAAAGTAAAAGCAAAAAAAAAAAAAAAATTTAGGACTGATTGTGTATGCAATTGAACATTTTGATACTTTAGTCCAATGTTCTTTTTAGCTTTTTACCATCCATATGAAAACAGCAAGACACATGTTATAGCAGTATTCATTTTAAGCTATCAGTCTGCCACTATGCTGGCCTTTAAAAGATTGAAGATAAAAGAAAAAAAATACATTTTTGTGAAAATATTAAACAGATAATTAATTCTATGAGTTTTAGGCTGTTAGGTAGAAATCTGATTTTTTCTCCATGGATTGCCTAAGCATTTTCACCTTTGCTTTTTGCTTTGATTGAAGATAAATGTCTCAGAGGTGCTCATCAATAATATTTTATTGACTAAGCTAATTTGTCAAGTTAGACAGTAGGTGTATATGCTACAGGTAACCAATTTCCTAACAAAAAAAATGTAAAACCAGGATTAACAGCTACTACATTCTGTATTACTCAGGATAACAGCTTGAATGTTAATTAAATGTACACACCTTGCTTCTACACTAATATTTTTTACTAGCAGACCTTTTCCATTATAAAAATCTCAAATCAAATTTGCTATTCCAGACTCTTAGTTCATCCACCCAGCCTGACAAAAAGATGAACCTTATCTTATTTTTTTTTAGATTCCAGCACTTTTGAAAGCCAGCAGAGTCCCTTTATATTCAGTTCAACTTATTACCTGCAATGAACTGGCTATTACTGAGCAGATATGACAAAAGACTACATTTCCTATTGCTTCATTTAGGAATGAATGGGAATCTAAAGTTATTACTTTCCTTTGAGCCAGTAATTAAAATTCATGCACACTGTTTGGTCCAGGATAGAAGTAAGTGCATTTTCAAATTTCATGATATTTCTTTATTAACATCCACTTACTCATTTTCTTAACCTGCATAATCCAATACTGTCCATCAGAATGCACACACATACACATATATTCACACATGGCCAATTTTTATAATATAGGCTAAAAGATTAATACGAACGTTTTAATACAGTCTTCACTGTCAAATAATTTAGTGAAAAACAATCTTAAAATTGCACGATACTAAGTAAATAAAAAATAATTTTCCTTCATACAGGCAACATGTACAATTTATAATTATAACAAAAAATTCAGAAAGATAGAGAGTTCAAAATTTACATTTAGTTTATATGTAGTATGTTTGATCTTTGGAAGCCTTTTCAAATTCAAGAAAGTGAACAGAATAAAAAAAATAGATATCTATGTCATACATTTTTATAACTCTGAAACTGTTTCTGCAGGTAGTTACAAACATCAACGTCAAAAACTAATTTGTTTTGTTAAATAATGTGAAGTAAAAAAATAAAAATAAATCATCATTGAGATATTTAAATGATTCATATATTGTGCATATTCATTTAGCCGGTGATCTTTAATAAATAACAAGATAAATAAAAATTAAAACCATGCTTTGTCTTCTACATGCAAATCGACAGTTCCTCGATAGATCAACATTTTTTGGTTATTGTGATTGGGTGGGGAAAAAATGAACTTGGCTTCTATTACCCACCTAGCCAGGAGCTCAGACATTTCTTTGGCCATTTGATCCCTATAAAGAACATGACAAGTGGAGCATACAGAAAATAAAGTTTTGTTTTTTTTTTAATTTTTGACTGTAATAGTAAAGAATTATATCAAATGTAATGGGTGTCAGAGAAGAACTCATTACTTAATAAGATGCAGTTTTATATAGTCTTTTGCAGATATATGTTTTCTTTTAAAAACAAATAGTAGCATTTATGAAAAAGCATTTTAAAACTTCCAAAACGTCTTTAATGTCCAGCTACATTATGTTTTAATTGTAATGATCAAACGTTTGCAATGTTTGAAGATCTATTGATTGCAAAATTGAGATGACTTACACTAAATGTTAAATGTGAGGAGTTTAAACTAACATTACATCCATAGCTCTACTGATATATATTAGGTATAAATGACAGCATTCTCATTTACTTTTCCAATGCATTTTTGTGTCAGCAAAGAAGTTAGTATGTAAATGGATGTTTTATTTAGCCCTGTTTTAATGGTAAAACAATAAATTCTATAAAACTATAATGCAACTGAAAAGCACAACAAAAAGCTCTTGTGAAGAAAATAAACCATCAAGTGAAATTAACATGTAAGCTATCATGGAAATCTGTTTTGAGTTGTGTATATCCTGACAATTTTTTTTTCTAGTGATCATCAACATTCATCTACAACAAACAAAAGCTTTGTTTGAGCATTACAATGTGATACGGTTTTTAGCAGGATATTATTGAGATAGTTTTAACCAATATGTTTAAATATGTTTTAGAAATTCAAGAAAAGATAGGATACTCCTCTGTGTACATCTACTAGCAGTAATTAAAAGGACTATCTGAAGTATATGACAAGCTAGCTTAGCTTTTTTTTTTTTTTTTGAACTTCCACATAAAACTGTTTTTCATTATTCTTTATTTGGCTCAGCCAGGGTGTGATACCTAAGAAATTCTAATTTACATATAGCAAAGCTAATAATATGCTACAAATTAGTTTATTTCAAACAACCACCAATCAACAAATCAAAATATACTGAAGACCATAAAGAATATGAAAAAAATGTGTTTTTCTATATTTTACACAACCTATGATACTAAAAAAATCAACACCAAAATATTTTTAAGTGGTTATCAAATAGCTAAATTGGCTCTACTAAAATGACTTTTGTTACAACAAAAACAAAACAAAGCAAAACAAAATCAAACCAAACAAATAAAATAACATACATTGTAAGTTTTGTTTGTGGGCCAGCAGCACTGTAAAAAGAAAATACATTTGTTAGTTTGTTTTGTGGGAATAAAAAAGGGGGGGAAGGAAAAGTAATATAGTGATTTCTTTCACTTGACACTGTCCTTACATGTTTTACAGCTTTAAGATTTGTTTAACATAACACAATTAATGTATATCAGATAATATTGCTTTTAAAATTTGGTAATCATTTGCCAAAATAATTATGATTTTTGATGACATACTAAAAGTTTTAAAACATATGCACAATTAGATGATTTATAGAGCAAGTTAAGAAAATGTTGTTTTGAGAAAGTGAAAGTAATCATGTTTTCTTACTTTGACTTCACTGAAAGTGGAGTAACATTTGCTATGTCACTACTGGAACAAACAAACAAAAAATAATTAGGCAAATAAATACAAACATAGCCAGTATTTTTCTCAATGTCACTGCAAGGATTAGTTTTACCTTCTCAATCCAGAATCTGACAGAGTCTCGTCACTGATGAGTTCAGCTTCACTCTGAGCAATACGCATTGCCAATTCCCTGTCACGACGCTCTTGTTCCAAAATGGCTTGTCTCTGAACTTCCTCCTCCCTCTCAGCAGCTAGCTGTATTTCCATTTCAGCCTGATCAAAATCAACATAAACCATTAATTCATTCTTTTAGAAACAGAAAACGAATTGTACTATGTTTATAACAGATAATATTTAATATTGCGATGGGTTGTCTGGAAAAATAAATACACCCATATAATTCTAAAAATAAAACTTTTTTTTTTTTTAATTGTGAGAACACATTACATTGAATAAAAAAGTATTCCTCTTCTGTGCCAGTAGAGAATAAAGATAAGGTTAGTGTGACAAATGAGTTCTAGTGATAATCAGTTTCAATATCTGATACCATAAACACAAGTACACAGAAGGTATCTCAAACCAGCATATTTGCCCTGTTTTATGGCTCTAACAATCTACTTCTTGTGGGGTATGCTGTTACTTCTAGTGCTTTTACCAAACATATCTCATGTTGAAGGTGAAACACTAAGTATTAGGTTTTCCAATAAATTTTCTACTATCACGAAAGACTTGCACAGCACGGACAAATGAGGAGGTAGTGTGTATATGCAATCTAAATTCCATCTTCTCCCACACCCTACAAAGAAAGGTGATGTAAGAGAAATTTACTTTCATGTACAGTACAGGCCAAAAGTTTGGACACACCTCCTCATTCAATGTGTTTTCTTTATTTTCATGACCATTTACAGCACTCCATCACTCTTCTTCTTGGTCAAATAGCCCTTACACAGCCTGGAGGTGTGTTTGGGGTCATTGTCCTGTTGAAAAATAAATGATCGTCCAACTAACCTGACTTCTGCACAACACAACTGCTGGTCCCAACCCCATTGATAAAGCAAGAAATTCCACTAAATAACCCTGATAAGGCACACCTGTGAAGTGAACACCATTTCAGGTGACTACCTGTTGAAGCTCATCGAGAGAATGCCAAGAGTGTGCAAAGCAGCAATCAGAGCAAAGGGTGGCTATTTTGAAGAAACTAGACTATAAAACATGTTTTCAGTTATTTCACCTTTTTTTTGTTAAGTACATAACTCCACATGTGTTCATTCATAGTTTTGATGCCTTCAGTCATGAAAATAAAGAAAACACATTGAATGAGAAGGTGTGTCCTAACTTTTGGCCTGTACTGTATATTCACTTTTATTTCATTCTACAGGAGGAAGATGTGGGATGCTTAGGAATATGTGAAGGCTTCTATCAAACAATACTGAGTGGTCTGTTAATCTTTTTCGTTTTGGCAGATATTTTCTTAGTTACAGATATGCTAAATTCTGATGCCCCTGCTAATAGGTTCCACCTATGTGAAAGACATTTTTGAACAATGGTTTAAATTAAAGAGAAGAACATTTAAGATGAAATGGAGGAAGAAATGGTGTTTCAGCAAAAATGACTTGAAATGTATGTTTCTTACTACAGAATGAAGTTTATCATGACATCCACACACATTTCCCAGTATTATCTGTTGATCTTGTTGCTATAATACATTTTGTCATTCCATCACTATTAGCCGATGGAACCTTTAAATATCTTTATGCACAATAATAAATGAAAATCTAATCTCTAAGCTTTCAAGACACTAATACCTTTCTAGAAAAAAAAAAGGTTATTCTTTGGCTACTTGCAAACACTGCAAAATATGGAACTTACCTATGGAGAAAAAAAAAAAATTTCAAGCTGAAGAATCATTGTCCCTACATCTAGCAATATTAGTCTTACTGAAAACAGCTTTGTGTATATACTGTTCAAAAATTTCTTTGGGCTAGCAACATTTTTAGTTATTTAGTGTTCAAATTGAGGCTAAAGAAGCAACATTATTAAGTTGTACATTTCTGAACTTTGGCCACACACCCAATATACGAAAAAAATATACAATACTTTTAGGTTAAAGATTGTCAGTTTATCTTTTTACCAGATACTTTGTGACAATGTATGGCATTAACAACACTACATATAAAAAGTGTGTAATCTACTGCATAGCATTAAGTCAAGAAAACTCAAAGCAAATGGTATAATTAAAAGTCCTAGCACATGCATAAACGTCTGGAAATGAAGAATGCTGTTTTAAATTTTGCAATGCTTCACAGAATCATGTTGATAAGCAAAATCAAAAAAATTAAGGGCCAGTCTGGATAATTGGTTTGGAATTAAAAGGTTGAAATGAACACACAACATCTGACATACTGCATTGCTTTTGTAAGTCCAGCTGCAGTTTAAAAGAAAGACCGTGCAGTTTAAATTAATATAAATTTTAATACATAAAAATTAGCAAAACACCTGAAGTCGTTTCTCTTCTTCTTCTCTCTTCTTACGTTCCTCTTCTTCTTGTCTTCGTTTTAACTCTATTTCTGCTTTTCTGAAGAAAATTACAAGATGGTCCCATTAATAGGTCAAACATAAATCAAAACTAAGGTAATATAACATTTATATTTCAATAAGTATACATATTGCTGGTGCATAGTTCCTTTTAATTCAGATAATTAGCATTTTTTTTTTTAAATTTTGATCTGACAAGACACAGAAACGTATTTTCCGTATCACTTCTATTCTTAATTTTTTATTTTTACCAAGGGCTGATATTATTGGCAGACAGTGTGTTGTA
Source organism: Polypterus bichir lapradei (assembly GCA_026402145.1). Classification (NCBI taxonomy): domain Eukaryota; kingdom Metazoa; phylum Chordata; class Cladistia; order Polypteriformes; family Polypteridae; genus Polypterus; species Polypterus bichir. Next base: position 37,489,912 of record JANRMT010062791.1, read on the forward strand.
GGCTTTGGAATTCACAACATGAGGTTATGGGATAAAAATCTGCTACTGACACTGAGTGACCATGAACAAGTCATTTCAGCTGCCTGTACTCCAACTGGAAAAACAAAATAAATATATCCAATTGCATTTCAAATGTTGTAAGTCGCCCTGGATAACAGCATCAGTCAAATAGTAAGTAATAATACAATTACAACACAATATAATTGTCTATGAAGTAAACATTCTGGCATTAAATGAATTCCTGGATTTTTCAAGTTTTGCTACTGACTTGGTTTTTGTTGATGGTCACTGCAAAACACAATTTTATAGAAATTTGAAATGGGTAATCAGTAGAAATAATGTGGAATTTGAGTATATATTTTTATATTTATATTATATTATTAATTTGTTTGCCATTCACTCAAGTATATTATTTTTTTCCATCACTTGTAAGCAGTCCCCCTTTAAAGTATGCAGATGTAAATGAATATTGTCACGTTTGGGCTTCTGAGTTGCATGAAAGGACAGCCAGGAAAGAGTTCAGCAAAGAGGCTTTTACTCTGGCACTTGAAGGAACAGTATTAGAGTTCTTGACAAACACACAGCAAACTTTATAACTGCTTAGTAGTTTTGCTCCAGCAGCAGTTCCTTCATATTAAAAGGATTTGAAAATGTCCTCCTTGAAAAGATTCAGTTTAACACTAGAATCACTGATGCCTGGTAATCCCGGGCCACCTTAAATTCCTTCACACCTCTTCATTAGTGTCTTTTGTTTTGCAAATGTGTCAATCAGCACAAGCAGCAAGCAGATTGCTATCCCATCCCCCCACTGCTGCAGCTCAAGTCGGACAAAAAGTTCTTCCAGCTCAAGTCTGTTTATCTGGGTGTGAGGTGCCTGGAATTCTATAGGTTAAATAATATATTGTTATTTGGAACACATGCATTTCATGTGTGTTCTGTGACTACAACCATCTGGGTAAATATAGGATGACAGGAAGTGCAAGGCAAGAAATGTTGAACACATACCTAAAACAGAAACTTTTTTCATGTTATTTTTTAATGACAAAATTTTGACACGAAGTGTATATAATGTGTGAAGACTGAAGTCCAAATATCAAATAAACTATTTCACAAAAGGTACAAGTATAACAAAACAAGTGTGTCTTTATGCAAGACTATAACCAATGAAAAAGAAATCGGGTTAGGGTATGACGCTGACAAGACCACTTGGGTGGTTGCAGCAGTAAGAACTGCTAACTCATAATCAAGAGGTTGTGGGTTTGATTCCGGGTGCTTCTCAGATTTACCATTTTGAGTAGTGAGCTGCTCTTATTGTTACTATTACAGAATAAAAAAATGCATTTGATTATAGTCTGTAACAGCCGGTGTCAATTTATGGTACTTGTCAAGGTTGCCTTTTTTTTTTATTCAGTTTTATTCACTCGGTCACGTTCCCGTTCCCCCCCGATCTGACAATGCTGTTTTCGAATAAAAATGTGCTATAACAGGTGAATTCAGATAAGGATGACGGTTCTACATCGGAGAAAGAGAACAGAAACCCTCCCCGCAAGAAATGTCCACTCACACATAAGAACAATGTAGCTGCACCAGGCGTAAAGGCAAAATATGGCACTGTTTGGATGCAGCAACAGGTTGGGTGTCATCCAGCCAGTGAATCTGGCACAAGCATGTACTTCAACATAACAGCAGGGCTTACAGAACTCACCAAGGTATTGTACAAAGTTCCCTTTGTGATTATGTTTCTTTATAGTCTTTATATGGAAAACATTTGTATGTTACATAAACACCACATCGAATGCTGTTTACCTATATTTATTTACTTATCTTCCCACAGCGTAAAGTCACAAGTAGACTGCAGAGCTTCCTGTGTTTGATGCAAATCCATTCCCTATTTAGGAAAAAAAGTTGTTACATAAAGTGCAACTGCAGCTTCCACCTGCAGCTATAGACACTTCAGTATGTAAGCAACTCTCCACACTAGTGTTTAGATCTGGCAGTGCCATGCTGACGGTGTATGTGCACAAAACAACAAAGTCTAACTGCATTCTCGATACCATTGCTTGTGTACTCAAGTGTCAGCATGGCACTGCCAGATCTACTGGAATAGCAGTCTGCTTGCTGCTTGTGATTATCGCATATTTGCAAAACAAAAAGACGCTAATGGAGAGATGTGAAGGAACTTAAGGTGGTAGAGATTAACCAGCTGTGTGTGTGTCATTCATAGGGCACTGTTGAGTTTCTGTGTGTATGCGTATATCTATGTATGTGTGTGTTAATCTTAAAGTACAACAGCAGACCAACCCGGTAATGAACTTGACGAGTACACTTACCCTTGAAGAAAATAGGTAAAGGGTAAGTAGAGGGAAATACCACGATAATACACACAGGTTAACTTCACTGTATAAATACATATATATATATAACTAGATGTCTTTGTTTGTCAGATCTGGGAACGTCCCATTGAACAGAAACTTTGCAGCAGATCTAGGGCATGCTGGAGATATTATATGTTTCAGCTGGGTTGGTAACATCTGGGAATTCTTCAGGAAGAGTTGGAATCTGTGGTTGAGGACAGGGAAGTCTGAGCTGACCTGCTGGTTTCATGACCCTCATCACAAAAAGAAGACAGAGATGATAAGATGTCTTTATTGGTAAAGTGCGTGCATGTTCACCCTGCAACCGGCTGAAGCCATGCCAGGGACATTTTCTGTCTTGCACTTGATGCTTGCTGGAATTAGCTGCTGCAGCTCAGCCACCCTACTTTACATAAATAGGTTTGGAAATATGATGGTAATTAAATTTTGGTGACTCAAAGATTTTCATTGTTTTTAATTATGTTCACACAAACTGTGTAAAGAGATTTTAGTTGAGAAGAACTTAGGTGAGATAATGACATTATGCCATTCCTGGGGAGAATGAACTGGATGTCTTGTATCGTCTACATATTGATGCAATTCTTTGATTATGATAATCGAATACAATCAAAAAAAGTTATACTAATGGCTCTCTCAGTTTTCTTCTTTCATTATTTTCTGTGAGAAAAATAAAGGCAGTCTAAAATTAGTCTTTCACATCTGTCCATAATTATTGAAAGAAAGAGATGGGAAGTTAAAAAACTTAGAACATTATAATGAAATAATTCCATTTCTTGTAGCCATTTATTTTTGCATTGAAATCTGCTCCGCTATCTTGGTATACTGAAACTTTAGTTGATATTGGTGCAAACTATATAAATATACGTGTCTTGAAGAAAATAATATCTGTAAGAACACGTGACAGTAACATGTTCTTGACTATACCCCAGTCATACTCAACCGTATGCACTTAACAAACATTTATACAATATTTACTTCAGTCATGTGAGCATTGATTTTGACTTTTTATTTATGAAGATGGATAAAAGAGCTTTGATGTGCTGCCAATGAAAATGATCCAAGTATGGATAAATTCAAATGACCACTGAATTGGATTATTTTACATTCCTATATATAAATATATAAATATATATATATATATATATTATATATATAAAAATATATATATAAAAAAATATATATATATATATATACATACACACACACTAGATGTTCCCTGTGGCTCTGTCTGTGTATTAGCGAAAAAGGACAGTGAGGAGGGCCTTGCCCAGCTCCCCACTCCTGACATTACACTTCCCCCTCCCCTCGGCCTGCAGCCTTTGTCTTGGATTAGCATGAATATATTGCTCCTGCAAGTGAACTGTGATTCTTAGCTCGATGAAAGAAGTCACAAAATCAACCAAAATGTTCAAGCAAATTATAGAAAAAAAACCCAATCTAAATCTGTTAAGTAGCTCTCTTGTGAAAAGCGGACAGACATACAGACATTGGATTTTATATATAGAGAGAGATAATCCATCTTCTGCAAATGTTGAGAAGCTGCAGTAGAAGTAAAATTTGGTATACTGCTTTAAATATCACAGAAACATATCATCCAGCCATCCATCCATTATCCAACCCGCTATATCCTAACTACAGGGTCACGGGGGTCTGCTGGAGCCAATCCCAGCCAACACAGGGCGCAAGGCAGGGAACAAACCCCGGGCAGGGCACCAGCCCACCGCAGGGCACACACACACACCCACACACCAAGCACACACTAGGGACAATTTAGAATCGTCAATACATGATATTGTAAATTCAACCTATTGTACAAATCGCACCTTTGCTTTAAAATTCAGTTCTGAAGATGGTAGTACATTATTTCTCCATAGAAAATGTTGTTAATAAAAGGTAGTCACTTAACATTTTATTAAAACAGATCATTTGTTTTGTGAAGCATTTCTCTCTGAATTTTCACAGGTGATTATGATCATTATTTAGTTTGTAATGTTTACAATAACTGCATTTGCTAAAACATATCACTTACAGACGTCTCTCGTCCTCTTCCTGTTTGCGCCGCAACTCCTCTTCCTCACGTCTCTTCCTTTCACGGTCCATTTCTTCTTGAATGCGCCGTAAGCGCTCTACCTCTTCCTCCTCTTGTTTCTTTTTCTGCAGTGCTGTAAGTAGTTGTCCTGATCGCTTTACCAGTGCCTCATACTCCTTATCAATATCCCACCTTGTCATTTCAGAAGCCTAAAGTAATTTAAAAATATTTATTTATTTAAAGTATTTCTTAAAAGTGTAAAACTATGCTTAAAAATAACAATTTTACCTATTTGATATGACCATTATTTTACATGTGTGCACATGAACCAGTGGCACAAAATGTGATAAAAGTTGCTGTAAGTAGTTGTCCCGATCGCTTTACCAGTGCCTCATACTCCTTATCAATATCCCACCTTGTCATTTCAGAAGCCTAAAGTAATTTAAAAATATTTAAAGTATTTCTTAAAAGTGTAAAACTATGCTTAAAAATATCAATATTACATATTTGATATGACCATTATTTTACATGTGTGCACATGAACCAGCGGCACAAAATGTGATAAAAGTTGCTGTGTAAGTGAAAACCTAAATTTAAGTTTCATTCTCCTTTCTTTCAAAAATAAATGACTATTTGAAGAACACTATGATTTAACAAGTTCTTGAAATGCGACTTTTTTATTTGTAAAGCTTACTTAAAGTAAGCTTTGTCATTAGCTGCCCATTAAACATATGCACTTTGTCAATTGTACTTTTACAGGTATAACCTAAACAGATCTTACACAAAATTAAATTCACATTCTAAAAAAAGTGATTGTGACAAATACTTATTCAAAATGTTGAAGCAGTACAACTAATAAAACTAACCCTGAGAAAGGGCGCAGATTTCCTTGGCCATCAACAAACCATTACCATTAGCAAAGTATTATCTGAGACTATTCAAGTTAGATAAATGCCTCCAAAAATACCCTTTCTATTATGTTATAGTCCACCTGAATCCCATTTTCTCATGTCATCCAATTTAATGCACACCATCTTCAACTTTACTTTTTGGTTTTATCCCTTGCAACTCCATTGCTGTGCACCTCTTTACTCAATTAACTTCAATGCCTCTCTTAATTATGCATGGAATGGGAAATAAAAGTATGTTTAAATGATAATTTATTTAATGATGGATAGTATACGCTGCCAAATAAGCTGTCAGCCTCCTGCTCTAGTATGTTAATACATTAAGGTGAATGATAACCTAAATGATTATACACAACAGTTTTATTACTTATTTTTGTTATTGGATGTGAATGTTCATTGAATATCTGCAGCTAATAGTTTCCTGAATGAGAAAAAGACAGCATTCAAATCTGGTGAAAAAGAGGTTCTTAAGGGAGCCCAGAGAGTGCTGAAGAAAAAGGTGAATGAAGGAAAGAAAACTTACAAAAGATAAACAGAAAACAAATTCACTCAGAATAACATGAAAGGTGTCTGGAATGGAATGTGCATAATTGCTGGACTCAAGCAATCCAGGGCTCAGGTGCTAAAAGGGGATATGGACAAAGCTAGTGATCTGAACCAATTTGTTAACAGAATTTCCTTTCCATTGCGACCTTCTTGCAATGACTACCTGCCCAATGACCAATACTACTACATCAATAATTCCTACCACTTCAACTGGAATGGCCAGTGATGAGTTCATAACTGATGACCACATTGTAGTTGGTGAGACTCAAGGACTAATATGGATATGAGCAACACTGGAGCAACACGAGAAAAAGTCTTGTCTCCTTTTCTCTTCACTCTGTACAACTCAGACTATCAATATAACACCAGGTCAAGTCACTTGCAGAAATTCTTAGATGATTCTGTATTTTGGGGTGTGTTGACAATGGGGATAAGACAGAGTGTAGGAGTCAGGTGGAGAAGTCTGCAACTTAACAACAGTAACAGCAAGGAACTGGTTATTGAGTTCCGCCACACCAAAGAGTCTGTATGCCTGGCCATTATTCAGGGAGTGAATGTTAAGATGGTGCTCTCCTACAAGTACTTGGGTGTCCACATCAAATACAGGTTAGACCAGTCTTATAACACAGAGGAGCTATATAAGAAAGGGCAGACTCATTTTCGTAGGAGACTGTGTTCAGTAGTAACATCCTTCACTTGTTCTACAACTCTGAGATGGCCAATGTGGTTTTTGACACTGTGAGGTGTTGGGCCAGTAACATCACTTCAAGAGTCCCTTTGAATCAACAAACTAAAGAAAAAGGGCAGACTCAGTTACAGTATGCTCTCTCGACCCCTCCAAAACAATTAGGGAGACAATGAAAACAAACCGGAGTGCCATTATGAACAATGCTGCACATCCCCTCTCTGACACAGTAACACAGAATACTTTCATCCAAATAATTATTCAGCAGAAATGTGTCAATAAACACTACTGGGTCTCCTTTATACTAACAGCAATATGCATGCATAATGCCTAACTGTGACTGACTATGTAGTCCGTTCTAGTATTTATATGTATACACAGACAAACAAAGTTGTTTGTTTTTCTTTCTTTCTCCATATTCCCTTAAAATGTTAACATTTCTTTGAAGTGTTTTAGAAAATTCCTAACAGTCAGAAATGCTATGATAAATTCCATTTCAGCTTTCACAGATGTCAAAGCACAGAAACAACCATAATTCATGCTAAAATGATATTATAAAATGACAGAAGGTAATACTACAGTAACAGTCCTTTAACATTTAAGCTCAGCTTTTGACAGAACTATTAAATAGTTCTCATAATTACACATATGTTCTCAAACGCTTGGCCTATTTTTATATTGCTGACCGCTTACAAAAACCAACATTGAAGCTCACGCTTTTACCCAGAGTAATAGCTCAGTTACACACTATTTATGCAATAGTAGGCAGGGCTGCTTCATTAAAAAAAAAAAAATTAAATGTGTATATTAAAATTCAAACAAGCAGGTTTAGAGAAGAAATAAGTAAAAAAACAGTGACACATATATACCAAGCAAAAAAACAATTGCTTATTTCATATAAATTTATAAAATGACGTTTCAAACTATAGAAATAACCAAAAAATACCTTGATTTTAGCCATTAGCTGACTGATTGAAATATCCATATCTTGAACCTGTTTACTCATCTCTTGCTTTCCTTCCTTCAGTGTGTTTACAACTTCATTAAACTCATGTATTCTCTTCAACAAAGTCTTTACCTTTACCAGACCATCAATGCTGTAATTAAATTACAGTAAAACAATTAAAATGAAAACAATAAACTTTTACTTAAACCTTTTAAGCTACAATGAACTTTCAGCAAAATCTGCTTGTTGATGTGTCACATTTGGCAGTATCCAAATACATAATACCAATTTTAAAAACTGTTATTTATTACTAATTGTAATGATTAAAAAAATGAATTAATGCTGAAATAAGATTTGATTCATAGCTAACTAAGAGTACTTGCAAAATTAAAACACTATTTTCACATGACTATTTTCATTTTCTCTTCAGTATATGCTTAATAGTCAAATTTCATCATTTTTACTTTATATTATGCTCACATGTTGTTGAGCTCCTATTACTCTCTGAAGTCACTGATACTCAGCTGCAATTTCCAAGTGCTAGTGCACACATGTCAGAAGGTGACTTCATGTTGTTAATCTTATTCAACTAAATTTAAAACTAAAAAAATACTTTAACAAAAACATTTAAAAAAATGGGGTGGTTGACTTTAAACTGTTGTTTGACAAGTTTTGTTTTGCCCTTCATTGAAGATGACTGTTTTCAGCTTGTCTGTGTTGAGATCCCTACATGTTTACTTAGACAGCAATTTTGTCCAGTAACTGTAAACAATCTCTGTCAGTGTTTTACAATGAAGCTACATTAACGTTTGGATCTAACAGGCTGCGACATAGTTCCCTTTGTTGATGATTAATGTCCTACTGCATTAGGACTGATTTAGCCAAAGGCTGAGGCGGTACGGGTCAGCTCCATACTCCCTGTTGCAATTGAGAGCCATTTGAAGCCGACACCGCTGATAGTCATGATTAGGATGAACTTGCGGCTGAGGACAAACACAACGCATTGCAAAGGGTAGGTGCGTAAGGTGCTCAGTGTTTTTATTAAAAACAGTTAGACAAACAGTGTCCCAAAAAGTGCAGTGCAAAGTTCAATAAATAAATAATCCAATAAAACGTGAATTGGTGGAGATTAAAAATCCATCAAAAATGAGGTTAAAAATTGCAGGAGTCTCTTTTTAAAATTCAGTTCCAGGCGCTTCCCTGTAAAAACCAATGCCTCTGCGGCTTATGTTATACGAATATTAATGCATGATGTAGCATAATGCTTGGTATTCAAAAATTTTGCCTGATAGATACAAGCAGATTTTATTAAATGTGGTTTAACTTATAGAACATTCAGCTCTTCTAACCATGAGGAAATATTCAGTTCACAAAACAAATATACTGAGCTTAAGTAGTGATCTAACCTACCGAGGCTTATGTTTTTTCCTGCAAAGCCACATGCGGACTGTTTTCTGCATCTTAATACATGCATCTGCTCGATATTTCATCTTGTTTTTCACTGTAGTTAAAGAAAAAAAATCTTAAAGTGAATTAATTGCTACTTAAAGAATAAAAACATAACAGTCACTATATATAGAATTAAAATGTATTTTAAAGGAATAAAAAACAATTCATTATAGAGTACTGATGCTTAGATTTAATTTCAGTTTTAGAGAAAACCATTAAAAATGGCAAATTAAGTATGTTTTACTAAATAGAAGTATAACCTACATTTGATGACTGAAAGGGCACACCACTGTACTTTCTTCCAACGACTACAAATGAGCCACTTATTGACACGTTCTACAAGATCTGCCAGGTGATCAGGGTCTGACTTCATAATTTGATCAAATTCTGCAAACTAAAAATAAGTGTACTCACATTAACCAAGCTAGAGTAGATGAATCACAACTGTATAAACATAATCATGAAAATGTGTAATACTGTTGCCATTAATATGAGACTTGAAAAAGACTTTTTCTTAAAACATTTACATTGAGTTTACTTTTTACATGACTGCCTACATAGTATATACTGGAAAACAGCCACATTTAATTTTGTCCACCCTGATTCTTTTTGATAAAGCAGTTAAAATATTGTATATACAGTATGTATAAATGTTACTTATAAAGTTTACATGGTAATGGAATGGACTATACACATTGTATACTGAATAAACATTTATACATTCAAGAAAATCAACCATTAGTTGAGCCTTGCCAATTAAACATATACAGAAGGAGGATTGATACTATAAATGCAGTCAACAGAAAAAAAGTTGTATCATTTAATATACACATTGCTTTAGTAATGGGTTTCTTTCTGCACAAACCTTAAAAGTTACCACTGATGCTGTATTACTATACTAGTTTATGCACAAAATTTGAGTAAATGTCATGCCATGCATGTAATAAACCAATATTCACTCTTAAATATGGCCTCCAATTCTAGCAAACACAAAACAAGTGGAAAACAGTTTTCCACTTTTCTTTTGCTAAGAAAAGTCTTCTTCACTGTCTGTCAATTAGACATGAAAAATTACACCGAAAACAGATTCAGAAAATCCATGTATATATATTAAATATGCCTGCTTGTTCACCAGTTAATCTCTACTGAAGTGTGTTTGTTACAATAATAAACATTATTTTAATAAGGCAATTCTAGGTAGCATTAATTCTAGGTAGTCTAAGGTAGCATTAATAACACATTAAATGTGTTAAATATACAAAACACTGTATAACTATTAGGTAAATTATTATAAAAAACAACATTGATAATGGAATTGAATCAGATAACAAGGAATGTATACACTGTAATAAGATATATAATTTACTTTTTTAGCAGAGCACACCTTGCAAAGAAACCACCTATAATATTGTGTAAATACAGTGCATCCGGAAAGTATTCACAGCGCATCACTTTTTCCACATTTTGTGATGTTACAGCCTTATTCCAAAACTGATTAAATTCATTTTTTACTCAGAATTCTGCACACAACACCCCATAATGACAACGTGAAAAAAGTTTACTTGAGGTTTTTGCAAATTTATTAAAAATAAAAAAACTGAGAAATCACATGTACATAAGTATTCACAGCTTTTGCTCAAAACTTTGTTGATGCACCTTTGGCAGCAATTACAGCCTCAGGTCTTTTTGAATATGATGCCACAAGCTTGGCACACCTATCCTTGGCCAGTTTCGCCCATTCCTCTTTGCAGCACCTCTCAAGCTCCATCAGGCTGGATGGGAAGCTTCGGTGCACAGCCATTTTAAGACCTCTCCAGAGATGTTCAATCGGATTCAAGTCTGGCCACTGGCTGGGCCACTCAAGGACATTCACAGAGTTGTCCTGAAGCCACTCCTTCGATATCTTGACTGTGTGCTTAGGGTCGTTGTCCTGCTGAAAGATGAACCGTTGCCCCAGTCTGAGGTCAAGAGCGCTCTGGAGCAGGTTTTCATCCAGGATGTGTCTGTACATTGCTGCAGTCATCTTTCCCTTTATCCTGACTAGTCTCCCAGTTCCTGCCGTTGAAAAACATCCCCACAGCATGATGCTGCCACCGCCATGCTTCACTATAGGGATGGTATTGGCCTGGTGATGAGCGGTGCCTGGTTTCCTCCAAATGTGACACCTGGCATTCACACCAAAGAGCTCAATCTCTGTCTCATCAGACCAGAGAATTTTGTTTCTCATGGTCCGAGAGTCCTTCAGGTGCCTTTTGGCAAACTCCAGGCAGGCTGCCATGTGCCTTTTACTAAGAAGTGGCTTCCGTCTCGCCACTCTACCATACAGGCTTGATTGGTGGATTGCTGCAGAGATGGTTGTCCTTCTGGAAGGTTATCCTCTCTCCACAGAGGACCTCTGGAGCTCTGACAGAGTGACCATCGGGTTCTTGGTCACCTCCCTGACTAAGGCTCTTCTCCCCCAATCGCTCACTTTAGATGGCCGGCCAGCTCTAGGAAGAGTCCTGGTGGTTTCGAACTTCTTCCACTTACGGATGATGGAGGCCACTGTGCTCATTGGGACCTTCGAAGCAGCAGAAATTTTTCTGTTACCTTCCCCAGATTTGTGCCTCGAGACAATCCTGTCTCGGAGGTCTACAGACAATTCCTTTGACTTCATGCTTGGTTTGTGCTCTGACATGAACTGTCAACTGTGGGACCTTATATAGACAGGTGTGTGCCTTTCCAAATCACGTCCAATCAACTGAATTTACCACAGGTGGACTCAAATTAAGCTGCAGAAACATCTCAAGAATGATCAGGGGAAACAGGATGCACCTGAGCTCAATTTTGAGCTTCATGGCAAAGGCTGTGAATGCTTATGTACATGTGCTTTCTCAATTTTTTTATTTTTAATAAATTTGCAAAAATCTCAAGTAAACTTTTTTCACATTGTCATTATGGGGTGTTGTGTGTAGAATTCTGAGGAAAAAAGTGAATGTAATCAATTTTGGAATAAGGCTGTAACATAACAAAATGTGGAAAAAGTGATGCGCTGTGAATACTTTCCGGATGCACTGGAGTTGTCAAATCTGCAGTAATACGTTGATATTTGTATGATAAATACATTGCATTATGTCTGTTTAATACATCTAATAATAATACAATTTAAAGACCTTTGTTTCATACATTACCTTGCCAGGACGAAAGAATACTCTTGTTAAACCAAATTTATAATCATTTTCATTTAATCCAAGTGCTCTGAATAATGCCTGTTCAGAAGAATTTAGACAATTTAAAAAATTAGCAACAATGAGATGTTCATCATTAACAGTAAATTACAAAGTAATTAATGACATTACCTTGCAAAACAGCCTAGGATCCAGTCTTGACAACTTAGCTGGCATATATTTCTTATACATATTATACAGTTCATGAAAAGGAGCTCGGGATGGGAATCCTCCTTGCATTAGATCCAGCACTGACACCATTCCTGTAAAAACATTAAAAATTCTTATAATCTGTATACTGCATATATAATGCAAAGTTGACTGGCTCACTAACTTACAGTCATGGCCGAAATTATCAGCACCCCTGGAATTTTCCCAGAAAATGCACCATTTCTCCCAGAAAATTGTTGCATATATACACGTTTATTTCCTTTATGTGCATTGGAACAACACAAAAAAACAGAGAAAAAAAAGCCAAATCTGACATCATGTCACACAGAACTCCAAAAATGGGCTGGACAAAATTATTGGCACCTTTTAAAAATTGTAGGTAAATCATGTAATTTCAAGCATATGATGCTCATTTGAACTCACCTGTGGCAAGAAACAGGTGCTGGCAATATAGCAATCACACCTGAAGCCAGTTAAAATGGAGAAAAGTTGACTCAACCTTTTTGTTGTGTGTCTGAGTGTGCCACACTACTGTAAGCATGGAGAACAGAAAGAAGAGCAGAGAATTGTCTGAGGACTTCAGAACAAAAATTGTGGAAAAATAACAATCTCAAGGCTACAAGTCCATCTCCAGAGATCTTCATGTACATTTGTCCACTGTGCGCAACATAATCAACAAGTTCACAACACATGGCACTGTAGCTAATCTCCCTGGACGGAAGAGAAAAATTGATAAAAGACTGCAATGAAGGATAGTCTGAATGGTGGATAAACAGCCCCAATCAACTTCAAAAATATTCAAGCTGTTCTGCAGACTAAGGGTACAACAGTGTCAGCTCAAACTATCCGTCGACATCTGAACGAAATGAAACGATATGGCAGGAGAACCAGGAGGACCCCACTGCTGACACAGAAACATAAAAAAGCCAGACTGGAGTTTGCCAAAATGTACTTGAGGAAGTGAAAATCTTTCTTGGCGAATGTCTTGCGGACAGATAAGACCAAGGTAGAGCTTTTTAGTAAAGCTCATCATTCTACTGTTTACAGAAAATGAAATGAGGCCTACCAAGAAAGGAACACAGTACTGTACCTACAGTCAAACATGGTGGAGGTTCTAAGATGTTTTGCTGCCTCTGGCACTGGATGCCTTGACTGTGTGCAAGGCATCATGAAATCTGAAGACTACCACAAGATATTGGGGCGCAATGTAGGGCCCAGTGTCAGAAAGTGGGGTCTGCATCAGAGGTCATGGGTGGCCAGCAGGACAAAGACCCCAAACATACCTCTAAAAGCACCCAGAAATGGTTGAAGACAAAGCGCTGGAGAGTTCTGAAGTGGCCAGCAATAAGTCCCGATCTAAATCTGATTGAACACTTATGGAGAGATCTCAAAATTGCTGTTGGGAGAAGGCGCCCTTCAAATCTGAGAGACCTTGAGCAGTTTGCAAAAGAAGAGTGGGTGGAAATTCCAGTTGAGAGGTGTAACAGGCTTGTTGATGGTTATAGGAAGTGCTTGATTTCAGTTATATTTTCCCAAAGGGCGTGCAACCAAATATTAAGTTGAGGGTGCCAATAATTTTGTCCAGCCCAATTTTTAAGTTTTGTGTAAAATTATGTCAGATTTGGCTTTTTTTCTGTTTTTTTTGTGTTGTTCCAATGCACATAAAGGAAATAAACATGTGTATACCAAAACATTTGTAATTGCAACAATTTTCTGGGAGAAATGGTGCATTTTCTGGGAAAATTCCAAGGGTGCAGATAATTTCGGCCATGACTGTATTAACAAAAACAAGCTGATATATCAAGGACCGTAGGTATCCTCCAGGAAAGGAAATATATCAAATTTTAGGAGGAAAAAAAAAAAACAAACACGATTTAAAAATTCAATTGAAATTAAAAATTTGAAAAGTATTTGAAAATTGGCTGAACTGTTATTTTTTTGTTGATATTTGTTGTTAATAATGCTGTAACAAGTGGGACATTCTAATGCACCGCGTCCCCTTTTTGCACCAGTGTTGACAGTAATAGCAAGGAGAAACAGAAAGGTCTGGTTTATGCAAATGAAGGCTATTTGCAGAACTAAAAGGAGGAAAGTTTGGTGAAGCTCAGATAAGACATATTTGGCAAGAGCACCATAAAGCTCTGGTGCTTGCCAGGTGCTGTGGCCATCTTATCTACAACCATGTGCAATTGCCAAAGTGGGGACTACAATTCCCATTATGCAGTATGCTGTTCCAGATGATTTCATTAGTGCTCACAAAGTTTAAATAAGAGCATTGACAAATGCAGCATGTCACCAAAGGTAGCGACTACTGATTTTTTTTTTCCTCATCACTTTGGGTTAACAATTTCATTGTCTTGTTGGATGATAGTATTTAGCCTAGAGTATCTCTTTATGTTTCATCTTGAATTGTGTTTAGATGTGCTGCATTTACAAAAGACACTTTCCCCCATTTTTTTTTTAATCTGGACCCTTTTCTGAGAAATGTGTTGCCAAAACCAGTGTATACAATGTTTCCAAACACTTAAGGAGCAATCTTCCTTTCATTCCTTCTACACCTCCCCAAAAAAAAAAACCTCCCAAACCCAAATACTGTTTTAAGTAGTTTTCGCTATTGCAACTCACATATGAAACTTATGGCATTCAAAAGGAAACTTAGCTGTTTTTCTTGTCATTACCTATTGTTATATTTGACAATCTACAAAGTAAGACTCAGGCAGTCGGATGTATAGGTGTGATATGTACTTGTGAGGTGTGCCCTTCACTTTACTGTGCACACCATATGCAACAATAAAATCTTAGATAAATAGATTACACTACCTTTTTTATTACTAGTGTACAGCTTTGTGTTTTTGAAAAAGCTAACACTGCTGTCCACCTGCATATAATCCTTAAATTTGCAATGCCAATCAATTATCAAAGTTAAGTGGTTTTTGAAGAAGAAAAGGACGATGCTTTGAGTGAGTAAAAGTAGTTAGTAATTTTTTTTTGTTAGCAGACATTTATTTAAACCCACTGCATCATGAGGCAGTACTAATTTTAGGGGTTGATCCTAGAGGAGGTCCGCTGCTTTTCTCAATCTATATGCTTCCGTTAGGTCAGATTATCTCAGGTTACAATGTGAGTTACCACAGCTATGCTGATGACACACAGCTGTACTTATCAATAGCACCTGATGACTCCGACTCTTTCGATACACTAATACAATGTCTTACTGGTATTTCTGAATGGATGAATAGTAATTTTCTCAAACTAAATAAAGAGAAAACTGAAATTTTAGTAATTGGCAATAATGGATTCAATGAGGTTATCAGAAATAAACTTGATGCACTAGGATTAAAAGTTAAGACGGAAGTAAAAAACTAAGGGGTAACCGTTGACTGTAATCTGAATTTTAAATCGCATATTCATCAGACCACTAGGACAGCATTTTTTCACTTAAGAAACATAGCAAAAGTTAGACCTCTTATATCATTGAAAGATGCTGAGAAATTAATTCACGCTTTTGTTTTCAGTAGATTAGATTACTGTAACGCACTCCTCTCAGGACTACCCAAGAAAGACATAAATCACTTGCAACGAGTGCAGTATGCAGCTGCTAGAATCCTAACTAGGAAAAGAAAATCCGAACACATTTCTCCAGTTTTGATGTCACTACACTGGTTACCTGTGTCATTCAGAATTGACTTTAAAATTCTGCTTATGGTTTATAAAGCCTTAAATAATCTCGCTCCATCTTATATATCGGAATGCCTGACACGTTATATTCCAAATCGTAACCTTAGATCTTCAAATGAGTGTCTCCTTATAATTCCAAAAGCTAAACTTAAAAGAAGTGGTGAGACGGCCTTCTGCTGTTATGCACCTAAAATCTGGAATAGCCTGCCAATAGGAATTCGCCAGGCTAATACAGTAGAGCACTTTAAAACACTGCTGAAAACACATTACTTTAACATGGCCTTTTTATAACTTCACTTTAACGTAATCCTGATACTCTGTATGTTCAATTCTTCATTATAACTATTTACAGTGGCTCCAAAATCCATACTGACCCCTACTCTCTCTTCTGCTTCTTTTTCCGGTTTCTTTGTGGTGGCGGCCTGCGCCACCACCACCTACCCAAAGCATCATGATGCACCAACATTGATGGACTGAAAGCCAGAAGTCTACGTGACCATCATCATCAAGTCCTTCCATGAGTACCCTAAATACAAAGAGGACTGTTTGATTTATGTTAGGTAGATTGCCCAGAGGGGACTGGGCGGTCTCTTGGTCTGGAACCCCTACAGATTTTATTTTATTTTTTCTCCAGCTTTTGGAGTTTTTTTTTTTTGTTTTTTCTGTCCACCCTGGCCATCGGACCTTACTTGTTCTATGTTAATTAATGTTGACTTATGTTTATTTTTTTTTATCTTTTATCTTTTGTCTTTTATTTTTCTATTCATTTTGTAATGCACTTTGAGCTACATTTTTTTGTATGAAAATGTGCTATATAAATAAATGTTGATTGATTGATTGATAGAGGAGAGTCGAGATTTGTTAGCAATGTTTAACTTTGAACAAATCAATTTTAAATCACCCCTCCAACCTCCACCCAGTGCCCAAATGATATGCTTTCCATAGTCCATGCTGGATACAAAGGATATAAAATTATTTCTTTTACCTGTTCTTTTCTGTACCACGCTTAAAAACATTCCATTCATTATAAGGTCCATATAAATATGCCGCCTGTAAGCATCTTTAATTGTTCAGAATAAGTTAAAGTAAACATGATTTAGTGTTAGAATTTTATTGTCTGGCAAACATAAAGAAGGCTGAAAATACAACTAACGAAAAACATGAAAAAAATACTTAAGTGAACAACGTAAACAAAAAAAAAATTTTAAGGCACTAGTAAAAGCAGGAACTGATCTATGGCAGAAATGTTTTAACTCATGGGCAGTTATATGTACAAGTTCAACAGTAAGAAGCAGAGAAAAGCCAAGCAAAATGACACCTTTTATTGGCTAACTAAAAAGATTACAATATGCAAGCTTTCGAGGCAACTGAAGAAGGGGCCCGAGTTGCCTTGAAAGCTTGCATATTGTAATCTTTTTAGTTAGCCAATAAAAAGTGTCATTTTGCTTGGCTTTTCTCTACATTCATAATGGCTAACACGGTACAACACCCTAGTTCAACAGTAAGAAGCACTAATAATTAGCCCCAGTTTAAAAAAAATTACAAATATGGTATACAGAAAAGCACTGTTAAATAGTACTTCTGATCCAATTAACAATGGTACTGTAACCCGGGCCTTCTTGTCTTAGAACATTTGGGTGACACAGCTAGTAAGAAAAAATACATAGCTTGTATCTAGAATACAAATAAGGCTCAGAAATAACCTTTAACCCTTCTTCTCCTTTGCAGGTGAATGCTGACATGGCCCTCACAAATTCCATAGAAGCAAACAGTCTGTATACCACCAATGACTGTGGATCTCAATGTGGCAGAAGCTGTTTCAGCAGGATGAGTGGCAGAAAGCTTTTAACACTCACTAATTAATAGGATATTTGGCCACAACATTTACATACTGTAAAGCATCTGCCTGGGTGTAGATGGTAGCACATACATCCAAAATGGTCATGGAAAATTAACTTGTGAAAAATGATTCCCAGTCTTCAAGAAAATACATTATTGTGGGTAGTCTAAACATAAACATACAGTAGTAGTGGGAAATTATGCTGATATTTGTCTTATTTAGTAATGCAGTAATCCAGACTGGCTACACACTATAATTGATATTTCTGGCAAACTATAAGCAGGAAGTTTATTCAAAACAATGTTAAAGCAGTTTTTAAAATAACTCCAATTACTCTCCACAGCTGGGACTGAGGTAGATTCTACTCCAGCATATGTTGACAAAATCCAGTTCACTGAAGTTCTTTAAAAAGATCCACACTGAATACTTATTAGCACTGCTTTTACAGACACAGGTGATACAAAAATGATCACTAAAACTTTGTCAAAGACTACATAAGAAAGGGCAGTGCAGAATCTGTTTTCTTAGGAGACTGTGATCTTTTAATGTGTCAGTCTGTTGTGTATATTTATTTATTCAATGGACTTCTGTAAAAAGCCAGACTTCCCCATGAGCACAAAAAGGTCCATCCTATCTATCTATCTATTTATGAGTATTTAAAGAATTGTTAATTAAAAACAACAATTAATAGGTGAACCACTATAAAATGATTAAAGATTATACCTAAGCCAGAAAAAATAAACTATTATGTATTTGGCACAGTTGGCTGCACTACTAGTTTATAGTTCCAGGAGGTTGGTGTCAAATCATGGGCTTAGTCACTGTCTATGTGGAGTTTGCATATGAATGAACATATCTGAATTGTGGTATGACAGGAATTTAGTAAACCTCTATGTTAGAATAGTGGAGATTACAGACCACTCTTCTGATAATGTGACTGTTTTCAATGTGCCTCATATTTGTTTTTTAAAACCTATTATAGCACACAAAACCTTATTAAAAGCTCTATGGTACTCAGTTGCTTTTACATGTAGAGTACAGTTGTCATTTAAGAAACTTTACATGTAATGTTGACCCACTCCCTATCACAGAAGCATCTGTCAAGATGCATGGCTGGCCGGTAATTTACTAAAGGACATACCCATATATTCATAAAAGTAACAGGAACACTGAAAAGTGTTTCGAAGTTGGAAAAAGTAATCTGTTGCCAAAAGATGGCAAAAATATTTTCTTACAAAGTTCAGGAAAGAAACTGGCAGTAAGTAATTAATCCTGGAATTGAATAAAGAATTTCTGTAATATCTTTTTATTTCCACATTTGTCTATAACCTGAAGAGGAGGTAAATGTGAATAACACTTAAAATTTTTAAAAAAATAGATACATCAATTTTGTATATATGTAAACTATCAAAACAACTTACAAAATTTGTAAAAAATGTACAAAATCAAATTTTGAAATTGTAAAGGAAAAAAAACCTACTAATTTAACTCTGCAAAAAAAAAAAAAAATCACACTATATAATAGTTTGCAAAATCAGATTACATAAACCTAATTATTTAAGTTTATTAATCCCATGGGGAAATTCAAAGTAATGCAACATGTAATAAGAAAACTGGCTAATTTTTAAAATTTCTACATACCTGAACACTGCAATTGTGAAAGAATCTGTGCCCCCTCAAACTTGTGGCTTACCATCTTCAGATTAGGCTTGACACAGCGGATAAAGCTAGAGCCCTAAATAACCCAGAAAAAGAAAGCACATTCATAAGAATTTCAAAGATGTGGGTTGCTGGGGGAAGCTAATCAATTAGATAAATTCTCTGTCTTAGGCTAAATAGATTAAATGTCTAAATGACTGAAGTTCAAATGTAATGACAGGTCAAATTCTGTTAGAATGAACTCTGTTTTAACCTCAATTTAACTTTTTTTTGGTCCTAGGCAATTTCCTATAGAACTATTATTTCAAAAACATCATTACAATGAAGTTCATTTTATCTGCCAAATTAATTACAATGAATTCATTTTCACAAAAAAAGCAGTAAAACACATGTATTTCCTCTGGACTTGGACCAAAAATCGAGAAGGATTCATGTGCAGACCCCTACAGCTCTGTGATTCAGGGGTTTGGCTGAACAGCCAATTAGAATACACATTTATGTCACCTGGTTTACTCGATAATCATTATTTGAGTCAAATAACCCCTCCACAACCATTATCTTAGGTTTTATCTGTGGTGTTCCTTTATTAGCCCTAGTAGAACCCTAATTTTAAATTTAATCCTTTTAGCCCTAGTTTTTTTATCTAAATTTTATAACCCTTGCGTATTGTATTAGAGCCTTTTTAGTACTGTATTTGAACCCTTTTTAGATGATTTTAGTGACCTTTTATGGCAAATTATTTTAGACCATGATTGAGGCAGTTTTAAAATTTTAAATTAATTTATGCACATTTTATGGTCTTTTACAATGATTGAATGGAGGGGTCAATTTAAACTATTTATTAAGGGTTTTTACATATTTATTTGGCTATTGTAGGGATAGGTGCTGTGCTGGGGAGTTACAATAGATTTATTGTATGTCGGTAGTGTACCAGTGCATGGGAATGTTCCAATTTTGCGACATACTTTCATCTCCATTAACCCTAACTTAACCACTCTATAACCAGGCATATCACGTTGCATCACTGACTGCAAAGTAACAAACCTCTATAGCAAAGAAGGTCCACAGCCAGTCTCTATTGAAAAAATCAAAGGCCACTGCACTCTAATTTATTTCTGGGTTCTACATGTCACAGTTTGACCTCACTCATCACCTCAAGCAATGGTGGGATTAATTTTTGGCTTGGACTTCAGCAAAAGTGCTGACTCATGTTTATCCTACTCCACCAGTTTTCAGTGTCTGTCATAAATTCAATGAGTTTTGCATGTTCACCTCACAAATTTATGAATCCAGTGATTCAAATTTTTGTGTGACCTCCACTTTCTCAAAACTTGATGATGATTATCTTTTTATGTTAAAAAATTATGTTGGCAAGAGGAAAGAAAGATGCTGCCATTGAGTAAGGCATTCTGCAGTCAACACTGTCAACTGTGTTGAAAGACTGTGCTAAAACTGAAGACATGAAACTGGGCCCTCGTAAAAAATAAATGACAAGTGCAGCTTTTGAAGATGTTGACAAAGATGTTTGGTTCCATGGAGTGTGTTCAAAGAACACTGCAGTCAGTGACTCCCTCATTTCAGGAAAAACACACAGAGCTGGCTCTCTCCCTGGCCATGACAGCTTCCTTGCCTGCTCTGGATGGTAAACAGGCTTTGTGAACAATAGAGCATAGCTTTGAGAGAAATCTGTGTCAAGGAGTCAGCTGTTCTTGTTGAAAAGGCCCAGGAATTGTGCAAAGGAAACACCAGGGACATTATTTCTGCCTATGTTCCCAAGGATATTGTCAATGATAATGAAAATGGCATTACAAATGGTTACCTCATTATACACTGACTGTCAAATATGATCCATTGTGTGGAGGGAAGAAATCCAAACAAAAACAGACTTGTTTTTCTGTTGTGCAACGCCCTTGGCACTAAAAAACTTCACTCACTCACCACTGGCAGATTGGCCAAGTCACAGTGCTTTAAAAATATCACTTAACTTCCTTGCAAATACCAGGACAACTAAAAAGCCTGGATGATCACACTACATCCTTGGTGATTGTTTTAAACAGCTAAACAAGGACATAAAGAAGCAAAAACAAAGCATTGACAGCTACACAGTTCTCAATTGGAGAACATGCAAGAAGAGTATTTGCCTCTCAACTGCACTGCCATCCTCCAACCACTAGTCTTGAGCATCACCTTTTAGGTTTACTAACATAAGACAATTCTGCAAACATTTTTGCAAAAACGGCTTGCAACAACAGTGAGCCAGCCATAGATGGAGCCATCCAAATGACAGTGGCAGCCTGGCACAATGTAAAGAACAACACAATTGCCAAGTGATGGAAAAAAAGACACGTTTTTCCACCCGAAGAGGCAAATAAAGAAAATGATGGGTATTCTTCTGCTGCTGATGAGGATATTTCAGTTTCAGTTCAGATCTGTGAGCATCAGTGTCAAAGGATGCTCACATGAACTTCAAGAAGTTTGTGTCTGCCAATAACAAAGTGCTTGACCCAAGTGAAATGACCAACGCTAAAATTGTGTTACTCAGACTAGTGACGAAAGCTATAGTGACAGTGATGATGTTCGAAGTGTTGCTGAGCAAAAACTGACCTTTCTGGGGCCATGTCTGGTTTTCAAACAGTGAAAAATGAGTTTTACCATTCAATGAAACAAGATGAGGACTCTTGTTCTGTTAAGAAAACACTGTATAGGCCAAAATCACAGACGTTTTCAAAAAGAAAACCTTTTCTTCTACCCCACACATCTTTGTTCCAATTCCATTATAACATATTTTCAATTCAAAGCTTTTCATTCTAACAGAATTTGAACTGTATACAAATATGTAATTCTGCAAAATCTTATCAAACCTTCCTCCCAGGTACTATGGTATTGCACTTAGCATGGGTATCATATGGTCAGGGTGTAGCAGCTAACACAAAAATCAGCAAAGTGTCACTTGTACCCTGTAGTCTAGTCTTGTGGTCATTTGTTCTGACATACTGTAGCTTTTGCTCAACTTCTGAATAAGGTATTATTTTTATGCATGTATATTAAAACCTCACCTCTTCCAATTCTACTTCGAGATGATCAAATAAAGCTCTGATTGAAAAAAAATCTGTATATCTGTCTTCCTATAGTTTAAATATGTAAGTTAGACTTGAAAGGTGAAAACTATGGTCTTTTGTTTGGATTCAAGTGCAATAAATACTGTATGAGCCAAGATACCCTCCACTACCTGACAAGTGCCACAGAATATAAATTCTTGCAGAGACAAAGGTGCACATTTTTTAATAAACCAAACAGGCTACTCAGGTGCCATTAATAAATTATTTATAGTTCCTATATATCCTAATGAGAAAGTCTTGGGGATGTTGGTGGAAACTGGAGTTCTCATAGAAAATAAACATGAACACAAACGAAACGTACAAACTTCAATTAGGATAGACCTTTAAAGATTTTTTGAATAATCACGTCTCAAACAAATCGTAACATAGCTATGGCAGATAATGTACTACTTCATAACATTAAAGGAACAAGAAAACTGCATACCAGTTAATTTCAACAATGTATACTTGCAGATGATCTAAGGTAACATTGTGAAAGGGACCTTTCAGTTTGACCCTGTGATAATGTATGGAACCTAGCCATTAAAAAGATTGCCTCTTTATCAGATTGTGCAATGCAAATAAAATAAGATTATCCAAAAACATCTAGAATAACACGTGACTGTGAACCCAAGACTATACATTTTGGGAAATGTCCTACAATTGACTCTGCTGTACAATTTTGGATTCATAATGCCTCCAAATCCTCTAACAGCATATTTAGTGTAATATTCTGTGATGCAAAGTCTGTTGTGAGGCATTACATAACTCAGCCACCGTAAAACTGGCATGTCTATGGAGTGTCTGTAAGTGTGCCATGTTATTACAAATTATCCTATCCAGTATTGGTTCTTGCCTACCCTGAGATAAAATTGCCTATACTAAGAAACTTGTGGAAATGCCTAACATTGAAGTACAATGTTAGTAAGAAAACTTAAAATAAGACTTCCTAACACTGATATTATTTTAACAAATACAGCACATTGATAAGTTGAAAGGTAATCTCCTTTAGAGTGAAAGGCAGTGTGATCACTATGTATTTAATTATAACTTCTTTATTGGCATCACAATATTAATTAAAATATTATAATGACAATTGTTAACACTTTTATTCAATTTTAACTCTGAAATGAATAAGTTAAAAAAGCTTGGGGAAATGAATAGATTTACACCATTGTGTCAAAGACACCATAAAGTGTTACAGCTTGCTACAGACTTTAAAGTAAGGTCAGTTGTTATATCTAAGAGAATTATAAAGATATGTCATGGTTCAGAGAAAAATCATAAATACATATATAATTTTAAAAATTATTGGAATAAATACCATTAGCAATACCACAAGTTTTTTATTTCATAATCTTGTAAATGAATGCAGTAAGGCACAGCAACTTATAAAATTACCACATTTGTAGTGACATAATGGCAGTAAAATCATCTCACTGTCATCTGCTTTCTTCTACTTCTCAGAAGTAGCAGGCAAAATGCGCGAATAAATAACAGTCATATTAACATAATAAATTAAGATTTCAAAAAAATACTACATTACTAAAAGAACAAAATTATTTTTTGTCAATCATATTGTTCTTCATTTCAAAACCAATTAAGTTAAAATGGAAATACAAATACACAAAACTTTTTTTAGGTTTGTGCTTAAACATTTGATGCCAGACAGTGACACTGCAGAGAAATATACCCATTTCTTAAAAATTGGAACTCACCGTACTGCGAAGTTTTTCTAGCAAAATATTTAATTGTGTCTGAAAAAGAAGAGAAAGCCATTAGTTAATAATAGTAAGTTGCATGCAAAAAATAAACAGATAAACATGCACAACAAAAAAGCTATTCTATATTTTATTATTATTTTCAGAATGGTTTAAATTATATTATGGCACTAAAAGACCAAACTGTTGGCAGGTAACATGCAGGTGTACAGCACAATCAGATGCCAAGCAATGTGGAAGGAAAAGACAAATCTTATAAAGGATTCCTGAATATGATGCAAATCACTTCACTGTGAAATTTCACTACAGTCTAAATTACATTTGTACACATTCAAATGTGCTCTCAATATACACTACACAATCAGTAGTAGTAACAGACTAACTGATAATTCTTGATTAACAAAATTAATTTTTTGTTTATAGATACTTTTGTTAATTTGCTATTAGTAGTCAAGACACAAAGAAGCAGAAAGTGATTTCTCCATGAAAAGGCCATTAATAAAAATACAAATCAATTCAGACATAAAAT
Organism: Polypterus bichir lapradei; assembly: GCA_026402145.1. Classification (NCBI taxonomy): domain Eukaryota; kingdom Metazoa; phylum Chordata; class Cladistia; order Polypteriformes; family Polypteridae; genus Polypterus; species Polypterus bichir. Next base: position 37,514,752 of record JANRMT010062791.1, read on the forward strand.
AAGTTAAATAGTTTTTGACATAACCAAAAAAAAAAAAAAAAAAAAAAAAAAAAAAAAAAAAAAAAACTTAGGTAATAGTCCTGAAAATCAAAAAAAAATGTAGACTTGTAATAGCCCTGAAAATCAATGTGCCACGTAAGTGAGTGTAACATTTCATATTACATAGATGTACAACATTGAACATTGAATCACAACATTTATCTTTTTTGACACCGATCAGCACTGGAAATGTGGTCTAATTTAATTACAAATACTGTGAAACACAACATAATCGATCATGCAAGTATTTAACGCCTTCAAGCTAGTGTTTAGTTGATGCTCCTTTGTATGACAAGATAGTCAAAAGGCTGTGTGCACGGATCTCTATTATCTCAACTTTGTAAATCTGGACACTGCAGTTTTCACTCAGCATTTTCCCATGCTTCTTTGTAAAACTGCTGACACTCTGTCAAGTTGCATGAGGATAATAAAAGAACAGCATTTTCCAAGTCCAGCCACAATTTCTCAATTGGACTGAGATCTGGACCCTGATACTGCCAATCCAGGACACTAACATTTTAAGCCATCACTGTGTGACTTTGGCTTTATGTTTAGGTTTGTTGTCTTTCTGGAAAACAAACCCAATCACAACACACTGGTTTTTGGAAGGCTGCATCAGGTTTTCCAACAGTATTTTCCTGAATTTTGTTGCCTTCATTTACCTTCTACTCTCACAAGCCTTCGGATGCCTGCTGCACTGAAGCATCCCTATGACTGGATAGTATGTCCTTGATTAGCCAATAATGGCATATAGCCTGATGGTCAAAAACTCCAATTTGCTCACATCAGACCAGAGAAACTTATTCCAGGCGAGTGCATGTTGTTCCACGTGCCTTCTGTTGAGATGCCTTATGTATTTTTAAAAGATGCCTTCTCTTTGCCACTCTCCCATAAAGCTGCACACGTTGAAGCACTCAGGAAGTAGTTGTTGTATAGTCTTTACAATCTCAGCCACCACAGCTTGTAATTCCTTCTGAGTTATCATAGGACTCTTGGTGGCCTCCTTCACTAGTCTTCTTATTGAATGATTTCTTAGTTTTTGTGAACTGGCATCTCCAGATTTACAGCTGTGCCATACTCATTCCATTTCTTAACTGTATTCCAAGGGATATTTAGTAACTTGTGCATTTTCTTGTATCTGTCCCATGACTTGTGCTTTTCATTTACCTTTTCACAGAGTTGCTTAGAGTGTTCTTTGGTCTTCATTGTGTAAATCAGGGCACAATACTGATTCAATACAAGCTTGAACTTTCACATAAGGTGCATTTAACAATCAATTGAAACCCCTTAACTAAAAAAAGGTGACCTTTATTTATCAAATTTCTTGACTTCTAAAACCAACTGGCAGCACCAGTGATGACTTAGACTTAGGTGTGTCATATTAAAAACAAAGAAATCTTATGCAATTATCTTGTGTTTTATATTTGTAATTAAATTAAAATACTTTGGTTTTCACTTTGACATTAAAGAATCTTTTTCTGTTTATCAGTATCAACACACCCAAATTATATCCACTGTGATTCAATGTTGTACAGTAATAAAATATGAATACAGCCAAGGAATGAACAAGGCAGACACCAACCCAGAATGCAATGTCACTCTACATGCATGCTCACATTGTGTCAATTCAGAATCCTCAATTAACCAGAAGAAAAAGCAATATGTGCACAGTGAGAACATGCAGACTAAACACAGACAGGAATGGACACTTGATTTGAACTAGATCAGACAGGTTATAATATAATAATATTTTACACTGATGTAATGAACTTTATTCAGCCTGGCACAGTTGGAGCTGGAATAGTATTGAATTTCTGGGACAGCAGAGGAGGATGATTAGAGGTTCAACAACCAATTTTAATTACTCTGATAAAAAATTTGTATGTTAAATAACTCTGAAACAATACATTATAAGCTTGTTTGCCAATTTTTTACAGAAATAATTCTATAAAAAATACATTTCAACAAATAAAATAACTCTGACAAGTGTTCTGTCAGCTTGATTATAAGTAGTAACTATTAGAGGTTAATATTTACATTTTACTAGAGAAGAATAACTCTAAATATTTCTCCTATACGTTATAAAACCAATTCAAAACCATTTGAGAGCACCAAAAATGAAACATTTTAAAGTTAAATGTAAAATTGTGAGGGTCTACCAATATTTCACTGTAAGAACTACATGCAAGTATTAAGAGAAAAAAATTGTGTAAGTCATGCATAGTGAATAAATCCTTACAAGCAAAATCAAAAATAAAGATAAGATATATTAAAATATGTGAAAGTAGTTAATGGCTACTTTTCTTTCCATGAAACAAGTGTGCAACAGCAACAATACTAAGTTACCTGCTCCCCCTGGCTGTTATTTTTTTCCATCTCAAAGTCCCTATCGCTGTTATTTGTTCTTTTTCCAGTCATCCCTTAACTGGAATTATGCTCAAAAAACAGTTGTTTGAGAAAAGAGGTCAGGAACAGATTGAAGCACTTTAGGAGGATGTACAAAGAAGGGAAAAAAGCAAGGAAGAATAATTAGAGAGTATGAGAGTACAATGAAGGTATAGTTTAAAAACCGCACAGTAGATCAGTATATTTTTTTAGTATTTTTAATAGTTATTAGAAGAAATGCAAAAAATGTAAAACTAAAATAAGCTGCGAGGAAGGATCTCATTCTGGCAGCAACATTCTGGGAATGTAATGAACGACACCCACACGTTCTTCACTACACATACACTAGCATGAATTATGAGTTGTATGTGAAAAACAAGTAAAACTGATGTATAAAATGAAAATTGTACAAAGTAGGACTTTCTTCCAAATATGCACCTGGCATCCAAGCACCAAAACCAAACTCCTCACAACAGTTTGCTCTAAATAAAAAGTTTACTTGAAGAGAATCACACTAGCACAATTCAGTGCTAATAATTATAAAGTAAATTATGATCTGTGTACTTGAAAAGTGATTTAATTGAAAAACGATACTTTCTGTCATACTGCTTATTTCTAAACAAATTATAAACAAAATGCTAAACATATATTTTTACATCATAAAACTGCTGCAAAGGAGGAACGTTCCTAACATTTCTAAGGTATAAATAGTATAAGGACCCACACAACTTTACTGCTAACCAATGAAAATGTATGAACACACATTCTATTACTGACATAGAGTTAAAATAGAAATGCATATGCCATGAAACACATTCATGTTACTTGAAAGTGAATTCTTACAAAGAAATCCAATGTTCCATCAGTTCTACTGTCTTCAAAAGCAGTATTTTTTTCAAATGCACAAGGACAAGCACCATAGATAATATAGAAAAAATAGTTATTTAAGCTTGCCATTTCAGAGACGATAAGACACTAAAAGCAAATAGTGGGATTACTCTGTCTTTGTCTTTTTTGTAAGGGTTTAACAATGTTAGTTTATTACCTTTTTGCACACACAAAATGCAATGCAGTAGCTCTCAAAATTGTTTGATTTTGTTTAATTTAAAAATCAGAGCATTAAACTGCTCATAATATTAAACTGCCACCAACACATAAGTCTGAAACCATTCAGACTCTTAAAATACACTTTTTCATATATGCTACTTCATGTATAATACGATTTGGAAAAGCAATATATAAATAAAATGTATTAATAATAATATTTTTTATTATTAATAATAATAGTAATAATCTTCTATGTTGCCCTGTGAACACAAAGTTAATAAAATATTCATTTATTAAAGTTATATTTTTATTTTACCTATTCACTCAAGCCCATATAATTTATTAATAAATTTGTTCATTCACAAAATTAAAACAATTGCATGGGCAACTTGACTGTGTACTTTTTCTAAAGTGTGTACTATCTACAGCTAAAGTACTTTCATTATTGTAAAAAGATTGTATTGGCATCTGTGTCTAAAAGTGGCCTGACTCATCACATTCTGGACTTGCAAAAATCAGAATGTGGTGAACATATAATGTGTTTTATACATCATCGAATACACCTAATCCATGACTGCCTAACCCAAGTGTCCAGAACCTAACAGTATCAAGATCATGGAAGAAAACATTTAGATATAAAAAAGTTTGTTCTGAAGAAAGATAGCAATTACACAAAAAATTAAAAAAAAAAGAAAATGCCTCACCATAAATTAAAAGCATTGAGCTACTTTCAAAAACGTTAGCCATGGAAAGCAAGGATAAACTGGTGAGCTTGTCTCATCATTAGTAAAATCCTGACATCTCTGACCTACTGTGGCTTTGTGCTAGAACTGTCAAGCATCTACCACAGCAAGCAAAAAAGATTACTTTGTCATTAAAGACAATGGAATGTAACCACCATATTTCTGATTTTCCTTTTGTTATTATAACAAACTTCTATGAGAATTTTTAATTTTAGCTGGGTTTAGTTAAGTTGACCTTGATTCAATTTACATGCCGTTTCAAAAATCTTTGTCCTTATGTGGCTGTTGTCTTGACACACCTTACCGAAAACATAATACATAAAGGTCACCTCTACTACATTTTTGCTGTAACTGGGAGAAAAAAGAGAAATTGAGTTTGGCTTATTTATTGAATACCAGATCCTACCCACAATACTCAAGTGGTATTCTAAACTGCAAACTATCAAATTGTCTTGTGCACTTCAAATCAACTCACTGCATTTTGTTAAGACAGCTATAAAAAAGATAGTAATCTCAAAATTTAATGTGTTTGAGCGATAAGAAGTGAGTGATAAGTTTTATCTGGGTATTTCCAAGTGCACTACAAGAAGGCATTCTGAACTGTACCCTAATCACCTGCCTCTTTTACTTTGTGCAGTCAGAGAATCCTGTTTTCATGAAGGTCTGAGTAACTGTCACATTTGTCTGAAGGTTACAGTTTTAACCCGCTTCTTTTATACAACTATGCAAGAGTCATAAGCATTTCATGGTTTGCAGATGCACTATGAGCAGAAAAGTAAAAAATAATAAAAAATGTTACAAAAGCACATACTGTACAGCTGCATATGTGTGTCCAGTATCTTTAACCAATGTCTGATTGTTTCCAATTGTATCCCTATTTTTAATAAGGGTATTTCAACCTTAAATATGACTAATTTGGGAGCCCTTTTTCAAAGCAAATTACAACCAAGTAGCATGAACAACATTCATGAGAAGTGGACAATAAAATTTGATTTAGAACAAAAACAGAAACGTGTAAAGAAATAATCAGATTCTTTGAATGATAAAACACCAGAATAACAAAAATAGAAACAATGTGTAAAACTAAGACTGGCTATATTATATAAAAATATTTTTCAGTAAATGCATGAAGATGAATATGAAAAAATACACACTTGACAGAAAAGGCACGTTTTTGCAAATAAGATAATCACATTTAATATCTGAATTGTAACCATTAATTCTAAGTAGCATTTAAAAGTAAAGATCTACCCATCTAACAATACTTTTTCAACAATGGATTGTACAGAATGTATAATGTTAAGATTACAATGGAGGGAAATTATTTCACAAATTAATGGAAAAATATATGAAGGTTATTTTCAAGAATATTTCAATTATACCAGTCTTACCTGATACAAACAAAATATCTCATTACCTTGAATTTGTTGCCCACACTAATAAATCCAAGCTTTCCAGCTTTTTGCTTTGAGTCCTTGATATTGTTGGTGTTTTCAAAAAGTTCTCGCATAAATTTATCCTTCGATTCAGAGACCAGGCACTCCAGAGACATATGTAATGCATCATTATTCTTCTCAACAAACTGGGTCTGGAAATCAAACATGATCAACGCCTTTAAAGAACAGAAAGGATAGGCTGCAATGCTTATTATTCTGCTAAACTAACTGGTTTTCTGAATACTATTTTCAAATAAATAACCTGGAACATTCAGGGCAAATTGACTTATCACAGGAAATTCTTTAAGAACAAATCAAATCTAATTTGTAATTTTAGTCAACTTAAGTATTGATACAGCCTACCGTCTCGTAACACACTGCTCCTGCAAAATGTCGGACAATGAACCCCTCATCATCTCTGACATTTCTGTGAATAGCCAGCTTAGACTTCCTAGGAACCTATAGGTAAGAAAATCATAAATTAGTTATGACATATTGAAACTGTGGTTTCAATAAATATAAAAACAACAAAGCAAAATAGTCACTAAATTCCAAGAATATAACATTTTATTTTCACGTGAAGTAGGAGGCTTTTGTTCATCCAAAAGTTAATATGTTCTGTTATGTGCTAGAATAATTTCTTTGTGGAGTCTGCAAGTTAGAACACTAGAGAAACTGTGATAAGAACAGGCCATTCAGTCCAACAAGCTCATCTACCTTATTCACCGAGATTGTCTAAAACAGTGGTTCCCAAACTCGGTCCTGGGGACCCACTGTGGCTGCAGGTTTTTATTCAAACCAACTTCCGTTTTTCATTGGACTCTTAGCCTAATTAAGTGAGTCATTATTTCCCAGTTTCTGTGTTTTGGAATCAATGTATAAATTACAAACTAAGTTTGGTAGATTTTTATTAAAATGTAATAAGCAGTTATATGGGCAATATGTAGGTTTTTTTAAGTCGTTAACATTATTTTCAACCTATTTTTCTTTCTGCTTTTCCAGATGTTGTGGCTATTTAATTGATTATTCACTAATTAGTGAGTTTGACACTGAAGTTGTTGCTGCTTTTGTCATCCCGGGTGTCTGCTGTGCTGGTTGTTAATTGTCACTATTAGTGTTAAATGAAGGGAGAAAACTACACAGGAAAAAGGGAAAATAATAGGACAACAACAAAAGAGTTAAGCATTTATAGCTTTCGAAAAAAATAGAAATATTTCTAAATGTCTTATAAATATAAAAACCATACTGTTGTGTTTTTCTGAATGCAGAATAACGAGAAGAGTAAAAAAAAAAAATCAGCTAATTAAATGAGATCAATAATTATCAATTATTATCACCAATTGTGAATCTGGTTGGAACAAAAACCTGCAGCCACAAGGAGCCCCTAGGATCAAGTTTGGAAACCACTGGACTAAAATAACATTTGTTATTTGAAGATCCCTAAAGTCCTGATCTCTACCACACTACTTGGCAATTTATTCCAAGTGTCCCCTGTTCATTACGTGAAGAAACACTTTCTAAATTTTACAAAACCTGTCCTTATGAAGTTTTCAACTGTGTTCCTGTGTTCTTGTTGCATGCATGACCTGCAATACAATCTTCTGACACTAATTTCAAATGAGACAGAATTATGTTTTGTGTAATGTACAAAGTACAACTATATCTGATACAAGATTTATAATCCATAATATTTAAGTTTCTCCTTTCTCTATAGGAAATGTCCCATACAGTGGAGAAGAAGATATCTGATGCACAAACAAACTATGCAACTTCTAATTAATTTTTTCACCTTTGTTAAATCTTCAGTAAAGCTTGAAGGAAAACATTAACACTGACTTTCAGCAAACAATAATATACTGAAATTAATTCCATTTATGTTTTCTTTCAAGTATATTTACTAAATCTTAATTGTCACTTAATACTGTATGTCAGCCTTGGGATTTATGTTTACCTTTTTATGGGCAGGAATTTAACGAATAAACCATATTTTCACACTTGTAACACTGAACATAACTTATGGCAATGCTCCAAATTATTTTTAAAGTTGATGTTTATAGCTTTATTCATTCCTACCATTTTTAGGTATCAATCATAAACTGGAAATCATATATTGATATAAAATTCCAGACATCAGAAAATAACTAAGTTTTAAAGTGAAAAAGTGGTGTATGTTTATAAGGTAAGCAAATGAGTCTAATGGTAAATCACCAGCTATGAGGAAACGAGTAGCTTAAGTAGCTTAAGCTTACTAAAATATGTATTTTATGTAGAAACAATACATATTGAAGAATTATCGGCATAGACTCTGGAGTTTAAATGGCAAAGTGGGTAACAGTCCTACTTTTCCTTTAACTATATTGAAAAAAAAAAAACACTTGCTAATAGTAAGAGACCGTTATTCATGATGAATTTCAAGTATTTATTTACTTCCATGTACCAGAAAAAAATCAGAAATATAAATCCACCTTGTTTTGTCCACATGCTTTTTTTGGCACACTATGATGGGTGTAGTTGCAAGTCAGGTAATACATGTGAATAGGATGCCATTCCAACACAAGTCTAATGTGTGTACATATGTAGCACTTCACTTACCTAATTCAGAGTGAACAATTAACCTAGTGGACACATTGTTAGATACTGGAAGGAAGCTTAAGTATCTAGAGGAAAACTGTGCGGAAAATGAGGAGAATGTGCAGATTCAACAATTAAGGCAATCCAACCAGAAGTCAAACTGAGGTTAAATGCTTTTGAGATAGAAACACTACTCAAATACTCATCAGTTAATTCATTTTCTGTGTTTTTACCAGCAACTGAGACATAAGGTATTACAGAAATTGTTGTCATACCATGGAAAAGACAAGACTGCAGCCTATAGTGGGAGCCAAGCAAGTATGCATGCTCTACACACAAAGCACACTGTGGCAAAAAGTTATTACGTCCAATGAAGTTGGGACATTGTGTAAAATGTAAATAAAAACAGAATACAATGATATGCAAATCCTTTTCAACCTATATTCAATTGAATACACTACAAAGACAAGATATTGAATGTTCAAACTGATAAACTTCATTGTTGTTTTGCAAATATTCACTCATTTTGAATTTGATGCCTGCAAAACAAGTTCCAAAAAAGCTGCGGCAGGGGCATGTTTACCACTGTGTTATATAACCTTTCCTTTTAACAACACTCAATAAGCATTTGGGAGTAGTATTAGGCAGACGGCTTGTGTCAAACTGTCAATCAAAATGATTAATGACCTTTAAACCCCACCCCTATGACGTCATACTGGAAGTACCGCTGCATAAGCCCCGTCCCTATGACGCAATACTGGAAGTTCCGCCTCATCGCCCCCTGATGGCGTCACACTGGAAAGTCCCGGCCCTTCACGTGGCCTAGCCCCACCCCTTTGGCACCGCCCCCTGGTGGCGGATTGGTGAAGGACACCTAGTCCCCGCCCAGACTCCGCCTTGAACCCGCCCTGCACCTGCTTGGTTCACCAAACTGTCAAGGGCAGTTTGATGGATGTCTGCCCCCTCCTTGAACTCACCACCACCCCCCACCCACTTCCCAGCCCCACTCTCCCGAAAGACAAGCCCGGGCATGTTACAGCCTTAACCTCGATAAGCACAGACATGCCCAGGGCGTGTCCTGACAAGTCCAGGCAGATTGCTGCCTTGGCCCTGGACAAGTCCAGGCACGTTCCCATCCGTACCCTGCTGACCTGAAGGGCCAGCCTCAGCCCCCGGGTCAGGCAGCACCTAATGGTCGGCCTCCCCACACTTCCCAGTCCTCTCTCCCGAGGATGTGTGCTTTTAATATGAACACGAAATTAAAATATCTATCTCATCTTTGCTTTATGACTTGCAGCTCCAGGCTTTGTTGCCCATCTCACAGACAGAATCTGCAGTAAAAACAGCCTTAGCGGTGATTCAAGCTTCCCATCTCACAGAAAGAAATCAAGTAGCCCCTGCTCTCTCTCTACACAGAAAGTAGTCAGGTATGGGAGGACTCTGTGAGTTCGCTTGCAAACAACTGAGCCTGCCTGTTTCGAGTACCCATCCCCATAGCTTCTCACTTCAGCTGTGCAATTCACAGGCTGAGACAGTGATGTAATCTCCCATCCCAAACAGCCCCCACGCCGTTGAGGAAATTGTTTGAGGTCCCTTGAAGCACCCGGAGGACATTTTTCATCTCTTTTAAGGGAGTTTAGGATCACCCTTTTCAGAGAGCCATCTCCACTCCAATTATTTTAGACCGATTTCTCACCTATCAACTTGCTGTCTGCAAGTTCTCTTCCTCCGGCCCCAGTCTGTTTGTGAGCACCCAGAACGTCTGTCCATGGAATGTACTTCACTTTTCAAGGTGATGCATGAGATAAGTAGTTTGATATAAGCCTTGTAAAAATCACACAGACGTATGCCGCAGTTGCCTTTTAAATCATGTTTGAGACGTATAAAATATCTAGCCTGGTCTGATTGGTGGCTGATACCAAAAATGTTCACATATATACAGAGCTTAACTTTAGGGTTTATTTTCCGGGGGCTGTCTAAAATCAGACAAAAGACAGTTACTAAAAAAGAGCAAAACCGTAATTTCCTTAATTACATTGTCCTCCTGGCTGAGTAATGAACCACGTCCTGTACACGTCGAGATGCCAGCCCATGCCTGTCATCCCTTACACTACTGTATATAACATGTTTGGTTACTCATTTTGTAAGTATAATATAATGAAGTTATTTTTAAAAGTAACAACACACCGCTCAAGAGAGACAGATTCCAAGTGTGTTTTTGGATTTGCTGTGGTCAGTGATTTTTTAAATTTTAATAGTGAAGCGTGCTTGTTTAACTAGAGGCCTTTAAAACACCCTTTGGCAAGCCACGAATAAGTCGGTCATTTTTTCAACTGTTTCCAAAGCACATAGCCCCTCAGCGTCTATATGAACTTCTTAGAAAAATTATTTCTTTTATCTTTGTATAGGATTAAATGAAATATAACTATTCTTCATGCAGACTATTCATGATTATTATAGGCGCCAAATGAGTATGTTTTTAAAAAACGGATGGCTGAATCCTTAATATTTCCAAGTTGATTCTCAAGTGCGTGCGTGAGTGCGCTCGTGCGTGCGTATAATATAAGATGCAGCATAGGACTGAAGCAAACAATAGTAGTTTTTCATACCGAAACGGGTAATCCAATCAAGTAGTTTTTGTCTCGGCGTCTGAAAATTCAAACAGGGGCCTCTCCTCTGAGAATATTCAGGAGTGGCTTTAAAGCGCAGGCCGGTGGTGCATTAACTGTGACATAAAAGTATTCTGAACTACTTGCGGAAGGGACCCACTTGTGAAATGCCTACTCTCGAAATGGCCTCTCTCTGTACAAAGCCGCCTGTTTTTAAAAGGCTGAGATAACAAAACATTTTTGCTTTATAAACTCTCATTTGGACAACCTGTTAGAGACAGACTCCAGGAGCTTACTGTAACGATGTTTCATTCATTTTGCTAAATGTAATTATTTTAATACAGAATAATAACCCAAAATTAGGGTGATTTTAGACGTGTGAGTAATATAATGAAGTTATTTTTAAAAGTAACCCCACACCGCACAAGAGAGACAGATTCCACGTGTGTTTTAGGATTTGCTGCGGTCAGTGATTTTTAAATTTTTGTTTAGCTCATTTCTATCACCTAGGAGCCTTTTGACAAAGGAAAACTCTGTAAATACACTTGTGCATTTAAACAGAGATTTATAAGAAAGCACAGGAGGCTATAGTGAGGTGTGCTGGTTTAACTAGAGACAGGGGATGTAAGTAGCGCTTTTCTGCACATCCGAAGTTCATCAAACTAAAATCATGTTTTTAAAATCAGCAGCTTTAGCTCATGCTAGTGACCTCATAAATGGGAGCCAAGAGCTCAGCACGCTTGTATAGCTCACAAAATAGCAGAGCTAATTACTCTTTCTGCTTAAACTAATGAAATACTAAAGCATTAGTGAATGGTTATAGGAGCCTATACACTACAGGGCTGATGATGATTAGGCTTATTTTGGACACGTTAGGCCAATCAGGATGGAAAATGTTTTTAGTGAATAGTTACATCACGTCTATTATATGCGTTAGCACAAGGATTACAATTTTACTAAAACTGTGAAGTTTTATTCTTTCTTTTAGGTAGTCCAGGGTACATAGGACAGCTGCTATTGAAAACTGCTTTTCCCCTCTGTTTGTGAAAAAGCACCCTTGGTTTTAGTAGCATTCAGGGTGAAGGGGATGTAAGTTTAAACTGTGATTCCAAGAGTCAACAAGTGTCTGCAGTCTTCTTGAATATGAGTCAAAGGACCAGGGTTTGTGCAGGGATCACGGTCAAGGGCAGAGTTAAGCTAGACATTATTATTCCAAAATGAAACATTGACTCGCCCCTATCACAAAGATAAGACAGTAAAAACTAAAATTTACAAATACTAAGTCACAGAGGAGATTAAAAAACATCTTAAGACCGGATCAACATGGGATCACCCCAAGATCACAGCACACTACAACAGAACCTACGTGTTCTGCGATATATTATCAGCTAAACTGTCATCTATGTAGGCAGTTCCACGGTGTTGCAAAGAGTTGGGGAAAAACATTATTTAACACTGCTAGTATGAGGCTAATTAACATTAGCCGGTTATTGTTAGAATCTTATCTGGCACTAAAAGTGAGGCTTGTGTTCCTCCTGATTCAGGAAGAATATTAAATATTGGAGTTTAGAATATGAACTAGACTTGATGTAGTCTTGATGGTAAGGACATTTGTGCCAAAATAATTAAATAAAGTTAATTATGAAGTACTGTAAATAACCACATGAAAAAAGTGGAGTGATTACAATTTGAAAAAACTGCCGTGATGTATAAAAAAACATTTGAAATAAATAATATGCTTTTTTGACATGCGCAGTCTGGAATAGTCTGAATATGTCTTAAAGAGTTCATCTATAATAATAAAAGGCAAAGCCCTCACTGACTCACTCACTAACTCACTCATCACTAATTCTCCAACTTCCCGTGTAGGTAGAAGGCTGAAATTTGGCAGGCTCATTCCTTACAGCTTACTTGCAAAAGATAAGCAGGGTTCATTTTGAAATTCTACGCGTAATGGTCATAACGGTCAACAATGTCCGCCATGTTGAACTTTCTTATTTATGGCCCCATCTTCACGAAATTTGGTAGGCAAGGGCTTCCCTGCGCTAACCGAAACCGATGTACGTACTTATTTCAGTGGTATGACGCCACTGTCGGCCGCCATATTGAACTTTCCAATGTCACTAATTCTCCAACTTCCCGTCTAGGTAGAAGGCTGAAATTTGGCAGGCTCATTCCTTACAGCTTACTAAGGTCTCGGGGTTATGATCACTGTGAATAGTTATTACAGAAAAGAGAATACAGAACACACGCCGCACTCGTCCTATCTCTTTTGAAAAACCGAAGGGGAATTTTGAACATCATGGCCTATGACTGGTTAACACTGCGGACACAGGCGCTAAATCTCCGTCATATGGGCCATTACAGAGTAAAGATTATAGAATCTTTTGCGGTTTCCATTACAAGATCCATAGCACCCACAGGAAGTTGGACAATTAAGTGCAGACCCTTTAGTTGGTCAGAATCATGGGGGTAGCGCCCAGGGCCATATTCTAAAATATCTTAGATTATATCTATTTAGTTAGCATGTCGGCACTATTCATTTTCAACATAGGTGGTATATGTTCCTGACCAGGGGCTTCTTGTCAAAAGGTTAAAATAAAACAGAGATCCAAGATACTCCTATTGGATCAGCAACATTTGTTATACAGTGTAGAGGTTTGTCTTGCATTCTAATTCTTAAAGCTCTATCAGACTATTGTTAATTTCAAAGCAAAATGCCAACAATCATTTTGTTTATAACTAAATTAAATAAACCTTCTAAATAGATTCCGGTGCTTGATAATACTTAACCCTAATTGATATCATTAAATGATACTTCTGTGTTTTATTCAGGTTTAATATTTTTAATTTGCCTTTTTAAGTTTTATTTAAAAATGAATTCTTTAAGACATATTCAGACTATTTTAGACTGTGCATGTCAATAAAGCATATTATTTATTTCAAATGTTTTTTATACATCACGGCAGTTTTTTCAAATTGTAATCACTCCACTTTTTTCATGTGGTTATTTACTTCATAATTAACTTTATTTAATTATTTTGGCACAAATGTCCTCACCATCAAGACTACCAGTCTAGTTCATATTCTAAACTCCAATCTCTATATATAATCTTCATTTGGATCTTGATCTTTGTTTGTCCGTGAATGAATTAGAAGAAGCAGCACTAGATGGCAGTAGAGAGACAGGTAAAACATAGGCATTGCATTAAGAATCTCCTCCAGGCTTATACTACTGAAAACTGTAGTACTCCAGTCACACCTCAAAACACAGACATTCAAACTAAAAAAAATAGTGGTGCTTTAAATTAACTAAAGAGATCTTCACTTAGATCTTGATCTTTGTCTGCGAATTCCACGCATGCATAGACCACCTTCCAGTTTAGTACGTTGTTGTTACTCACGGATGTCAACAATATGCCGGAATAACAAAAGGGGTGGTGGACAGTGTTATGCTGGTTAACTCCTGAGGCCTGGTTAGAGAATGAGATTGCCAAAGATAAAAGGTATGTGCCTACGTAACATATGAATGAAAGAAAGACAGTGGGTAAAATGAACGACAACGTAACAGCACGTTTGGAAATAATTATTGTTACGTTGTAGCTGGCGAGTGCTGCGCGTCTCACAGTTTTACCATGCCTTGCTCACATGTCAGTGAAGTGATCCCTATTTATGCTTTAAAGAGCCTGGATACCTATGTGTCCCCCTTTTATAACCATTGCTCCGTGTATACTGCCTTACTCTTTGGATTGCCACAAAGCAACCTGCGAGATTGGAGAAAGGTTGAGAACACATCGTGAGAGGAAAAGATAGCGTCATGAAAACGAGATGGACTGTGAACGGACAGAAGCAGAATGCTCCTATACCAACACATAATTACTATTCGGACAGTGATTCCGAGTAGGCCATTCCTATTGAATCAACGTCCAAGGGTTTTCTTTTGTAATTTTGTTTCCCTTATAAAAAATCATAATGCTGTGCGACGAAGGGCCCAGTTCAAGACTGGCAGCCGCGTTTAAACAGGGAGCCTTTCACAGACAACTTTAACACGTGCAACGAAGTTGGGCGCACATGGCTAGTATTTAATGTTCTGAATCAGGAGGAACACAAGCCTCACTTTTAGTGCCAGATAAGATTCTAACAATAACCGGCTAATGTTAATTAGCCTCATACTAGCAGTGTTAAATAATGTTTTTCCCCAACTCTTTGCAACCCCGTGGAACTGCCTACATAGATGACAGTTTAGCTGATAATATACCGCAGAACATGTAGGTTCTGTTGTAGTGTGCGGTGATCTTGGGGTAATCCCATGTTGATCCGGTCTTAAGATGTTTTTTAATCTCCTCTGTGACTTAGTATTTGTAAATTTTAGTTTTTACTGTCTTATCTTTGTGATAGGGGCGAGTCAATGTTTCATTTTGGAATAATAATGTCTAGCTTAACTCTGCCCTTGACCGTGATCCCTGCACAAACCCTGGTCCTTTGACTCGTATTCAAGAAGACTGCAGACACTTGTTGACTCTTGGAATCACAGTTTAAACTTACATCCCCTTCACCCTGAATGCTACTAAAACCAAAGGTGCTTTTTCACAAACAGAGGGGAAAAGCAGTTTTCAATGGCAGCTGTCATATGTACCCTGGACTACCTAAAAGAAAGAATAAAACCTCACAGTTTTAGTAAAATTGTAATCCCTGTGCTAATGCATATAATAGACGTGATGTAACTATTCACTAAAAACATTTTCCATCCTGATTGGCCTAATGTGTCCAAAATAAGCCTAATCATCATCAGCCCTGTAGTGTATAGGCTCCTATAACCTACTATAACCATTTACTAAAGCTTTAGTATTTCATTAAGAATTAATTGAATATTACCTGAATAGTTGATCATTAGTTTAAGCAGAAAGAGTAATTAGCTCTGCTATTTTGTGAGCTATACAAGCGTGCTGAGCTGTTGGCTCCCATTTATGAGGTCACTAGCATGAGTTAAAGCTGCTTATTTTAAAAACATGATTTTAGTTCGATGAACTTCGGATGTGCAGAAAAGCGCTACTTACAGCCCCTGTCTCTAGTTAAACCAGCACACCTCACTATAGCCTCCTGTGCTTTCTTATAAATCTCCGTTTAAATGCACAAGTGTATTTACAGAGTTTTCCTTTGTCAAAAGGCTCCTAGGTGATAGAAATGAGCTAAACAAAAATTTAAAAATCACTGACCGCAGCAAATCCTAAAACACACGTGGAATCTGTCTCTCTTGTGCGGTGTGGGGTTACTTTTAAAAATAACTTCATTATATTACTCACACGTCTAAAATCACCCTCATTTTGGGTTATTATTCTGTATTAAAATAATTACATTTAGCAAAATGAATGAAACATCGTTACAGTAAGCTCCTGGAGTCTGTCTCTAACAGGTTGTCCAAATGAGAGTTTATAAAGCAAAAATGTTTTGTTATCTCAGCCTTTTAAAAACAGGCGGCTTCGTACAGAGAGAGGCCATTTCGAAAGAGTAGGCATTTCACAAGCGGGTCCCTTCTGCAAGTAGTTCAGAATACTTTTATGTCACAGTTAATGCACCACCGGCCTGCGCTTTAAAGCCACTCCTGAATATTCTCAGAGGAGTGGCCCCTGTTTGAATTTTCAGACGCCGAGACAAAAACTACTTGATTGGATTACCTGTTTCGGTATGAAAAACTACTATTGTTTGCTTCAGTCGTATGAATTTGTACATTAATCGTCGTACACGTAGACAGAAAAAAAATGCTGCATCGTATATTATACGCACGCACGAGCGCGCTCACGCACGCACTTGAGAATCAACTTGGAAATATTAAGGATTCAGCCATCCGTTTTTCAAAAACATACTCGTTTGGCGCCTATAATAATCATGAATAGTCTGCATGAAGAATAGTTATATTTCATTTAATCCTATACAAAGATAAAAGAAATAATTTTTCTAAGAAGTTCATATAGACGCTGGGGGGCTATGTACTTTGGAAACAGTTGAAAAAATGACCGACGTATTCGTGGCTTGCCAAAGGGTGTTTTAAAGGCCTCTAGTTAAACAAGCACGCTTCACTATAGCCTCCTGTGCTTTCTTATAAATCTCCGTTTAAATGCACAAGTGTATTTACAGAGTTTTCCTTTGCAAAAGGCTCCTAGGTGATAGAAATGAGCTAAGCAAAAAATAAAAAAAAAATCACTGACCACAGCAAATCCAAAAACACACTTGGAATCTGTCTCTCTTGAGCGGTGTGTTGTTACTTTTAAAAATAACTTCATTATATTATATTTACAAAATGAGTAACCAAACATTTTATATACAGTAGTGTAAGGGATGATAGGCATGGGCTGGCATCTCGACATGTACAGGACGTGGTTCATTACTCAGCCAGGAGGACAATGTAATTAAGGAAATTGCGGTTTTGCTCTTTTTTAGTAACTCTTTTTTCTGATTTTAGACAGCCCCCGGAAAATAAACCCTAAAGTTAAGCTCTGTATATATGTGAACATTTTTGGTGTCAGCCACCAATCAGCCCAGGCTAGATATTTTATATGTCTCAAACATGATTTAAAAGGCAACTGCGGCATACGTCTGTGTGATTTTTACAAGGCTTATATCAAACTACTTATCTCATGCATCACCTTGAAAAGTGAAGTACATTCCATGGACAGACGTTCTGGGCGCTCACGAACAGACTGGGGCGGAGGAAGAGAACTTGCAAACAGCAAGTTGATAGTTGAGAAATCGGTCTAAAATAATTGGAGTGGAGATGGCTCTCTGAAAAGGGTGATCCTAAACTCCCTTAAAAGAGATGAAAAATGTCCTCCGGGTGCTTCAAAGGACCTCAAACAATTTCCTCAGTGGCGTGGGGGCTGTTTGGGGTGGGAGATTACATCACTGTCTCAGCCTGTGAATTGCACAGATGAAGTGAGAAGCTATGGGGATGGGTGCTCGAAACGGACGGGCTCAGTTGTTTGCAAGCGAACTCACAGAGTCCTCCCATACCTGACTTTACTTTCTGTGTGTAGAGAGAGAGCAGGGGCTACTTGATTTCTTTCTGTCAGATGGGAAGCTTGAATCACCGCTAAGGCTGTTTTTACTGCAGATTCTGTCTGTGAGATGGGCAAAAAAAGTCTGGAGCTGCAAGTCATAAAGCAAAGATGAGATAGATATTTTAATTTCGTGCTCATATTAAAATCATAGATAGAACCGAAAAAGATGCTTCGCTTTTTATACAGCACTTTCAGAAGGGCTTTCAGCAGGGAGCACACGTCCTCTGGAGAGAGGACTGGGAAGTGTGGGGAGGCCGACCATCAGGTGCGGTCTGACCCGGGGGCTGAGGCAGGCCCTTCAGGTCGGCAGGGTATGGATGGGAACGTGCTGGGACTTGTCCAGGGCCAAGGCAGCAATCTGCCTGGACTTATCAGGACACGCCCTGGGCATGTCTGTGCTTATTGAGGTAAAGGCTGTAACATGCCCGGGATGTCTTTCGGGAGAGGGGGGCTGGGAAGTGGGTGGGGGGCGGTGGTGAGTTCAAGGAGGGGGCAGACATTCATCAAACTGCCCTTGACAGTTTGGTGAACCAAGCAGGTGTAGGGTGGGTAGACATCCATCAAACTGCCCTTGACAGTTTGGTGAACCAATCAGGTGCTGGGGGCGGGTTCAAGGCGGAGTCTGGGTGCCCTTCACCAATCAGCCGCCAGGGCGGGGCCAAAGGGGCAGGGCTAGGTCACGTGAGGGGCCGGGACTTTCCGGTGTGACGTCATCAGGGGGCGATGGGGTGGAACTTCCGGTATTGTGACATAGGGGCGGGGCGTAAAGGTCATTAATCATTTTGATTGACAGTTTGACAGAAGCCACCTGCCTCATACTACTTTTGGGAACGGAGGACACTAATTGTTGAAACTGTATAGTTGGAATTCTTTCCCATTCTTGCTTGATGTACAACTTCAGTTGCTCAACAGTCCGGGGTCTCTGTTGTTGTATTTTGCACTTCATAATGTGCCACACATTTTCAATGGGAGACACGTCTTGACTGCAGGCAGGCCAGTCTAGTACTCGCCCTCTTTTACTATGAAGCCACGCTGTTGTAACACATGCAGAATGTGGCTTTGCATTGTCCTACTGAAATAAGCAGGGACATCCCTGAAAAAGACGTCGCTTGGATGGCAGCATATGTTTCTCCAAAACCTGTATGTACCTTTTAGCATTAATGGTGCCTTCACAGATGTGCAAGTTACCCATGCATTGGGCACTAGCACACCCCCATACCATCAGAGATGCTGGCTTTTGAACTTTGCTCTGATAACAATCCGGATGGTCCTTTTCCTCTTTGGCCCAGAGGACATGACATCCATGATTTCCAAAAACAATTTGAAATTTGGACTTGTCAGACCACAGCACACTTTTCCACTTTGCATCAGTCCATCTTTCACAAAATTACTGTTTGTTCATAACACACACTGTTGTTGAATGGCAAGTGAAATTACTTGACAGCATTCAAAACAAATGGCATCATAGTATTTACTACTCAGAAAATGGTTTAAAATACTTTGCTAATCTTTATAAAACTAGCACCAATTTACAGCTGCTAAAGACAGCAGTGTTCTGTTGTAAACAAACAACCTCTTTTCAGCACATGAGTACATGTATCATATATTGTACTTCACAAAGCTTACTTATACAATAGTTTAAGGGCAAACAGTTATCCAGTTAAAATGGACTTTATTAAATTAAGAATTAACTTACTGTAAGTCTGAAGTGATCTTTGTGTTTCTTGTGTACAACATCTGTGAAATGTTGATCACTGGGTTGAGGTAAACGATTCTCTTCATCCAAAATGTCAAGTATACCAACAAGTTTTGCTTCAATTAAATCTATGAGTAAATGGATGCCTTATTAATATAGTACATGTATAAGTTATATTTCAAACAGCTTAAAAGAGAGCAACATTAAATGGACTCACAAATATCTCAAATATGTAAAACACTGAAATGTTACCAGTTCACAATAGATATATTCAAACTGCTATCACCCTTCTTTTTACCTACTCTTTATTGTGACCACTTCATTGCATGGCTAACTTTAGTTGTTTGACCATACTTTTCTACTACCTCTTTATAAACAAAATAGAATTCACATACACTGTTGTTGTTATTACATATTGTAATTGAAAGGTTATTTTTATTATTGTTTTGCTTTGAGAAATCCTGTGTCATTTTGTTCTCCATGTATACTGCCATTTTAGACTTTTTTGCCTTGGCATAATGGCCTATTGCTAGGACATCGTCCCAGAATTTGCTTTGCAAGACATCAATAATGTGACTGTTTCTAAGCTGGTGCCACATGCTAGTCGATGTCCAAGATTGTGGGTATTACTTAAACAAATCTCTGTTTTACTTGTTTAAGTAATCCTTGATTAACGGTATTGACTGAGTGCTTCTCTTCACAGATAATTATTTTGGTTTTACCTTAAGGATAAGTTGTTCTTAGTGTATTTGATATTATGGCTTTGAACTCTGCATACTTTCAGGCTAACAATTTCAACTCTTTTCTACTCTTGGCAAGTGGATTGTCAGATTTCCAACCTTTGGGTAAACATTACATTTCTTGACAGTTTGCTTACTTAGTAATATTACAGTATTTAAGTACTAAAGTACTGGCTTTCATAAAACTGTTCATTAAGCTGCTCTTAAAACACTGTGGTAGCAGACAACAGCTGATAAAGGCAAAAAAAAAAGTCTTGTTAATGTTGACTTTGAACCCTAGAGAACCACAAGGCTACTGCCTCAGTCTACATGCACATTCATTCATAAATGTTATAGCCAGATACATTGGTAATTGCATTATCTCATTTGCTGATGACATCACAGCAGCTGTTTTGGTAAATCTGGATGATTAAATTGCATGTAGGAATAATGTGTTAAATCTGCAAGGCGAAGTTGCAACAAAAATTTCTTATACGATTTTGGAATTACAGATGGAGTCACATCCTGATTAGCTCTGACAGAGCTGGAACAGAAACACTAGTTACTCTGGCTTACAGATCTCGGACAAACTGTTTAGACTCACAAAACAAGGATTGAGATGAATACACAGACAAGGATCGTAGATTTCTGAGGTGCCTGAAGAAATGAAGAATGGGTAGTTGGTTATTCTAATTCTTACTGCTTAACCACAGCTAATACAATGACTACTACATTATATAGGCAAAGAAGACGCAAGGGGCATTTAAAAATAAAGAATCTGGTGTACAATCAAACAAAGTAGACACTATTATCCCATTAAACAAGTATAAACTGCTCTCACCTCTGTGGTGGTATACAGTACTGCAGCATCAAAGCTAAGAAAACCAGGTTTAGAAAACAGTTCATATAACAAATTGTCCATTAACAACGAAACATTTTTATGTCCTGCTTATGGCTTATATAGTATGCTGCACTACAAGAAAAGCTTATCTCCAAATCTACTGCTCAGTATAAAACTATTTGCTTCATCCTTCTACACTTCTTACAATATGTAAGTTTATTAGCGAGATAAGGCCTCTTCACACTGATGTTTTACTATTTTTGATCTTTTCTACAGGACTCTCACCTCAAGCTCAATTTTTTTTTTTTTGGTGTCTATTCCCTGGAAATTAAAATAATTTCTCCCAAGATTTAATTGTATGCTTTGATGTTAAATGTAGACTGAACCACTACTTGTTAAATTCTTGCTTACAAATTCTATATACTACATTATCACGATTTGCTAGCTTTGAAAGTGTTACACAGAATCTGTCAATTTAACTTGCATTGTAACACAGTCTCTGTAACTTTTGCCATATGTTCTTCCATTGAGAAATCTATCTTAGGATAGTTTATTTTCACTTGATCACAGAACCGCCTCCACTTGTTTTACAAATTTTAAGGAGATTTTGGTTGATTTGTTGTTACAAGTAATACTCTATGAATTCTGTAGGTTTATTATGTAACATGTTTAATAATATCTGAAACATATATACTATGAATCTTTATCATTGTGCACCATGGTTCCAAATTCTACTAATCTTTCATCTTAATTATGCATCTTTCTTTCCTCAGTCTTTTCACATATACATTTGAAACTACTTGGATATTTCAGAAATTCATTTTTTTTCTATCAGTTAGGACCTCCTGTGAATGCCATCCATTAGCACACTCGCGATCAAAGGTCTGAAGAATTTAAACCCTGCAGGCTATAGTGCAAGTTTAAAACAGCAACAAAAGATGTTTACCTTTTTTCTTTTGAAATACAAGACACAGCACCAGGACATTTAAAGGAAGACAGAGGTAGACAACTGATTCACACACAACTAAATGGAGTGGGCAGAGATCCTGTTTGGGCTGAGATAACCTGTCAACCATATGTAGTCTGTTCTTGTGAGCATGAAGACTTATTTTTTAAAGAGTCTGTACAACTAGATGTATTTGGGCTGTTAAATTAGATTATGTTTGAAAAGGGATATTTGAGGTATTTGTTGAAATATTTGAGGTATTTTCCAGTTTGAGAAACATTGATGCTGAGCAATCAGGCATAAGCTTTGATCATGTCAGCAAATAGCTCAGGTCTTCTCTGTTAAACATCTAATTTAACAGAATGAACACTACTAGCTTAGGAGGCTACTACCATGTCATTAATAGGATGCCTAAAGATTGTTTTCCAAACATACCAATACAGTCCTGGTTATCAACATAGTGCACTTCATTTACTCCAAGTCCTTCCCTTTGGTATAATTCTTGTTCCTGAAACATGAACAAATGTTATTAATTTAATGTGCAAAGAATACAGTTACATATTATTGTTAAAATTATTATGCTTCATTTTCACACACACACTTAAGCATTATAAATATATTTTTCTTTACATTTACTCTCTAACAGATGAAGGCACACACATATATACATTCAAATTATATGATTATTCAGAGAAAAAATCTACAGTTGCATTACGAACCTACAGGACATTTAAAAAAATGAACAAAATTAAAAGTTTTCGGGTTAGATTTCTATTGCCCTATAACCACTAACAAGCAGTGGTATTAGAATAAGAATTCCAAATAGTCACCTTTATGGCATCAAGCAAAGCACATATCCAATGTTAGTTAAAAATCCATACCTCTTTAAGAATTCTCTCATTGAAGAATTGTTGCAGTTTTTCATTGCAGTAATTGATGCAGAACTGCTCAAAACTATTATGTTCAAAATATTCTAGATAAAAAATATGTAATATTACTTCATAAATATGACAACAAAAAATTCACATTTCACAAAACACACTTCCATCAATACCATACTCTTACTCAATCCTTATGGTAACTGACAGAGCATAAGACACCAGGAAATGGACCTAAAAAAAACCCAGGAGAAGATGGCCATCCAAAGCAGGGTCCACACAAGTATACATTTACAATGGGACTACTTAGAGCTTCCAATTAGCTTAGCAGCATGTTTTTGAAGTGAAGGATGACAATTGATATTTTGGAGGAATTTCATGAGAACACAGGATTAAATTGAATATTACCCAAAAAAAGACCCTGAAACAGGAATGACACACTGCAAGGAACACAATGAACAATCATGAAGCTGTAAAGAAAATGAGACAAAGACATAGGTTTTTGTATAGATTCATGCCCAACATGCAAGATCCTCAAGTAAATTACACCAGATTGTACATGTTTAATTTCTCTTGCAGGTACTGTAGCTTAAATGTTGGAAGATTAAAATAATTTCATCTGATAGCCTTTTGAACTTAAGGAAGAGCAGGACTCCGACACAAATTCACTTGAGTGAAGTTGCATACACCTGACTTAAAGAAGGTAGAGAGCTTGGGCATTTTTATAAAATTGCACTAGCCTAGCAAAATTAGCTCTACCGTATATGTAGTAAGTGCAGAGGAAAGAGTTATGACCAACCACAAAGAAGCCTGGGAGTTACATATTTAGGATACCTTCTGAAATCAGGGAAAACAATATTCGGTGAGTGACTACCTCACAGATATACTAATTAGTGATCAAGGACAAGATACATGTCTGGAATTCAGCCCTAAATTGGTGCTGCCAGGGCAAACTGGTCATGTGAAGAGCTGCATAGACTTAAACTCCCACGATACTGTTTGCTTTGCAATTTAGTATGCACAGATGCTGGCTGATTCTAAGGGAAACAGCAGTAAAATTCAAACCCCTCTTAAAATCAATAAAGAAAGGAATCTGACAGATTTAAGCATTCCAAGGCAATGTCCAGACTGGAAGGTTTACCATTCTAAATGATGGAACCATGTAATCGCTGGCAGTGAAGTGGAAACACTAATCCAGCCAATTGCACAGTGCTGTACAAACACTGGAAGCAACCACCGAAGTACTGTTGGAAGGATAACTGTCTGCTGGTTAAGGATAAAAATAGAAGTCCTGCCCAACAGTGATTTGGCTGTACAAGTAAGCAAATCCAGTGCAGTAAACAATAAAGGAAAGCAGCACAAAGACATTCCTGATATATGTGAGGAGAACAATTAGCAAGTAGTGCTAATTCAAACAGCGGTACTAACCAAGAGGTTGCCCATGACTGCATCCAAAGCTGGGGAAATGACAAACCAGATTATAGAGGTCAGAATGATGATGGAAATAAGAGGAAAACATAAGGAAGTATTCAGCAACCTCTGTTGCATGCTGGACTCTGTGACACCCTCACAGGAATTGCCTCGCAGCCTTCAGGGGCTTAGCTCAGAAGGGGACAATGTTATAGATTGATGGGAATTCTGCTGAAGGTGGACACTGTTCCCAGCAGGGACAGCTGGCAGTTTTTTACCCTGTGGGGGAATCTGGGTCAGGATGGTTAACATTTCCTTTCCGAGTTGGGAAGCAAGGGCAAAATAAAGGCACAGGGAGACTGCCTCTTGTGCTCACATTGCCTTTCCATATACTAGGGGGGCTGTTTGGATACCTGCATAGCTGCATAGAAGATGTGGTTCTGTAGGGCTACAATGTTGGGTTCTATGGGTGCTGCCAAGGGGAGCAATTAGGAGGTGAGTCCATTGTCCTGAAGTTGTTCTACCTAAATCGAAAGAGCTTCCCAAAGACAGTGATTAGGAACTGGAATTACTCCCTGGTTAGGTTAAAAAAAAAAGGGAGTAGTCAACACAGCCCAGAGAGTCGAAATTGGGAGGATGTGGACAAAGGTTGCCTGGGAGAGTGGAGAAGGAATTACAATTGTATGGATTTTAAGGTAAACAAAAGTTTGGGAGGTACTTTATTTAAATAAAAATATGCAAGAATCCGGACTGAAGTCTCAATAATTGTGCCTGGGGATTGGGGGCATGTGACATCCTCTAGTGGTCACAATTTCTCAAAAACTACTGGAGCAAAAATATTCCTGGTGCCATGACTAAATAGTGCTGACTGCAAAAATCCCAGATAAATGAAACAATTTTCTACTGGCCTTGAGTTCAGGATAGGCATCTCGTAAACTGCTAGTTCTAAAATGTTCTATCTTTGCTAGGATGTAGTCATGCAGGAGTTCTATACTTTAGGTCTTCCTGGAATATGTATGTAAGGAAAATATTTTACTATAAACTATTAAGAATACATCACTGTATTTTGTGGCATGGTGTAAATCACAGGTATTGCATAACAATGATATTCAAAGATGCTGGAAGGACTAGCTAATGATTGCTAAATTAAGTAACACAATTTGTAAAATTACTAAAGTACTTCATATGTATGGGCGGCATGGTGGCGCAGTGGTAGTGCTGCTGCCTCGCAGTAAGGAGACCTGGGTTTGCTTTCCGGGTCCTCCCTGCATGGAGTTTGCATGTTCTCCCTGTGTCTGTGTGGGTTTCCTCCGGGTGCTCCGGTTTCCTCCCACAGTCCAAGAACATGCAGGTTAGGTGCATTGGTGATCCTAAATTGTCCCTAGTGTGGTGTGCGTGTGTGTGTGGGCCAAGCGGTGGGCTGGTGCCCTGGCCGGGGTTTGTTCCTGCTTTGCACCCTGTGTTGGATGGGATTGGCTCCAGCAGACCCCCGTGACCCTGTGTTAGGATATAATGGATTGGACAATGACTGACTTACTGACTTCATATGTGAAATATGTGAAGTATTCCGTTACAAAAGTGACAAATTCATTTCATGTAAAAATAAAACATGCAAATTAGCCAAGATATCCAAAATGACTATTCTGATTCCTTTTGGTCTCTTTTATAGTACAATGCACCTTTCCCATAAGCAAAAATGCTATAAGATTAAAGAAGCAATTAATAGTAATGTATTTTACAAATAAGTCAATTAATAAAAATGGAATGTAGCTTGAACTTACCAAACCCTGCAATGTCTAAAACTCCAATGAAGCAAGATGATGTCTCAAATGGAAAGCACTGGTTCACTCTTTTTACCACGTGATCAAACAACCGGCTGTACACAGCTTTAGCCAAGGCATCACGTGCATTATTTGCCTGTTCCACTTTCAGGGGTACCCTGCAAAACAAAACAAAAACTCCAACTAAGAATTGTTCAATAAAGCATAATCATTACAAAAAATAAAACTAGAAGTCCATGTATCAATCTATTACATTCAAATAAAAACCATACTTTTCACAAATCTTACTCAGAAAATGAAAAGCAAGATATTAAACATATATATTACCAAGCTTCATAATGCTATTAGACTGAAAATAATACTGAACTAGGCCTGAAAACTCATCTTCCATCTCTTATATTTTAGAGGCAATGTTTTTACATTTAATTTTGCTAAAACTGACGCTTCAGTACTACTTCAGCTCTTGGCATCAGTTAATTGCAATGCACATGTTGTTCTTTTTTTATTCTTGCTGATACCATTACCCACTAATACTGTACTGTGATATACAATGTGCTATGCGTCAGCTCTTAGCATCAGTTAACTGCATTGCACATGTTGTTCTTTTTTTATTCTTGCTGATACCATTATCCACTAATACTGTACTGTGATATACAATGAAATTGTAAATAATTTTATTTTACCCCATTATAAAGTGTTGTTTTTAAAGTGCATTACCATAATGGTAATTTTGAAATATTTTATTTACAAAAAAGATCGACTGATCAAAATTATAGAATTACACATTGTAAGATATGGCCGGCTATGTACCCCGGCCAATACCCCCAAGCCGCCAGGTGGAGCCCTCCTTGCAGTATGGAGGTTCCCAGAAGACCAGCAGGGCATCATGGACAATGGAGTTTTTATGCACCGCCCTGCTGGATGCCATGGGGGCCACGAGAGGGAGCTGCAGGGAGGACCGAAGAGTTCTTCGTGCCCTATGACCCGGAAGTTCGTCATAGGAAGAGCGACGGACTTCCGGGGTGAGAAAAAGCAGTGTTTTCCCTGACCCGGAAGGAATATGGATTTGTGGACTGTTGGATTGGGAACACTTCCGGGTCGGGGGATATAAAAGGACTGTGGGAGCTCCCAGATGGCGAGCTGAGCTGGGTGGAAGGGTGGCAATGCATCTGGGAGCTGGAGGATTGTTTATTGTATTTTTGTGATTCATTATTGGAGTATTTGGGAGTGGAGCGTGCTTTGTGCACGTTATTATTATAATAAATAATATTTGGACTTTTATCTGGTGTCTGACGTGTAGTCTGAGGGTACAAGGGTGCGAGAAAACCCTAATTCTGTCACAACATTTAATTTATTTTTGATTTTGATCATGAATATTTCAGACAGTTCACAAAATTTGTTTATCATAGTTATTTCATGTTTTGTGGATTAGTGTTGTCAACAAAGGAGATAATTTTAAAGTTCCAAACATTTCTGTGGCAAAAAATGAAGCAATACTTTAAGATATTTGAATGCCCTTAAAGAAGAAAAACTAACATAGTAATAGACCACTTTCCAGTTAAAAAAATTACATCTTTGCTGGCACAAACTTCAGTGCTTAATTCAACAAATATAACAAACAAGTGATAATGACATAATGCGTAAACTGAGTCGAAGTGATTAACTGAAACAGAAACAGCTATGTAGAGGGAATGAAACAGGGAAAGAGACAACCATACTGAAAAGAGGAGAATGTGGTAGATTTGGTGGTTTAAGCTGCAAATCTTGCATCATGCCGAAAATGAGAATATAGACAAGACACAAGGTGGTCATTCTTTCATCATCTCAAAGCAAAACATTCATACCAAACAGGAGCTTCCATATGTGTTGTACAAGCTCTTGTGTAGAAGTACAAACAAATGGACAAGGACATTAAACACACTGGTTGGCCAGGGAAACTGAATGCAGCAAATGAGAAATACATCAAGATTATTTCTTTTCAAAATCAGAAGATGCACAGAACCACTATCAGCTCAGAATTGGCAGATAGTAGTGGGATCCTGGTACACCCATATATACTCCAGAAAAGTCTTTTTAGAACTAGTCTTCTTGGTGACCAAGCAGCCATTCCTCTAAGGAGGAAAGAAAAACAAACAACATACCTATACACAAAAAATACAGGACTGGGGTGCAGAAATATGGCAGCAGGTGCTCACACAAACACTTGACAGAAGGTACTTAGTCCACCAAAGAGCTGCAGAATAGTACACGGATGAATGCCTGAAGGCAACAGTGAAGTGCTGTGTAGGCTCTCTGTACGTTTGGGGCTGCATTTCCACAAACAGTGTTGGTGATATGAAATTGATGCCCCCCTCACTGATGATAAGTGCAGGCAGATTCTTATCCATCATGCAGTACCACCAGGAATGCGTCTGATCAGTCCCAGCATCATTCTGCAGCATGACAGCCACCCCAAGCACATGGCCAAAATCATAAGAAAACTATTTACAGAAAAAAGAGCGGTGTTTAAGATTTAAGTTTAATGTTTAAATATTTACTTGGAACTGGTTTTGAAATCATAGAATGGCCATCAGCATCATATTCAATTCAAAATAAGAAAAGATTGCTGAACTTGTTTAAATGTTACCTATGCAAGAAGAATTAAATATAGCATATCTATAACATATTTTGTGTAAATATGCAGATGTGTCAAGTATTTTATTATACTATTAAAAATCATTTGATTTCTTTACTGTCTAGTCATACATACTTATAAGAATCACTTAAAAAACAAAAAGCAACCAAGATGAATAATTGTATTTTTTATCTAAAAAAGACAAAAAGATACATTACAAGAAGCATAATGCTTCTGCTTGTGATATGTTTAGTGGTTTGATGGCTTAACATGACGTCTTACTGCCTACCCAGCATAACCACGTCCAACACCCAAAGTCTGAGTGATGTAAAATGCAGGTATCACTGTTACACTGAAAAAAAGAAAAAAAAATTGGTATGGAATGGTCCATATAGTACTTTCATGTAAATTTCTCTTTAGTGATACCACAGAAGATCACTTATTTGAAGTGTTTACAGTCAAATGTACTGCACAATAATATGCAATCAAGTACATATACTTTGTGAGACCTTTTGAGAGCTTCCCATACGGGACTACACGCAACGGCGCGACTGCTGCATATTTTGAGGGTTGCTTGTCTGTCGTCAAGGCAACCGCAGGTTTCAGCGCCACAGAAACAACTACAAGCTGACCACTGCCAGACGCAAAGCACTGGTCGCCCAATGGGTGATGCAGGGAACATTATAATTTGCCCACTGACTTGGTCCCAACCCTACCTGTTTACTGTGCTTGTGTATAGTAAAATGGTAGATCCCGCTATAATAAACAAACTTGCTGTTCCTGTTTTGAATTGAATAAAGCTGGTTTTGCTAAAGTACTGAGACTCAGCCTCATCTTTGGGGTGCAAGACACCAACTCACACGACACAATTTATGTAAGTACATATACTTGTATATTTATTATGCATACAAATACACAGATAAATAGATTGGTACAGGGGTGGATTAATGATTCTGTGCATGTTGGCCTTTACAGATCTAGGTGTATGTTTGTAAGCATTCACTGATCTCTCTTCATCATCCAGTATGTTCTCTGGTAGGGCAAACATACTGTCAGCTAAATTTCTTTGAGTGTGTAAGTGGATGTGCGTGCATGTATATTTAACTAAATTATATTTGTCAAAAACTACTTGTGCAAAACCTTTGCAAGTCAGTAGGCCTGGTCCTATGGCTAACCAGAGCAGACTGTGAAAATCCCGGTTAAATTAAACAATTTCTATCCCAATTGTTGGATACAGGTTAAATATTTTTTGAAGAAAACAGTACTATACCAAACTGGACTAAAAACAATAGACCTAGAGCCTACAATAAGACATCATGATGCATCTTGTTTGAAAGAGATATGTATAATGATAGGTTTAAAAAATAATTGACCTAATTTTCCATAGACACACACAAAGACAGACAAACATACAGACACCATACTAACATTTTACTAGGTGTAAGAATCTGAATTTAATAGCAAAATTTTGATCCCATCAAATAGAATAAGAAGAGTCAAACATGCTAGGGTTCAACAGTTTAAAATATGCTTGAATGTAAATGCAATTTTCAAATGGTTTCAGTTTAAAACGGCACAATGATTTACAAAACATTGCCTCAGATGAAAACTTGACAAGGGGAACTTTATATACAGTAATTGCACTAAAAAGGTTTTGGCTCTAAACTAATCTACCAGGGCTCATTGAAAAATTAGTCTAGTAACCCATTCACCATTTCCCGCTATTGTGAGGTCCACTAGTGAGTAAACTTGGTCCAAAAATGCACTCTGGCTTTGTTTGAAACAGAAGAAATTTTACATACTGCATGTGTTAGCTGTGAAAATATTTTTTCACTTAAACAGAATGGATTAACAGCTAACATTATACTAGAGGCAGCAGTTCATAAAATGTATGAGTGGATGAAAAATGTATTACAAAATAAAATCTATAAATTTACTAATGTAATGTGATGATGTATTTAAAAACCCTATACAACCGGTAAAAAACTTTGAAATGGATAGAATGCACTAAAGTGTTTTAAAGAGATTCTGATTACAGTGAAACATAAATATTGCAGTGGCATTGTAAACCAATGGTTAGTGTTGCCTCATGGAGCCAGTGTTCTTGGCTTTTACTCATTGCCTATGTGGAGTTTGCATTTTCCTTGCATGTATGTTTGTTTTTGGTTCCCTCAAAGGCATACATGTAAAGTTAACTAATGATTTTTAATTATCCCAATGTGAATTTAAGGCTGTGTGAGTTAGCTCAAAGTAGACTGGCAACCTGATTTGTTCATGCATTGTGCCCAGTGTAACCCTGAAATTAACTAATGTACTGTAGATTCAGAATGATATTATCAAAAATATCCAAAAAGTTGTAGTTTCCCATTATTCACCAACAATATGTACTCATATTAAGAGTGTATATGCATTAAGAATGTATATGTTGAGATGCATTTCTCAAACTAATACCCTAAAGTAACTTCTAGTTCATTTTAAAGCATGAATGTATGCCTGGTTTAAAATTAAAAAGTATACCGTTTATTTTGAAACTGGCATAATTTCTAGATTACAAACAAAATCCAAATGAAATATGATTAGTCACCTAAGAAGCATTTATTTGATAGGCTGCAAAATGCTCTTTTGTTTTGGAGAATCACTGCTTTACAGAAACTTTAATATTTGGAAAGAGGACTTAAAAACATGGTGGCACGGTGGCAGCACTGCTGCCTTGAAGTAAGGAGACTTGGGTTCACTTCCCCTGCATGGAGTTTGCATGTTTTTTTTTTTTTGTTCTTTATTTCGCCTTATGCAATTTCTTATATTAGGAATTTGTTAGTTTTTGCATACCCTTTGGGGTCAGAACGCAGGGTCAGCCATTGTACAGTGCCCCTGGAGCAATTGCAGGTTAAGGGCCTTGGTCAAGGGCCCAGCAAAGTAGGATCTCTTTTGGCAGTGACAGGGATTCGAACCGGCAACCTTTGGGATACCAGTACAGATCCTTAGCCTCTTAGCCTAATGTTTTTCCCGTGTCAGCGTGGGTTTCATCCGGGTGCTCCGGTTTCCTCCCACAGTCCAAAGACATGCAGGTTAGGTGCATTGGCAATCCTAAATTGTCCCTAGTGTGTGCTTGGTGTGTGTGTCCTGTGGTGGGCTGGCGCCCTGCCCGGGATATGTTCCTGCCTTGCGCCCTGTGTTGGCTGGGATTGGCTCCAGCAGACCCCCCGTGACCCTGTGTTAGGATATAGCGGGTTGGATAATGGATGGATGGATGGACTTAAAAACGTGCATCTACATTTATAGTTCAAGTTCATTTAAATGTCTAGGTAACTTACATAAACCAGAAAGCAAGAATAGTATTAGACTATTCATATTACTTTCATATTCATCAGTAATTTGCATTAAAAACTTCCGATTCACATATTAGGAGGAATGTGGACTGCTGAGCATTTCTTACGTCTCTTTTCATAACTTTTAAAATCCAAGAACATAACACAATACTTAACATGAACATATTAAAACAGCTGACTGATTAACAGACAAAATGTGGATTTTTGGCATAGGAACACTATGTATACCATAATGAAAAGAGCGCAGAAAGCACTTTTTTCAGATTGCTTGCTTTCCTGCCAGGTGAGTCAGACAGCATGTAAAGCA
The DNA here is from genome assembly GCA_026402145.1 of Polypterus bichir lapradei. Taxonomy (NCBI): domain Eukaryota; kingdom Metazoa; phylum Chordata; class Cladistia; order Polypteriformes; family Polypteridae; genus Polypterus; species Polypterus bichir. The sequence continues at coordinate 37,547,158 of JANRMT010062791.1, forward strand.
CTATCACGCAAGATTTAGCATAAGCTGATAAAATGTTCTTTCAGTTTAGAAAAAAAGGCTGAAGCATGCTTGAAAAAGCAAAAGAAAAAAAAAACAAAATCTGGAGAACACTGTAAAGAAAACAAGTGTTCTTTTTTAAATTATAGTATTCTTTTATAACACCTACTTTTAAATGTAAACATAATGGTAATATATTTCTTATTACTATAAAAAGAAACAGTTTAACTGTGTTGATATTGTTGGCTAACATTTTGTAAAGGTAATTTTTCTTACTTAATAACCGTGCCTTTGGTGCCCCCTGCTGTTGTCAACATTACTCTTGTTGTCAGACTGACTCGCAAGTCCTCTTCACAAAGGCCAAGTAGCTCTGCACAGTTTTCTAGAGTTTGACTGGATTTATTCTTTAGGATACAGCCACCTGCAATATTTTAGATTGCAAATGAATTTCATAAGAATATCTGCACAATATTTTTAGCTATGCATAGCATACATTTTTCTTATCATACTCATCTCTTCTCATTTTCAATCAGACTTAAAACTTCCAAAAAATGAAAAATGTGGCACTTGCCTTAATTAAGTTAAATCATTCAAGTTTTACTGTATTATGACAAATGCACAGCAAGTACCTTGAAAGAGACAGGCTCAAAGATAATTTTCTTTTGGTTATAGAAATTTAAAGTCTTTTTTTATAGGACAAAGTTAATGACACTATGATAAATAGTTTGATATATACTTTGATCAACTATTACATATGAAATCATTTTAATGTAAGCTCTCTCTTTTTATTCAATGGGCATTTTTGGTTTTTCAAGTCAATACTTATTTCTTTTAAGGAAAATATATAAAGAGGTTAGACAAACCTGATGTACTGCCAGCTTCTTCAAAGTCAATATTACCCAGATGAAGGACTCCAGCAACAACTCTGAAGAGATCCAACTTTTCAACATCATTCAGGCCTATTTTTTTCATGGCTATACACATCCTGTTGAAATCACCTTGATCATCTAACAATGGGTCTTTCAATGAACCTTCTTTTAAATGCTAAAATATTTCAAGACAAAAACATATTTGTTATTTGACTAACAGTGGTAAGGTATCAACATAAATACAACATGTAAAAAGCTTATCTCTATTGAAATAAACATCTCTGGAATTCACTTTCGCGCCTATTGTTTGGATTAACAAAGATAGATATCTTTCAAACTGACAAACTGTATAATTCAAACCCATCATTTTCTTTCTTGGAAAATTTATGTTAATTCAGTTAAACAATGGTTGTGGCTAGTTAATTGACAAAATTGGTATAAAAGATAACTATAGTAAAGAAGTAAGATGTTTTGCTCATAATATAATTTAGTAATAAGAAAAAAAGTGATTTCATATTAACTCAAAGTATAAATTCAATCTCAAATACTTTTCCTACATTATATATGTCTGTCAAATGTAGCAGTTCACAAATAGGCAAAGATTTCTTAATGAATTTAAGATTATGAATTAAAGCGCTCTTCCATAAAACAAACATGTTAACATGTCAGGCATGTTATCTCAGTGTCTTCTATTCCTGTTTTAACAATGAATGATATTAAATGATTACGGATTCCCTTGGCAGGCCCTAACAAGAGGATCAGTGACTCCTTAAGAAACCAAATATTACTAAATTTCATACTAAATAAATTGTTCTTAAATTAAACTCCAAAAATTTGATCATGCATGTGAAAACAACATTTTTTACTTATGGTTTCATGGCAAAATGTGTAAAAGTAGCTTTAATACAACACAGTTTTTCTACCTTGTCAACTCTACCAATGCATTTAAAAAAAAAAAGAAATGCATATTTAGCAGAAAGTTACATGGATAGTAACGAAAATTTGATGTGCTCAGAAGAAGCACAGATAATACAGTAATCCCTCGCTATATCGCGCTTCGACTTTCGCGGCTTCACTCTATCGCGGATTTTATATGAAAGCATAACTAAATATATAACGCGGATTTTTCGCTGTTTCGCGGGTTCTGCGGACAATGTGTCTTTTTACTTCCTGTATATGCTTCCTCAGTTGGTTTGCCCAGTTGATTTCATACAAGGGACGCTATTGGCGGATGGCTGAGAAGCTAACCAATCAGAGCACGCAGTTAAGTTCTCCTGACTGAGAAGCTAACCAATCAGAGCACACAGTTGAGCTCCTGCGTGCTGAATGCAGTGTTAACCAGGAAGTCTCATTCAGCATCAACGTGTTTCGCTGTGTAAAGAGTTGTGCTCTTTAGTGTTTATCTTTGTGCATAGTCAAACCCTTCATTATGGCTCCAAAACAATCTGCTACTGCTTCAGGGGCCGTGCCCAAGCGCAAGAAGAAGATGTTAACGATTGCCGAAAAGGTAAACGATTTGGATTTGTTGAAGGCTACGATTCTTTTTATTTAAAATGTAGGAAAGGAATATAAGATCTACGGCTGCAGTGTCCTTTTAACCAGGGTGCAAAACGAGTTGTAAGTGGATGTAATAAGGCAGTAGTCTGGATGGAATCTGCTTTAGGGATTTGGATTGAAGACTGCCAGAAGAACAACAACGGCAGTGCTACACAATCGCCTGAAGTGGCTCCTTTACAAGGGCTGTAACGCTCTCCTTTGTTGTGCAGTAAAATTAAACTCACTGTTATCGGACAAGTCATCGTGTCATTGTTGGTGAGTAACCATAAATAATTAATACATTTACTGTATACTATTTTTCTTGCAATGTACGTATTTATTGCTGGTGACCTGTCTATCGTAATGGCTGTAACATATGTGATATCGGAGACACTCAATATCTTTAAAATAATATTTAGGTTTTACTGTATATAAACAGTGTGTGTTTATATACATAATTTCAATGAATCTTACCTAATATCTAAGAGAATACAAAGGGATTATGCTGTATAACGCTGCGGGGAATATTTATAAACAGTGCGGGAGAGTTTATAAGGGCTTAAAATATATAAAAATAACCATACAAACATATGGTTTCTACTTCGCGGATTTTCACCTATCGCGGGGGGGTCTGGAATGCAACCCCCGCGATGGAGGAGGGATTACTGTACAAGTTAAGGAAAGATAGTCTTAATCTACTATAAGTTATGTACAAGTGAGGCCTCATGTGGAGTACATTTTTCACTTTTGGCACCCATATTACAAAAAAATAAAAGATACAGGAGACCTAGAGAGAGTCAAGAGAAGAGCTGCTAGGCTGGCTTAAGGGACTGCAAGATATGAGGTGTGAGGAAAGTTTGAACACAGTGAACATTTTCAGTACATGCAAATGAAGATTAACAGGTGACATGACTGAATTTTTCAGAAGTATGAAGGGAATTAGTACCGTGGATCATGGCAGTTTTTATTTTAATAGGTTTCTCAACTAGCACATAGGAACACAGGTGAAAGATGGCTAAGGCAATATATCCACAACATTTCATCACAAAGAAAACTATACACACAAGAAATAAGTTCCCTAATACAATGGTAGACTGTAGTACTTTGTGTATCTTCAAAATGTGATTCAGTGAATTGAACTGGAAAAATGTTTTATTGGGCTGAATTATCTGTCCACTCCAAAATTTTTCTAATATTCTAATGTGACTAGAAAAGCTAGATAGACCAGTATTCAGAGTCACCACATGCACCTCTGAGCAAATAAAAATATATTATGAAGTTGATATGAGACATGTAATATGGAACACATAAATCCATGTTCCAGTACTTTACATATGCAGATGGTCACTCAGCCTAGGAAGCTGTTCAGCCATCTTTCTAGCTCAAATTAACCTTACATTATGCCACCCCATGCAATTACTCTAAGTAATTTTTTCAGAAAAACATAATAATGATGATAGAATCAAGTAAACATATGTAAAAGGAAAGCAAGACTTGGAATGTGGATGCAAGAATATACCATACAAACAAAGGTCTACAGTAACATGGTCAAGTTCCACATCACTTGTCACTTTTCTGAAAGCCAAGTGCAAACTGATGTCAGCTTCATTCAAGCTGGAAAAGGTAGGTAGTTAAATCTGCCTTTTTACTTAATTACACTTATTTTAACTCCAGTTTGCTAAATGTTTTTTCAATTATAATATAGGCTGCAACTTGAGCAGCTGTTATTGGTAAAAAGCTAGCATGAAGACCTAATTGTTGTGTGGGAAGCTGTTGAAGTATTATATTTTTCTTTTACCAATTACATTTTTATCAGATATTACTAAATTTATTTTCCACATAATAGAAGCAGTGGATTATTTTTTTCTGTCATAATGTATATTATTTTACTTTTTTTAAATTTACATTTTAGTTATTTTTAAAGTTATACAGGCAACTGGCAAAGTAAAAGAAACACCAACATAAATTGTCATAATAATGTGTTGTAGCGCCATTATTTTGTTCTAAATTATTCAAAGGTTTAAATTAATGACATGATTTTAACTATTTATCAAGAGCAAAGCCAATTAGTATGTGTAAATTATCGGTATTTAATTATTTAATTGACCACAACTGCATAAAATATCTATTTTAACATTTTTATCCCACATTTTTTTAAATCAATAAACTGTATATTTAAGGTACAAATACAGCATTTTCAATAAATTTTTTTGTGTAGTCTGAAAGTGTGTAAGTGTAATATAAGAGTTTAAATTTATAGGTGTAAACAGGTAACATAGTTCACAATTATTTTAAATTTATTTTAGATATTGAACTTCTGGCAGCCTGCAGAGAAGAGTTTCACAGAAGGCTTAAAGTTTACCATGCATGGAAATCAAAGAATAAAAAACGTAATGCTGAAACTGAGCAAAGAGCTCCTAAATCAGTAACTGATTATGGTATGTTTTTGAAATTTCACTGGATAAAATATTAGCTGACCTCTCTTTAGCATTCTGTTTTTAAATGAAAGAAACACACTCCAAAGCTCATCAGTATATTCAGAGGCAGAAATTGTATTTGAATGCAAGCATCTCCTCTTCTGAGACTTTCAAGACCTGGAGACTGTTTTGCTTGATAAAGAACAGTTCAGATTTTTTTTGTTTGAGTTTGACAAGAAAGAAATTTAGAGCAAAGCAGCTAGAATTATGGGTTTTGAATACAACTACATCATTCCAGTTTACTGAAATGAAAAAGACAAAATCTGTGAATCTATTGGAGTAGAGATAAATGATTTATGCACAATTCCGAATTCTTTCCTGAAAATGTGTGTCATTGGAATAGTCCATAACAAGTACAGGGAAAAATTAAGTCGTCACATACTGTAACTTCCACATAAAAATTAAAAGAGTGATGTTTAACCTTATTGTTATAAGCCTTATGATGTAGGCTTATTGATGTAAATTGTATTCATGTACAGCGTATATGTATCTACAGTAGGTAAACTAAAACTTTTGAGTTTGAATCCAAAAAAGATATTTTACTCTTCTGATTTTCTTATTGGCCAAAGATTAGCTCCTGTGTACTAACTGTGAATTACAAGTTTCTAGCATTCATTATTTATATAGTTTTTGTCCTTTTTTCAGAACAAGGTTAGCATGGGTAATGAAAACTGCAAAATCAAGAATTGGGCTTTAATTATTTTTTCTAGGTTTAAATATCATGTGTTTATCAATCTTAATTGTATATTTTATAGTAATATATTTGTAACTAAAATTCTTTTTTATTTAATACATTGGTAAGATCAATTTTTGACAACTTACTTATACAGCAGGATTATAACCTTTTTCCTTCACATATTTTTTTAAGGATTGTTCTTTTATTTTTTTATGCCATAATATGTTTGTTTTCAGATCATGCACCTTTTTTGAAAAATACATGTAAGTGGAAATGAATGTAATAACTATACTAATATTTTTCTTTTCCAAGCCACTTTGCTAACCAGGTGACCTTCTCTTTCTGTTTTCTGTTTCTTTTTGTGTCAGTGCTTATCTGCTTTATGGCTTTGTCTGTGGTTTTAATTTATTTTATATTTTAATATTAAACCTACATATTAGTCAGTTGCACAGCAACCAAAACCAAATGTAGAATTTACTGTAGCTAAATTGCATTTTCTACTAAAAATGTTTCTTTTATATGTAAATCTGTATTACTGGCCGAAAATTTTAAATTATGTGGTCAGGCTTTCTATTATATCCTCTTTATCAACTATGAAATGGGTAGTAGTAAATATTGTATGTTTGCTTGCAAATTTCTCATTGAAAGAGCCTTTTACTGTCAGTAAACAATTTTCAGTTATAAAACTCTTTGCACAACACTTTTTATTCCATGATTTTACTACCATTTTTTAATTTATGGGAAGCTTTGTGATTGTGAAACACTTGCCTTCTCAAAACAGTTTCTTCAGTAATTTCAACAAAAACAATGCAATGTACAGGGTGGGCCATTTACCTGTATATGGATACACCTTAATAAAATGGGAATGGTTGGTGATATTAACT
>JANRMT010062791.1:37578596-37593739 GCA_026402145.1 Polypterus bichir lapradei
ATTTAATCCACGGCTTCTCCGCTGTTTTATTGTTCTTTTATTATGATTATAGTTATTGTGTAGGTATTTTAGACTTACTTTACATTGTTCAGGTACCCATTTCCTTTATCGTTCCAACCATACTCCTATTAACATGTCTATCGAGGTGATCACCATCGATCAAAGAACTGTCACTTACCAAGTGGTTTCCATGCCCAGAGATGGTACCTGCCTTTTCCATTCTCTTCAATATTACATATTGCACGGTCATATCAGGCTCAGTCTTGATATCCGGAGGAACATTGTGTGTTATGTATTGAATGACTGGGACAGGTTCAAGGTGTGGACTGATGACGGTACAGGAGATAATTATACTACACAGGAGCACTAGAAGAGTGAAATGCTTAAGCCCTTCACCTATGGTTTTGCATGTGAGTTGATGGCTGCCGCTGAATTGTTCGGTTGTCACTTTCAAGTGTACCGAAATGGCCAAATATTTTACACCTTTCGACATCCGCCAATGCGTTTTAAACATCTTAGATTCACAGTTGACGATTTCAGTAGTGGACACTTTGATGTTTATGAATGTTTAAACTCTCAAAAGCTGGATGTGAAGTTATCGATGAAACCGGTTGTATGCTTACTATGCTTAACAGATTTCCGAATGTCACTTCAAGAAAAGTCCTGCAAATACTGTTGTAATTGAAACAAACCATGAAACTCAAACCGATTATGACAGCAGCAATCCAAGCTGTGAGATTTGAAACACAATTACTTTTCACATGGCCAACTGTACGTTGCATGCTCAAGAGTAAGCTCAGCGCACAGCTTGGTCATATTACAACTGGAGGGCCGAAATGACAATGTGGTATACAAAGAGATCCTTAACAAATAATTATTGGTATATTTTCTCTCAGTTTAAAAGGGTTTAATTTTCTTCTTAATAAAAATTTTAAGGCAGTACTTCGCCGCTGCAAAGCGCGGGTATTTTGCTAGTGTATATATTATATATATATATATATATATATATATATATATATATATATATATATAAGCTTGAGAGTTACCTTACTTGATTTTAAGTTTCTTTACAGAGGGAAGGCCAAACAATGTATGACTTCAGAAAGTTTTCTGGGAGAAGATAAAGCATGCATAATGTATACACAGTGGATTCAGAAAGTATTCGGACCCCTTCACTTTCAAATTTTGCTATATTGCAACCTTTTGCTAAATTTACTTAAATTTGTTTTTTCCCCCCACATCAAGCAACACTCAAAATCACAGAATGACAAAGCAAAACAAGAGATTAAGGGAGTTATGGAAAATTTATTAAAAATAAAAAACTGAAATATCACATCTGTATTCAGACACTTTGCTGTGACAGTTGAAATTTGGTTCAGGTGCAACCAATTCTATAGATCATCTTTAAGATGTTTCTGCATTTTGTTTGGAATCCACCAGTGGTGAATAAAATTGTTTGGACATGACTAGGGAAGGTACAAACATGTCTATATAAGGTCCCACAGCTGACCTTATATAGACAAAAGAGCAAAAACTAAACCATGAGGTCTAAGGAACCTCTTACTTGTCACATCATACCCATGACTTCAGGCAGTAATCGCTGCCAAAGTTGATTCAACTAAGTACCAAATAAAGGGTCTGAATACTAACATTTAAATGATTTTAGCACAAAGCTGCAAGAAAAGAAAATGTGTTAAAAGTTAAGGGGCCTTGAATTCTTTCTGAATCCACAGCATGTTTAGAATTTGGATTGTTTAAGGATTTACTGGTTGGACTTGATTTTGTTAATTAGAAAAAAACTGAGCTGGTATAATAAGAAGTTAACTACTGCCTGAAATTACAACTGATCATGCTTTACAAGTAAAAGGAAAAAAAATCTCTCTACAACCTCTTTGAGGTCTAAACGTTTTCTGTAACAGACTGATATTTTAGACCACATCTCATAGTGCATTACTGCCGCTGGAAAACAATGCTAATAAAACTATATACAATGCATATACAATTTTATATAGTAATGATTAGGTAATTCAATTAAAAGAAAACAGAAAACATATATATGCATACCTCAGGACTTTTCCTGTTCTGTAATATCTGTTTATCAGTTTCCTTGGTTGCAAAAAACCTGGTGCAGCCACGATTTAAATACTAAAAAAGGTGGGGGAAGGAGGAAAGAGAAACAAATAGCTTTGGTTACAAATAAAAAAAAATATAATATACAGAAATGTATCATACAAAATACCAAGAAAAACAATAGAAAATAGATATTAAATTGCAATACACTACAGAACTGCAATACTTCATACAGTGCCAAACAAGTTAAAAATGTTAACATTATCAAACTGTCATGTAAATATCATGATAATATCATACTTGTATCTCTACCAGCTTGTCCTATCGCTACTATATATTTTGATTTCATTGTAAAAGAACTCTGGAGTCTGCCAGTAAATCACAATAAAATGGCAAACTAGTAATGAAGCAAAAATACAAAAAGTTATAAATTGTCCATGACTCAATGATGTTCCACTTCAGATCACATTGAAAAGGGCTATTAGGGTTAAACATTTATGGTGGCCCCAACAAAGCTTGATAAATAATGAAATGCAGTATCTAATAGGGCATAAGGTGAGCAGTAAAATTATGACACCAAAAAGACTGTATTTTATCTAGGCTAATTTTCAACTTATCAACTTATAGTATCTTGGTTACTGATAATATTTGTCAAACATGATTTTATATATAAAGAACAGTGGCAAGGCTTGACAGGGAGTAAAATATAAAGCCTAAACATCCAAAGTTTTAATTTACAAAGATCACAATGTAACATATAAATTCAAATCAAAATATATAGAAAAAAAACCAAGTAATTAAATCTTAAGATTAATAAAAGAGGAAAATGACTCAAAGTCAATATTAGCGTTGAGTCTGCTTCATGGCTACACAGTTCAGCTTCTGTGTTAATCCTGTTCCTGATTTTTTTTTTAAGGTGTGATGAAGATTAACAAACATTGTTAATTAATATTAACAGACCCTAAAATTAAATGTCAGATATGTTTATTTTATTATAATTGTCAACATTCTTATCTGTTCTTCAATGTATATTCTTCTGCATTAGTCTAAAATTGTTCTAATAATGATAGTACACCAAAAACATTTACCAAATATAAAAATACTATAATGTTGGTTAAACAGACCTTAGGGGTAGAAAGACAGCACTCATCCATCATTCTAAACACGTTGTTCCATGGCCGTGACGAACCTGGCATAGATCAGCTCAAACAGGTGCGGAGTGAGAGGGAGCTATTACGTCAGACACTATATAAGCAGTGGAATTGGTGTAGTCAGGTGTGGATTCTTGCAACACAAGAAGTATGAGACAGAGGAGAGGAACTGGAATAGGGCAAAGTGTGGAGACTCGGGTTTGGTCGTTGTGTAACCAATGGTCAGGTTAAGAGGCACTTCCCCCCAGTTTTGCATCACCTGACAGCAGCTTGCAAACCACAGAACCTGTAAACTGCAGCTCTAGTCAATATTGACTAACTATATTAATATAGGGCTAGTTTAATGTAACATTTTGCGTTCGGTTTATTTAAACACTACACAAGGCAATCTAAAGACAACATTTGAAACTGGATTTTTTTTCCCTCTTAAGTGTGTCAACCTCACCAGGGGCCTCATGCATAACGGCGTGCGTAGAATTCACACTAAAACATGGCGTACGGACAAAAGCGGAAATGTGCGCGAGCACAAAAAAATCCAGATGCATAAATCTGTGCGAACGCCAACTTCCACGTTCTTCTGCTACATAAATCCTGGTTAGCGTGAAAAGTAATGCACGTGCACGCACCTGCTGTCCCGCCCCATCTCCTCCCAGAATTACGCCTCTTTGAATATGCAAATCAATATAAATAGTCCTTAAGCTCAGCGTTCTGTGAAAAGGCAATGGCAAAAGCACAGGGGGAAATAGAAGAATTTCAGCAACTACCAAGTGGAGGCAAGGAAAAACGTACTATTTTTTGGTTTAAACAGTGGTATAAACAACAAAAGGAATTTGATCGAGTGACAGAGTGTCGGAGAAACTCAAAAGCACAAGTTCACAAAGTCGCACAGTGCCCGAAATAAAAAAGATGCTGTCAGATATCAAAGTCGCCGTGAAAAGGCGAGTCGTAGCCCACCTTCTGAGTGTCATATGAAAGCTTATTATTTCTTTCTCCAAGTAACCAATCGCCATACAATCAGCTCTGTAATAGACATTAAGCCATCTGTAAGCTTAGAATGCCGATTCTTCAAAACGTTTAAGGAACATTGAAATATCTTCATAGTACATGTCTAATTATTCCATCAATCTATCCTTCCCTTGTCGCGCCAGCCCCAGCAAGAATACAGCGTGAGGCAGGAACAATCCGTGAACGGAGCGCTGCAGCACTGTGTCCTGTGTCCAATGTTTAATTATTAACAATATAGATTATTTAAAGTTTTATCTTTATAATATAAAAAACATATTTTGCTGCATTTCATCTTAAAAATGATATCATCATCATATGTAAATATGCACTTTATAAAGTGGCTCAGGTTGTGCAATATTATAACTGTATCGCAAGTTTACAGTGAGGTAATTGTACTTATAAGTACAAAGCGTTCTACAAGGAGCAATTGATGGACTGATTGAGTGTGTTTATAGTTCTTGGGATGAAACTGTTTCTGAACCGCGAGGAAAGGCTCTGAAGCGTTTGCCGTATGACAGCAGTTCAACAGACAGCATGGCTAAGGCAGCGTGTGCTAGATGTTGTATACTGATAATTCTCTTTCCAGTCAAATGCTGTAGAGCTGTGATTCCTCACTCAGATACAGTGATATAAACACTCCGAGTGGTGCAGTGAGAGTAATATGGAAAAAGATGATCCGCTGTGGCAACCCCTAACGGGAGCAGCTGAAAGAAGAAGAAGGAAAAAGGTGCAGTGAGAGTAACAACGCTAAAGTAGCTATGGTATTTAAAATAGTCTGACCATTCTGTGGACCATTATATTGTTACAGGTTAAATACAATTAGATGCATTAAACTAATAAACAGATTGCGATTAATTTTAGTGTATTTAATAAGCCGCATCAGGGATGTGGATCTAAAAAAGAAATGGCAACCACACTGGAACAGTAGCACTGCTTTGAGCTGGGTGCCACCAGTTTGCGGAGAACTTGCGTACACCAGGGTTTGAGGTACCGTGAAAATGTGCGTGGCTTTACGCCAAGTTTAGGTTTTATACATCGCGGTTTGAACGTGGAAACATTCGTATGTAACATTTTTGTGCATACGCACCGTTTATACATGAGGCCCCAGGTCTGCTGTGGCCCCTCCAAGTATAGCCAGTTTGAAAACCATTGTGTTAGCCCATTTCTTGTCCACATTCTTCTCTTTACATTTTTTAACATTATTTAGCCCATTGTTATAACATTCTTAAAACTGGAAGTACTGGCCATAATGCAGGAAATGGCCCTGAACAGGTATCTATTACGGGGTTCACTCACACACATATCCATGTAAAATCCACCTGGACATAATTATGCCCACAATTGTGCTGCATTCTCAGTTTCATCAACCTTGATAATCTTTGATATTTATCAGGCAGTTTGCTTCCTACCCACTACTTCCTATCTTTTCTGTAACAGTCCTAACAGATTATATTTCCTTCCTCATTTTGTACTTCTCATTGACTTCTTTGCCTTTCCTTTCCTTTCCAGGCATTTAGTTTTATTTTCTTGCAGATCCCATCACATTCTGTTTAAAACAGTTGTTCTACATCTTAACTACTTTTGCCTCATCAGCATTTTAAAATCCTTTCCTTTTGGGTCTTAGCACTGTTTTAGAATTTTATCTGCTAATTATCGTGGAAAGTTTAATACCATTAAAAAGAAGCCTATAAAGGTATTCTTTTCAAAAATCAAAAAGCAACCAACAAAAAAGCTATATTTAAAAACAGACCAGTTATGTTTTGTTAGAAGCATATAGTAAGTATTAATTAACTAATACATTTCAAATTTATTTCATTGCTTGCTTTTTTTAATTTCTGACCTAGTATATCAGTAGATGTGAGACCCCCATGCAGTGGGAATTAGCACTAAGCTACATTTTGGGTTCTTGTAATTCATAACAGAAACATGGATACTTCTTTATAATATAAAAGCACACAAGTAATATATAAAAAAAATATGGAGAATAACCATATACCTAACAGGATAATTAGATATAAAACTGTTTCAAATTGATGATGACAAAGATCAATACTTGCCTTTCTGCTATTGGGCTAGGCCAATCAGGAAAATCAGCCTGGTTCCACTAGTACTAATAAGAAGTAACAGCAGCAGTAACATTTACTATATAGCACTTTTTGTAGAAAAACATAGTTTAAAGTGCTTAGTTTTTAAACAGTAAAAAAAAAAAAACAATTACAGAAATGTCAAATATAGAAAAGGAAGAATCTCTAACTAGGGTGAATGTAAATTAAGTTACAAAAATAAATACAGGTAGTTTGTAAATCTCTAATAATACTAAAGGAAATGTTAGTGTCCGATCTGATAGCACATTCTGTAGTCAGATGGCCAAAGAGGAAAGGAAAAAATATTTTAGCCAAAATATTTAGCTGAAAAAAGTGTTCCAAGGCCAAAAAGAGAACAACAGCCAATCCTGGTCATTCAACAGTACTAAAATTACAAGCACAAGGTTTCACAGGCCATGCAGCTTCTCCACTACTGTGCTTCATTTGTCTCACACGTCACACAGCCTCACATAACCCAGGATTTATAAATAGAACAAATATTAATAAATAAATAATAAAAAAAGAATGATGTTGTTTTCTTTGCCTGACTGAGATCTGATTGATCTAAACAGTGTAATGCAGCAGTTCTTATAAAAGCACGACTTAGTCAGGATGATAATCAATACCTCTAGATCTGAGGTCAAAATCCTATCCTAGAAAAAGTGGTTTGCTCTGTCAATATAAGAGGAAGCAGATGCACTCACTGAAGGATTTAGAATGTATTAAGGTCTTGCTCATGAGATCAGGTAAAGACAATCATGACAATAACCATCGGTGTGATGGCACTATGACTGCCAGCATTGCAATGAATGGTGATAGTGATAGCTTACAGATCAATGTCTATGTCAAATGCATCCTCAAATATGGCAATTAACATTTGATGGCCATAAAAAAAAAAAAGATTGTTTATATAAAAAGCAAATGGAGGTTCCAGTGACAGGCTCAAATCCTTTACACTCTGGAAGGACTGCTCCTAAAAATCCAGACGAGGATGCTCAATTGAGGTTTCCACTGACAGTCTACCAGGCACAACCCCCCTAAGACAAGCTGGAAGGAGATATTATTCATATGACTTGGAAGCATTTGTGTTGCATTTTTGATGCCCAAGAATGGCAGCTAGATCTGAGCTACTCATCCTATTACCAGTACAGTTCCAACAGAAGTGTAAAAAATGTGCCAAAAAATATCCATAAAAATATAACATAAGAACATTAGGGTAGTAACTGCCTTATTTAAGAAAGATTTTTGTTTAACTAGCTCTATATTTGTTGAAAGGTGCAATTACCATTTCCAAAAATTTAAAATTATTGACAACAAAATAACTCTTCTATTGTTTCTATGGAAAAAGATTAAGTTTGTTTGACTTTTTTATGAGTGAAACCAGAAAGCTAAAATATTTCCATTTTCCCATTTTCTAGCCCTCTCAACTAGGTCACTGTCACATTGGCCCTTTATTGTGATATAGATGGTCATTGCAGGACACACTTACACACACTCATACAGTATGTTAGACTTACCAACTGGCCTATCTTTTATAATAATAAATAATAATACATTTTATTTATACAAGGCGCCTTTCAGAGAACTCAAGGACACCAAACAAACAATAAATAAATAAATAAAAGACACAATTATAAACAACTTAAAACATCAGAAAATCTAAAAATTAAAACCAAACAAAACCACTATAATCAGGAGGAAGAAGAAAAAGCCATTTTAAACAAATGTGTTTTAAGTTTGCATTTGAAAGATGAATATGATTTGATATTTCGGAGATCCGCAGGTAATGAGTTCCAGTGCTTGGGAGCAGAATGGCTGAAAGCTCTGCTCCCCATGGTGGTTAGACGGGCGGGAGGAACGGTCAGATGGGTAGAGGAAGAGGATCTAAGGCTACGGGATGGAATGGCAACATGTAGAAGGTCAGACAGATATGGAGGTGTGAGGTTATGGATGGCCTTAAATGTTAGTAGCAGAATCTTAAAATCAATACGAAACTTGATCGGGAGCCAATGAAGCTGCTGCAAGACCGGAGTAATATGGTGAAAAGATGGGATTCCAGTGATGATACGTGCTGCAGAATTCTGGACTAACTGAAGCTTATGAAGAGATTTATTAGGGAGACCAAAGAGGAGTGAATTGCAGTAGTCCAGCCGAGAAGTGACAAGACTATGAACAAGAATGGCAGTGGTATGAGGAGTGAGGGAGGGGCGAATGCGATTAATATTACGTAAGTGGAAGTAAGCAGACCGGGTGATGTTATTAATGTGACATTGGAAGGATAGAGTACTGTCAAGGATGACACCCAGACTCATGACCTGAGATGATGGGGAAACAACAGAGTTATCAATAATAAAAGAAAGATTATTGGTTTTGGATAATGATGATTTTGAACCAATGAGGAGAACCTCAGTTTTGTCACTGTTTAATTTAAGAAAATTTGAAAAGAACCAGGATTTAATTTCAGAAATGCAGTCAATAAGTGAGGGTGGTGGAAAAGAGGAGGTGGGTTTACCAGCCAGGTAGAGCTGGGTGTCATCAGCATAACAGTGAAAATTAATGTTATATTTGCGAAAAATATTGCCAAGGGGAAGAAGGTAAATAATAAAAAGAAGAGGCCCCAGGACAGAGCCTTGGGGCACACCAGAAGTAACAGCAGTGGGTTGGGATGTGAAGGTTTTAAGCTGTATGAACTGAGTGCGGCCTTTGATACTATTTGTCATACCACTCTCCTTAATAGATTATCTTTGATTGGCATTACTCACACTCCACTTGATTGGTTTAGATCTTACCTCTCAGGCCGCACTCAGATCGAGAAGGATAAGAATAGTGATTAGACCAGAATCAGCAGCCATAAGGAGGTCATTAGTAATTTTAACAAGTGCCGTTTCTGTACTATGAAGGGGGCGAAAACCAGACTGGAACTTCTCATATAGATTATTGTGAGACAAGTGGGTGTGAAGTTGGATAGCTACTATTTTTTCAAGAATTTTGGAGATAAAGGGCAAGTTAGAAATGGGGCGAAAATTATTGAAATTAGTAGGATCACAACCAGGTTTTTTTAGTATTGGGGTTATAGCAGCAGTTTTGAAAGATGAGGGAATGATACCAGTAGTAAGAGAAGAGTGAATGATGGCAGAAATAAGAGGGACTAGAGAGGGGAGGCAGGCTTTAACCAAAACTGTAGGCAGGGGGTCCAGCTGACAAGTAGATGACTTGGATTTGCAGATGAGATCTGAAATTTCAGAGGAAGTGGGAAGCTGGAAAGAAGAGAAAGAGTGAATAGGCGAGTGTAGTTCAGAAGAAATACAGGAAGGATCTGGACCAAGGTGCTGATGTATCTTTTGGATTTTCTCATTGAAAAAAGACATAAGAGAATTACAGAAGGCAGTTGAGTAAAGGTGAGATGGTAAAGAGTCTGGAGGTTGTGTAACATTATTAAGTAAAGAAAACAAAGACTTGGTGTTACCTGTATTACAAGTAATTAACTGAGTGTAATAATTAGATTTGGTTTGAGCTATACAATCCTTGTAATAAAGTAGGTGATTTTTTTATGTCTTTGAGGTGTGGAAAGCAGACAGGAGGACCAGACGTACACTTGTACAGACATCCAAAGAGCATGAAAACTGTACACTGACCACAGCCGAGTCATAAATTCAAATTTAGGACTGGATATATATAAAATAATTTATGTACTCCCATCTTTGAATCTTTAAAACAAACAATCTCACAACACAATATTCATTTTACCTTGACTATATGATATGTTGTCAGTATGTTTTTCTCATTATTGGCTTAATTTAAAAGTAAACTATAGTACTCTCAAACAAGATATTTGCAAAAATATTGCCTGGGCATGACCTCTCAACTACTTTTTTCTGAATAATAAAAAGAAAAATTAAAAACGGAGGCAAGCACAAACTAAAAGGTGTTGAAGCATAGAGGTCACTGAGGAAGTTAATTTTGCTTTTTTAAATTTGGTTCCCATCTTAATGCTACTTGTGCAATAAAAAAAAATAAACAGAACTTTGAAAATCACAGATCCTTGTGCATTCTGTGCATGTATATATTAATATGTGAACACTCCTCCAAATTATTGAATTCAGGTGTTTCAGTCTTACACATTGATACCACATGCATAAAATCAAGCACATAGTCATACAATCTCCATTGACAAACACTGACAGTAGAATGGGTCGAACTAAAGAGCTTAGTGACTTTAAATGTGGCACTGTCATAGCATACCACCTTTACCTCGAGTCAGGATGAGAAATATGTGTTTTGCTAGATCTGCCTCGCTTAACTGTAATGATAGACGAGGTATTACTGTGAACTGGAAGTGTCTAGGAGCAACAACAGCTCAGGCATATAGTGGTGGACCACATAAACACACAGAGTGGGCCACCGAGTTCTGAAGCACACAGGATGTAAAAATCAGCTATTTCCTGTAGCGTCACCCACTACAGAGTTCTAAACTGCCTCTGTAAGCAACATCAGCAACAGAACTGTGCATCCAGAGCTTCACAAAGTATTTTTCTATGGAGGAATCTGCACAAAAGCTTAAAATTACTATGGGTAATGCCAAGCATCAGCTGGAGTGTTGTAACACTCTGTAATTAAACTCTGGAACATTGCAAGCATGTTCTCTAGAGTGAATGAATCACATTTCACTACCTGGCAGTCTGATGGATGAAATATGGGTTTGGTAGGTGCCGGGAGAATGCTTCCTTCTGGACTGTATAGTGCCTACTGTAATGTTTGGTGGAGTGGGGATAGTGATATGAGGGTAGTTTACAGTTTTGGGCCAGCCCCTTGACTCCAGTGAAGGGTACTGGTAATGCTACAGCATACAAAGATATTTTAGACAATTGTGCACATACAACTTTGTGGCATCAGTTTAGGGAAAGTTTTTTTTTTTGTTCCAACATGATTGTGCCCCTGTGCACATAGCCAGGTCTATGAAGACATTGAGCCCTGACCTCAATCCTATTAAACACCTTTGGGATGAATTATAATGTTGTTTGTGAGCCAGGTCTTCTTGTCAAATATCAGCACCTGACCTCTCAAATGCTCTTTTGGCTAAATTGGCATAAATTCCCACAGACACATTCCAAAATCCTGGGGAAAACCTTGTCAAAAGAACGAAGACTGTTATAGCTGCAAAAAGGTGGGGAAACAATTCAACAATGTCCAAGGTTTTGTAATGGGATGTCCAACAAACCCATGTAGGTGTGATAGTCATGTGTCCACAACGTTGTGGCCATATGGTGCACAAATATTTATTAACTAGACTTCCACCATACAGTAAATACTTACTCTGAAGTTATCAGGAGAGTTCAAATGAAATTTTTCTCTAATATCTTCAGAAGCACCAGCACATAACCGGTAAAATATATGATAGTTTCGCTCTTCCTTACTCTGCACACAGATCCTGGATTTCTCCAAAAGATAATGTGACACAAATCCTCCTACAACAGAATTCTGCAGGAAAAAATAAAAATATTTTTAAATTATGGTTACATTTCTTCATTTTCCTAACAATAAATATTTATTACCTTTTCATTAAAATGAATTTCTACAAATTTCCCAAATCGACTACTGTTGTTGTTTCGCACTGTTTTAGCATTTCCAAAAGCTTCCAGCAAGGGATTGGCTGGAAAAACAAGAAGAAAAAAGAAATTAATTGTAACACAGTAAAACAATAAAAAATAAACTATTATGCGATAATCATTGTATGTACTATACACGGTACACAATATAATATTTCCCATTTTTACTGTTTCTCTACAAATATTTCCTTCAATAAATTACAAATATAATAGCAAGCAGAAAAAGTGAAAGGGCTAAGATTAAAGATTTCTTAGGTGGCAAAAAAAAAAAGCAGAGAAGACATGCATTCACGTAAGGCTGTCATATTTTAAAGAAAAGCTTAAAAAATTGCTCAAAATGGATCTTACATCTGGGATAACTTTAATGAGAGTGGTAGCAAAGATGAAGCATTAAAAATATCTCATACAACACAGCAAATATGGATGTCAATACAGTCCAAGTGAAATGCTATACTCTTTGCCAAATAAGTAATGGTAAAAAATCAAACAAACTGTATTAAATTAGGATCACCATTTAAGACTGAAATGGATATATAAGACTAGCAGTTTAATTATTTATTTTAAATAAACATGTATAGAAACCTGCCTCCATGTTTTGGAAGTATCTTGCCACTTTGTGAACTCTTGTCGAGTCCAGGAGAATGTCGGTATATGTTCTTGTGAATCACAATACAGCAATATCTAAACGCTAGGAAGAATAATGTGTTTTGGATATTTTGAAATATGCACAGTAATATAATACAACTCTCTAAGCATGGGTTTGTCATGTAAAACAACTGAATGAAAATTAGTCAGCTATATGTACAGTTGTGCTTTAAAGTTTGTGAACCCTTTAGAATTTTCTATACAGTAATCCCTCCTCGATCGCAGGGGTTGCGTTCCAGAACTCCCCGCGATAGGTGAAAATCCGCGAAGTAGAAACCATATGTTTGTATGGTTATTTTTATATATATTAAGCTCTTAGAAACTCTCCCACACTGTTTATAAATATTCTCCGCTCAGTTATACAGTAAACCCTCGTTTATAGCGGTTGATCCGCTCCAGACAGATAAATGAATTTCCAAGAAGTAAGATTCTTTATTTATAAATCTAATATTTTCGTAGTTAGAGCATAGAAAACCTGTTTATGACCTTCTAAATACGATTTTTAACATTATTAGAGCCCTCTAGACATGAAATAACACCCTTTAGTCAAAAGTTTAAACTGCTCCATGACAAGACAGAGATGACAGTTCTTTCTCACAATTAAAAGAATGCAAACATATCTTCCTCTTCAAGGTGCGTGTCAGGAGCGGAGAATGTCAAAGAGAGAGAGTAAAGTAAACAATCAAAAATCAATAGGGCTGTTGCGCTTTTAAGTATGCAAGCACTGCGATAAAGCGGCGCAATGAAGGGATCAACGTGAAGGTAGCCTTTCAGCATTTTTTTACAGGTGCGTCAGTATCTTCTAAGCAAACAGCCACTGCGCAAACAGCCCCTCTGCTTTAAGGTCATATTTATGCAGAAATATAGAAAATTCTAAAGGGTTCACAAACTTTCAAGCACCACTGTATTTATCCTCCTGTAGGACTCTAGATCCAAAGCTATAAAAAGGTAATTTGTTGCTTCTTTATTTACTCCATTATTGCAACTTTTTGACAGTAAATATTTTCAGATCTTCAAATAAATTTTGGTTATGATTTATATAAGATAAAAGGCATCTTAATTACAAAATTTTTTTTATAACATGTCATTTATTAAACTAACAAAGTTATCCAATACCAGCCAGTACTACCTGAGAAGGTAATTGCTGTGTGTAAAGGTAATTGATCCCTTTACAGTGAAAATGGGTAATTACTGTCACCTTTAATGGTAAAGAATGCAATCAAATACTTTCTATAATTCAATATCAATTCTCAACAATACTATGGATAATTTTAGTCAATTTCCTCTTGCATATCTTCTTTATATCAAAAACACTTAGTATTTTAAAGCGTGAGCTGCTTTTTTCAGGCCCTGCCACAGCATTTGTATTTGGTTTAAGTCAGGATTTTGACCAGGCTATTCAAAAGTTAGGGCTCAGTATTGTTAAAGTTTAAATAGAGCAAAGCAGTCTATAATCAAACCTAGCTCTTTTAATCAGCTGATTTTAAATATCCTTTTCAATGGGCAGAATTAACTAGGGGGGAATTACTTTAGTACTTAGTGGTGTTAGATAATTATGTTAATTTGATAAATGAAATAATTTTTAAAATGTGTTATTTATTCATTTGGATGTCCTTTTTGTAATATTAGATTTTAGTTGATGACCTAAAAATAATAAGTGTAAAAAAACTGCAATAGAAGTGGAAGAGGGTAACATTTTTTTCACTACAGAGAAAATTGGTAGGCAATATTAATAAGGAACTGCGGTACTCTGATTATCTCAAATTATCTCAAGCTTTCAAAATATGGAAAAAAATAATCTGAAAACCACTAAAATTGCAAGCAATGTACAGCACACCATAACACACAAATTATTTTATAATTTTTTGCATGATTGACAAAAGTGACAGAAATTATATAATTAAGTAAATTAGAATGTAGCAGAAACATAAAAACAATTAGTTAATGATTATATAACATCAATGTATTTTGTGTATGTTTCTTAGAACAATAAACTTTTATTACTAAGCTTTAATAACATAATTATTCATATTAATTGTGTCTTTTTTTTCTTTCCAATATCCTTTTGTGGTGCTGTGCACCACTGCTACAGTACCTTGCTAAAGTAAATTGCAGCCACCTTCAGTGCTAAAAAGGATGAAAAATGCTATAATTAAGATGATACATGGTGCACCAAACCATATGTTTCGTCATATATAGATACTAATGAATAACCCTGACATATTTAAGTTAATTAGAATGTCTGTTTGGCCTGAACAGTCTCTTGGCCTCAGGACCCCCTAGACTTATAATTTTTCATGAGTCCACGTTAGCTAGAGTTTTTCGTTTTCTATTTAGCACAACTAAGTACAAGTAAATGTAAAGCAATGTATTGCTAATCATTAAGTCAACTAGCAAGGAATCTTGTTACAGTATATTGGGAGTAACCCTTTATTGCTTCTTATACAGTGGTGTGAAAAACTATTTGCCCCCTTCCTGATTTCTTATTCTTTTGCATGTTTGTCACACAAAATGTTTCTGATCATCAAACACATTTAACCATTAGTCAAATATAACACAAGTAAACACAAAATGCAGTTTTT
>JANRMT010062791.1:37608739-37624453 GCA_026402145.1 Polypterus bichir lapradei
ATTCCCATTTTATTAAGGTGTATCCATATAAATGGCCCACCCTGTAGAATGTATGTGTTTTAAGGGTGAAAGCCAGAGAAGTGATGTTATATTAAATGTGTATTATACAGTCCCTTGATCATTTGCAACTATGTTCCACTTACTATCCTGCAAAATACTGAAAACAGTTTGAAACATAAAAATAAAAATGTGTCATTTTTATCATGCCAACATGTTGAAGCATAGAATAAAAAACATTTATGCTAACATTTTGTAAAATATTATGAACTTTGTTAATAAAACTCATATAAAGCATTATTATAAGAATTCTTGGCAGAATAGTAGGCAACAATAATACCAAATGATGATGAAGAAACAATGGCACTAATAATGAAACATCTGATTTTTCATAGTATAGTGATTAAAAATGCAGATTACTGACAAATGTACTACAAAAGGCTTCTCCATTCTTTTATGATAATCTGTTACATAAGTGGCGCAGTGGTAAGGAGATTGTGGGTTTGCTTCCCGTGTCCTCCCTGCATGGAGAGCAGTTTGAGTAGTGAGAAAAATACTATATAAATGTAAAGAATTATTACTATTATTATTACATACCAACTGCATAGACATGTGGGGGCAAAGTACCAAGAGACTTGCCCTGGTACTTCTTAATGGTCTCAGTTGAGTAGAGTTTGTTTATGTCACAGTACGGGTTCACTGCAATCAGGATGTTGGCTACATAAGTCTGTAAAACACAAAAGGTACAAAAGAGTACAATTAGCCAAAATCTTGCTCAACATTGTCAATATTCTCCAATGCAATTTACAGAACAAAAATTATGTAATACATTAAAAAGATGAACCATGAAAAATGATCTTGATAAATGTTTATGCACCTAATGTTGATGATAAGGAATTTATACAGAATTTGTTGGCATCCATTCCCAATCTGAACACATATAAAGTTATAATGGCTGGGGATTTTAATTGTGTTATGAATCCACTTTAAGATAGGACCTCCTCCACAGGGGGAACGGCATCTAACACTGCAAAGATAATTACAAAGTTTATAACTGATCACAACTTATCAGACCCCTGGAGGTTTTTAAACCCAAATTCAAGAACATATTCTTTCTACTCACCAGTACATCATTGTTACTCAAGGATCGATTACTTCTTTATAGACAATAACTTCTTGCCTAAGATTAAATCTTGCAAATACGATGCTATTGTTATTTCTGACCATGCACCTATGATCTTGGAGCTAAAATTACTAAGCCCCATGCACTCACCCCGCAGATGGCGCCTCAACCCGCTTCTATTAGCTGATGAGAATTGTACTGAATTTATATCCAAACAAATCAAATTCTTTCTAGAGACAAATACATCCCCCGAGATCTCTGCAGGGATACTCTGGGAAACTCTTAAGGCCTTCTTAAGAGGACAGATTATCTCATATCTTTCCCACAGAAATAAATCCGAGGCCAAGAAAGTAGCAGATATAAAAAGCGAAATTACTAAAATAGATGAAGAACATGCCAGACTACCAAGCGAGACTCTACATAGGAGAGGGCAGGCTCTACATTCGGAATTAAACCTCTTGACAACTAAAGAAACTGAACAACTAATTTACAAATCCAGACATCATTACTATGAACATGGGGAGAAAGCTAATAAGCTTTTAGCTCAACAAATTCACAAGCAAGAAGTGCGAAACGCAATCTCGGTAATCACTAGTACGAACGGAGATAAAATCGTCGAACACCAAAATATAATGCACACTTTCAGAGACTACTATAAATCCCTATATACTACTGAGTTTAAGGAAGACAATACACAATCTAATGCATTTCTGGATACATTACAGATACCACAAATAGACGCTTTTAGTGCGGATGAACTTGATAAACCTCTGATGCTACCAGAATTACTAGATGCTATAAAATCACTCCAAGGCGGGAAAGCAGCAGGCCCTGATGGTTACCCTGCAGAATTTTACAAGAAATTCTCCGCTCAGCTAGCCCCCCCTCTTATTAGCAACATTTACAGAAGCCAGAGATAACCAATCTCTTCCACAAACCTTTCGCCAAGCACTAATCACTGTCTTTCCAAAACAAAATAAGGACTTATTACAATGTGCATCATACAGACCAATTTCACTTCTGAATAACGACGTTAAAATACTCTCTAAAATCTTAGCTAGAAGGGTGGAGAAAGTGCTCCCCTCGGTAATATCACAAGACCAAACTGGATTTATTAGGGGCCGGCACTTATCTTCCAATCTTCGACGCCTGTTTAATGTAATATACTCACCAACTAAATCAAACACCCCAGAAATATTATTATCATTAGATGCAGAAAAAGCATTTGACATGATTGAATGGAAATACCTTTTTACTGTATTGGAGAAGTTTGGGTTTGGCCCAAACATCTGTGCATGGATTAAATTACTGTATACTAACCCAGAAGCTTCAGTTTGCATCAACAACATTTGCTCAGACTACTTTAAACTAGAACGTGGCACTAGACAAGGATGCCCCTTGTCACCGCTGCTGTTTGCGATTGCCATTGAACCACTGGCAATACATTGTCGAAACACTGATCAGATAAAGGGGATTAGCAGAGAAGGACTGGAACAGAAAATCTCATTATATGCAGATGACATGGTACTGTATATATCAGACCCAGAAAATTCTGTACCTGCAGTTTTAGCAGCACTCACAGAATTTCAAAAGATCTCTGGTCTCAGAATTAATCTGAATAAAAGTGTACTCTTTCCAGTGAACTCTCAAGCATATAATATTAGATTAGATACCCTACCTTTTATCATTGCAGAACAGTTTAAATACCTAGGGGTAAACATCACAAGTAAACATAAAGCTCTATATCAACAAAATTTCGCCGTTTGCATGGAAAAAATTAAACAAGACTTGCATAGATGGTCAACCCTTCATCTCACACTAGCTGGAAGAATTAACACTGTTAAGATGAATATTCTTCCTAAGCTCCTTTTTTTATTTCAAAACATCCCAATATACATTAATAAATCATTTTTTAGGCAATTAGATTCGACAATAACCTCATTTATTTGGAATTCAAAACATCCACGCATCAAAAGAGCGACCTTACAGAGACAAAAGGCAGAAGGCGGCATGGCTCTACCTAACTTCCAGTTTTATTACTGGGCAGCAAATATACAGGCGATAAGAACCTGGACACAAATAGAAGAATATACACAGGCTTGGTCCGCAATAGAATTAAATTCCTGCAGTACTTCTTTGTATTCCTTGCTCTGTGCTCCAATAAACACACATTATCGGCAATACACTAATAACCCAATTGTGCTCCACTCACTTAGAATCTGGAACCAATGTAGAAAGTATTTTAAGACGGAGAAGCTTCTATCTGTGGCACCCCTGCAAGAGAACCACCTCTTTCAACCCTCACAAACATATGCAGTTTTTAATATTTGGAAAAAATTTGGAATTAACTTGCTTAGAGATCTTTATATAGACAACGTCTTTGCATCCTATGAGCAATTACATTCCAAATTTAACATTCCAGCTACACATTTCTTTCACTATCTTCAAATCAGAAACTTTGTTAAACAAAACCTTCCAGATTTTCCTCATCTTGCACCCTCATCCATGCTGGAAAAAATATTGCTCAATCTCAAGGATTTAGACTCCATCTCTACAATATATAAAATCATTTTACAATCCCTCCCTTTTAAAGATCCAAGAGGACACTGGGAAAAAGATCTTTCAATTAATATATCAGAAAAGGAGTGGAAAGTAGCAATGCAGAGAATTCACTCGAGCTCCATATGCGCAAAGCATACAATTATACAACTCAAAATTATATATCGAGCACATCTGTCTCGACTAAAACTCTCCAAAATGTTCCCAGGGCATGATCCAACCTGCGAACGTTGTAACCAAGTCCCAGCCTCATTAGGTCACATGTTCTGGTCCTGCACCAAATTAACATTATTCTGGACAAACATTTTTAATTACCTTTCAGATAGCCTTGGACTTACAATCCCTCCAAACCCATTAACAGCTGTGTTTGGTGTTCTTCCAGATGGGTTTAAAGCGGAGGAAGACAAACAAATTGTGATTGCATTCACTACACTTTTGGCACGTAGACTTATTCTCATAAACTGGAAGAACCCAAACTCTCCTCTTTTAAGTCAGTGGGAAACCGATGTGTTATATTATTTGAAGTTGGAAAAAATCAAATACTCAGTCAGAGGATCCGTACAGACTTTTTTCAAAACATGGCAGGATCTAATCAGTAATATTTTAAAATAAGTTCAAAAGGCACAGAGAATTTATTAACTTAGGTATGTCTCCAAGCCTTAAATTTAACGCCGTTTGGCTTGCTCTCTCTCTCAGGGGTGGGGATCGATCTGTTCTTAATTTTTCTCTTTGTAAAAACTTGATTGCTTTGTATGGATTGTAATAAAATTAATAAAAAAAAAAAAAAAAAAAAGATGAACCAGAATTAAATTTTTTAATAAACTTGCAGCTTAAAGAGAGGATTCAAATTTTAACATTTTATACTAAGCATACAGAAAATCAAAGAAGGTGGCATTAAAGCAAAAACATTTTATAATATATAATTACACAAAGAATGTAATCAATATTAATTAACACAGATGAAAAACAACAATAATCTGATTATTCAGTAAATGTATAGTTCTGAACCTTATATGTGAAAGAAAAAGATATCATACACCAAATGATTTAATATTTTTGAACAACAATTGCAAAAAAATACATCCATATACCCACATACTACAAATAACAAAGATACTATATAAGACAGAACAGAAAGAAAGAAAATTATTAAGAACTGTGAATATACTCAATCTAATACTAGTGCTTGCAATGCAATTTTGATTTTTGCAACATTTCAGCGACCAAAATAGCTGTTTTGAGTGTATTTTAGAAAAGTTGTGAAAGAGTTAGGACTTTGCAAAGAAAACCAGACCCAGTAACGACAGAATTAACTTTATATAGACAGAGCAAACTTCAAACTCGCCACTTCCTTTTAAATAACAATTTTTAACAATGTCAACACTTCCTTTTAAAATTATTAGGTGTGACAAAATGCAAATATGCCATTTAAGTCTAATAGAATTACAACACTATTGCTTTTTTATTTTACCGACCCCCAAACTCCAAGCCAAAAATCTAGAACGAAATTCTCGGCTTATATAACGGGATCTACGGTATACACAATTTTATTGAGCAAGATATTTAAGCTTATAGAAGACTACTAACATATGTATACAAAACTTACTGAAAACAGACTAAATACTTACCAATATTGGTTTATATTGTTCTAGTAGTGCTCCTAAAATCTTATATAAAAATATTTTACTCTAGAAAGTAATGTATATGGATGTATATCTCATGGGGTTCATTATTAAGGTGGGTGAATTATCACAAAGTGCCAAACAGAATATATTAATATATTAAAGATTGTAGTGGTGTATTTCCATCTGTTGAGAGTTGGTCTAAATGATTGTGTTAGTTTTAGCTTTGTGGGCTACAGGTACCAAAATGCCTTTGGCCACTCCTCAAGCACAAGACTCAAATCCTAGTCTGACTACTGTCTGTTCAGAGTTTAAATATACTGCCTGTGTTTTCCTCTACATAGTCTAAGGTATTTGTATGTTACATAAGAAAATGAGACAGCTTTTAACAAAAAAAAAAAAAAAAAAAAAAAAAAAAAATCAGCCATTCAGCCCAGGCTAGGCTCATTTAACTCTGTTCAGTAGACTGTTTGACAAAAATGTCTAGTCAAGATTTGAAAGTTACATAAATACTATAATCTACTACACTTCTCAGCAACTTACTTTAGGTAGCTGTGATCCTCTGTAAGAAGAAGTTCCTTTAAACTTTATTGTGAATTTAGAAAATACTCCTCCTCTTTGACTTTATGTCAAATACTTCATAAATAACATCTGCTATTAAAATAATCTCAAAATTTACTTAAATAACTTGGTAGACTACTTATATTTAAGGCTAGCATTAATGTTATGACTGCACTAGTGTACACCTGCAAAAGGGAAAAAATATGAATGTTAATTCCAAACATAAAAATGTAAATATTAGGGTTAGGTGGCAGTGGTGGAATAATAATAATAATAATTTTTATTTATATAGCACCTTTACCATGAATAGAAGAGGCAACAGCAATTGGTTTAGGTGCCAGATTGTTTTAAAGAAACCACAAACTTGAGCCAGAAGAGGAGATTTTGAATTTGAAACTTTTTAATGGACTATTTATTGATTGCTGATTTTAAACGTCATTTTGAAGTTCTTGTAATTTTAATGTCCTGTTTTTACAAAAGAGAGCTTGGGTTTTGATTTTATTGGGTTTGGGTTTAGTGCTTTTATTGCTTTAGTGCAATGTAGGGCGACGCCATGGACCTGGTCCACCAGTTGCACTGGGTTGGAAGGTGTGTGAAGCATTCCAGTGCAACTGGAAACCTTGTGGAGGGATGTGTTTCATATGTGGTCCATGGCATACAGCAGGATTTAAATAAATAATCGTGTAGGGTTCCAATGGAGTGCAGATGTGCACAAGCACGCTTCGCTCCTTGGTTGATTGGAGAGCTTGGTCAATTGAGCTGCATACAAATGTGGAGGTGGGCGGATCGGTTGCTGCCTCAATTGTGTCTCTGAGGGAGTTGTGGGTCACACATGCACCCAATTACACAGAAGAGATAAAAAGGAGCCTGCGCTGAAGAAAGAGGAAGAGAAAGTAGGAAGAAAACTGAAAGCTGCAGATGGACAGAAAGAGTGAATGAGGGATAAAATGAGAGACAGACAGAGAGAGAGAGAGAGAGAGAGAGAGCACCTATGCTAAAAGGAGTGAGAGGCAGGTGGTTGGGTGTTAGTCTCAGAGCTGCATTAGCTATAGGCTGAGAAAGGGGCACTCCCACTGAGTGATTTCCTGGGAGTAGGAGAGGCCTGATATGCAGTGTCTCCCACAGATGCTAATGGACAGGTGGTAGGAGAAGAATGAAGTTTGGCATAGTGTCCCCTGGAAGTAGCAAGCATGGTGCCCCCCACGAGATGCCAGATTTTAGATGGAAGCATTGGGGCTTAATATTGTTACTATCTGTCTATGGATTTTAACCCGTTTGGTTTTATTTTATTATTAATTTGGACTATTTTTAACCTTCACTTTTACTGTTGACTTTTTATAAATTACTTGAAGATTAAAAGCACTATTTGTTTGATTGTTTTTTTTAATAAAAGCACTAAGTCACTTTTGCACCTACCCCTTGGGTAGATGTATGTATCCTCACTTGCCTGGTTCATCTTGGTTATGACTATCGATGATTGCAGGTTCAAGAGGCTCCCAGATAGAGTGGGGAGAATGGAGAACACCTGCACCGTCATAAGACATAATATTTTAGCCTTTTAATCTTTACCAGCCTACAATCATCTATTCAACACCCTAAATATTGTTTATTTCTTTTTAATATAAAGAATGGCATAATACCTCTTTTTTTTCTTTTGTTAATGATACATGCAAATCCAGTCTTGTATTTTTATTTCTGAATGCTATTGTTTACTTGCTAATGTTACACAACATTGCAGGAAGAAGAGCCTTACTATCTCATGATGTTTCAAAGGAACTAGATTGTTGAAAAAGTAACATGATTATCTCTGTTTTCTCGATAAGTTATTTGTTATTTTTCATAAGTATTATTAATTTGTTTTTCATCAAAAGGCTGCTGACTACAAGAATTTGGCAAAGATGAAAAAGGCCTCACATGATGGGTCTTATTTTCAGTCTTTACATCAATGAAAACTAAAATTGCATAGACACTTCGTATTTATTATATAACTTAAAACAAGAACTGTGAGTTACTCTTTGTCTAGTTCATTTGAACTCTATGTAAAATGCTTTGAAGTGTTATGAGTAATTTTTTGAGTTTTCTTCTACTAAGAGCTAGCCGTCTGATATTTAACATACCGTAGATCCCGGAATACAAGCCGACCCGGTATATTAGCCGACCCCCTTCTCTACCTACTAAATTACATGTATTTGCCAATGACCGGTATTTAAGCCGACCCCCTTCTCCAAGCAAAATTTTCTAAATTTCCTTAAAAGTGTCTCTTCTGGTATATTTATAATGTTTATCGGCGAGAATTTGAGACTGCCGGTATTTTTGATGGAAACCAGGAAGTGATTGCGGAGAAGTTTGGTAAAATGAAATCTTTGTGTTGAAACTATATACGCAAATACGGTACATCCGCGTTGTGGATTTCCGGAGACTCGTTATAAATTTGATTAACTTAAATACGCAATACATTGGACCCTTGACTAACGAACTTAATTCGTTCGCAAAGACTAACCCATAATGCGTTCTGAACCTCGCACTGCAACACTTACTTAACCTTTTCATAATAAAAAAGGGTTGTATAATGTGCATAATTTACCAAAACACCAATAATTTTTCTAATGTACTAACTAAAAAGTTATAAAAAGTGCCTAGCCTACTTCGATTAAGCTAGGAGCATGGCGGCGCGCATGGTCGCAGCGGCTCAGGGTTCTCCTTTTCAGTGCACTTTTTTGTTGTTTTTGTACTTTTTTTTTTTTTTGTCCTTGTTTGTGCACGATCGATTCGGCGAACATCCGCTACACCCGTCAGAACCTTATAGACATCAGTGTCCAGAGCCAGACATCTGTTTCGAGTGTTTTTCATCACACGCACAACATCCCAGACAACATAGCGAGACCAGCGGGCTCTCCGTGGATTGTTGTCGGGTCTAGGAGACGACACAGACGGAGGAGGGAAAGAAAGCAGAAGCAGGGCCGCAGATCCGGCGTTATGCTAAGGCTTAAAAACAACCATACAAGCACTATACAGAACTTTTTCTGCACTGAAGGAGCTGCTTTTAATCTCATTGTAGATGTGTATAGTGACAATAAAAGGCAATCTATTCTAGAAACAATTTCATGCTGTACTCACCATTTAATTTGACATCTTTGGGCTGCAGGAAGGGAGGAGGAGGAGATATTTCCACACAATGTCCATCTTCGTTTCGATTGTGATCGCTTTTCTTTACCTTCTCTTCCTTCCTTAGCAATTATGTGTCTTGCTTGCATGGTCTTAATGAATTATATATATAGGTAAATCACTGCAATGACCGAAATTACATCCACAAACACATGTATCTGGTCTCCGACTGACGCTACTAACGCTCTTGGTTGTTTGTTTACAATCGCGCAAACGGATACACATGACCGCATCCGTTTCATAACGCAAGATGTTGGTCGTAAATCAAAACAAAAAATTTTATTTTAAACTTCCCGATAATTTATTATAAATTTTATTAATAAAATCAACAACTAAAACACTTTTTTGAATAAATTCTTTATTTAATTTAAAGTACCGGCATGCAAAGTTACTTCTTCATCTGAAAGATGGCTCTGTGGTTTCGTCATTATTTACTTCCGTATTCATCGGCAAAACCGCCATTGCGCTGGAAATCTTGAATCTGAAACGATACTCGTTGTATAAACCGACCCCCAAACTCCAAGCCAAAAATCTAGGACAAAATTTTCGGCTTATATAACGGGATCTACGGTATACACAATTTTATTGAGCAAGATATTTAAGCTTATAGAAGACTACTAACATATGTATACAAAACTTACTGAAAACAGACTAAATACTTACCAATATTGGTTTATATTGTTCTAGTAGTGCTCCTAAAATCTTATATAAAAATATTTTACTCTATAAAGTAATGTATATGGATGTGTGTGCCATTTTCAAATTCAAGAATGCTTCATAAAATTAAATGTGTTCTGTAAACTGTCACTACATAATCCTTTAAATTTTTTATTTAAAATGTAATGAATATGTATTTGGTGTAATAGTAATGGATCTCATATAACAAAATTAATACCATAATGTTGATATCACATTGCCTCACTAATCTTAATTAGTTTATCTGAATAGTGATGGTCTCCCTTTGCCATCTGTCTAACAAGTAACAGGTGTGCACTAGAAAGCAAACACTGATGTTTTTTTTTGTTTTTTTTCATAGACAGCACATTATTACCACCTCATTTACACCAACAAAAAGAAAGTTCACCTCTTGTGTGATGGTCTGTCAGACTTAAGAATATGACTTAAATCTAAAATGAAATGTCTAATTAACATATCTTGTAATCAAAGTTTTATGAACATCTATACCAAAACATCCTCCGACAGCAACTTCTCCCAACCATCCAAGAACAGCTTGGTGACGAACAATGACTTTTCCAGCATGATGGAGCACCGTGCCAATAAGGCAAAAGTGATAACTAAGTGGCTTGGTGAGCAAAACATCGAAATTTTAGGTCCATGGCCAGGGAACTTCCCAGACCTTAATCCCATTGACAACTTGTGGTCAGTCCTCAAGAGGCGGATGGACAAACAAAAACCCACAAATTCTGACAAACTCCAAGCATTGATTATGCAAGAACGGGCTGCAATCAGTCAGGATTTGGCCTAGAAGTTGACTGACAGCATGCCAGGGCGAACTGCAGAGGTCTTGAAAAAGAAGGGCCATACACTACAAATATTGACTCTTTGCATAAACATTTATGTAATTGTCAACAAAAGCCTTTGAAACCGATGAAATGATTGTAATTATACTTCATTATACCATAGAAACATCTGACAAAAAGATCTAAAAACACTGAAGAAGCAAACTTTGTGAAAACTAATTTTTGTGTCATTCTTAAAACTTTTCGCCACTGCTTTACACAACATCCCATCATCTACTATTAAGTGTTTGAATGATCTGTCAGAACCCATTTGAGGCTGAGCAAAAGTCATTGTCTATGGCTGCACCAAATTCCACTCACATACAAGGTTCCACTTCAGCAGCTATTGTTGCCTTTTGGTCTGTGGGTATTTCTTTACATAATCTTGAAACCATCCTGGTAACACTCCATGAAAGTAATAATAAGACAGCTCCCTTTATTGCTGGTGTCAAATAAGCCCTAGATTTAGTACCTTGATAAGCACCATACTGCTGCCTCCACTATTAAAACTTTGAACAGGCTCTATTCAGACTCAATGAGCCTGTCCAATCACAAGATGCAGGAAAAAAGGATTTCCACAGGTGACAGTTGAGCTAACCATAAACAAATTTATTAGTCATTCACAGTAAACCTTCCCTACTTCTTTGGGTATTCCATGACTGTCTAGTAGACATCGTTGAGAATGGGAAAGGTGCTAATTAAACAAAATATATTATTATTATATATTCTATCCATCTCAGCCCACTCATTACCAAGTGGTAATCAGTTGATGGGTCATCACAACTTTTTACCTGAGTATCTAGAACATTTGAGCCTCAGATCAGATTGGTGCAATATACTCTGGTACCAAATACACTTATGAGCAACTTTGAATTCAAACATAGTATTTAGAAAGGACAATCCATGTTTAGCACAGATGTCAAATAATAATTCAACACTGAGATCCAGATCACACAGTTGGTTCCTCCAATCAAGCTGCTCCAGCTAACTTCTTCATTACTAGCATGAGGGCTGAAATGTCCTTGTGGGTTTCCAAAGTCAGCAGATGATAGCCCTTCAAGCACTAAATCCTAAATCTACAAGCATATGAGATTATTGAAAAGTAACTTCTTAGAAAATCAGGTGTGAGGACCAACAAAATAATTTTTTTTTTCTACAGAAATATATCTTTAAAGGAAAATAGATCAGTATGCAAAATATCTGAATCATGGCATACAAATGTAAGCATACAACTGCACTCTACACCATACAAAAATAAACAAACAAACAGCCTACACAAAACATAACTAAAAGCCTAAAGCCATCACTTGTGAATTTCCGTGAGACATCTGTTTTAATTAAACTTCTGAGCCAATTTAACAAGTCCTACAAAGCTGTACTCAATCTAATTTTTAATATACATGGATGTAACTTGACTGCTTGAGAGCCTTTTAATTTACTTATACTCATTAGTTATTAAAGACTGGTTCCACTTATTCAAAGAGAACCTATGAAAAGCAGCCCTCTTGTTCAAACATGCTTGAGGTTAATAAACTGCATTTTTCAGGTCAGCTGCTAAAACTAAACTAAAGTTTAAGCCTTTCCAACAATACTCAACATTCTTAAATATACAGAACAGGGGCCTCATGCATAAATGGTGCGTACTCACAGAAATGTTGCGTAAGAATGTTTCCAAGTTCAAATTGCAACGTATAAAACTTACACTTGGCGTAAAGCCACGCACTTTTCCACAGTAACTCATACCCTGTCGTACGCAAGTTCTCCGCTCGGTTTTACAGACTGGCAGTAACCAGCGTCAAAGCAGTGCTACTGTTCCTGTGTGGTTACTCTTTATTTTCCTGACGCGGCTTTATAAATACACTGAAACTAACCGCATATTGTTGATTAGTGTAATGCATCTGATGGTAATGACCTTGTAACAATATAATGGTCCAGGGAATAGCCATAGTATTCCAAATACCATAACTGCTTTAACGTTGTTACTCTCACTGCACCATCTTCTTCTTCTTCTTTTTCTTCTTTCAGCTGCTCCCTTTAAGGGTTGCCACAGCGGATCATCTTTTTCCATATTACTCTCACTGCACCACTCGGAGTATTTATATCACTGTATCTGAGTGGGGAATCACATCAGCAGCTGATCGGAAAGAGAATTATCGGTATTACAGCATCAAGCCCACGCTGCCTCAGCCACGGCAAAACGTTTCAAAGCCTTTCCTGTACGGACCTCGCGGTTCAGAAACAGTTTCATCCCAAGAACTATAAACTCACTCAATCAATTGCTTCTTGTAGAACTGTTTATACTTATAAGTACAATTACCCCACTGTAAACTTGTACTACAGTTATAATATTGCACAACTTGCACCACTTTATAAAGCGCATATTTACATATGATGACGGTATCATTTGTAAGATGAAATGTAGCAACATATGTTGATTATATTATACAGACAAAACTTTAACTTCATTTAAATAATCTGTATTGTTAATAATTAAACATCTGAGGACACGGTGCTGCAGCGCTAGCAAGTTCACGTATTGTTCCTGCCTCGCACTGTACATTTACTGAGGCTGGCGTGACACTGGAAGGATAGAATAATTAAACACGTACTATAAAGATATTTCAATTTTCCTGAAAAGTTTTGAAGAATCGTCGTTGTAAGCTTACAGATGGCTTAACGTCTATTGCAGAGCTGATAGTGTGGTGAGTGGGTATTTGGGGAAAGAAAAGTAAGGACAGGAATTGAAGGTTAGTACGCTTGAAAGAGACAGTACTGCTACAATAAATTATTTCATCGAAGGTCACGAATGGCACAGCAGCATCTTGTGTGAGATATGAACAATCACTGTGCCATCGTGTTTCCATGTTTAATAACATGCTTTCATTCCAATCATCATGAAAATGATACCACGTATATGTTTTTATTTGTGCTCTCTCAACATCTGACCAAGACAAGTTGATTACATTCTACAGAGGGGAATTCACTATAAGTGGAAAACCAAGTCTATTACATCCTTACATAATAAACAGTCTGCTGCCTGATGCTAATTATCTTATACTTGTCTATTTATTAATGCACATATTTAATTTTCATCTAACCTCTATCACTTAAAATAATGTAACAGCAGTACAGAAGTCTTCTTAACAATGACCAAGCCCTACTAACATTAATATGTGCTTTAAAACATGTAAGAATCTTATCATGTATTTTGTGAAACAGAATTATTCTTTCTCTGTATATTATTAAAATTTAATAATAAAAAATAAACATTTTGATTATGAACAACATCAGCTATACTCATGAGAATCAAGCTGCCTATAATATAAATGTAAGCACCTAACTTTCAACTTGCTCTCTAGTCCTGCACAAACCTGCAGTGTAAAGATATTTTTAACATTTACTCACTTAAGGCATTTTGATCGCTTTAGAATCTTTTAGATATTTTCTGTACATTGTTGCAACAGCCTACTCAACTTTTAAAAAAGTCACCTGCTGCATTATCTATAATAATAAAAGGCAAAGCCCTCACTCACTCACTGACTGACTGACTGACTGACTGACTGACTGACTGACTGACTGACTCATCACTAATTCTCCAACTTCCCATGTAGGTAGAAAGCTGAAATTTGGCAGGCTCATTCCTTACAGCTTACTTACAAAAGTTAAGCAGGTTTCATTTCGAAATTCTACACGTAACGGTCATAACGGTCGATAACGGTCGACAACGTCCGCCATGTTGAACTTTCTCATTTATGGCCCCATCTTCACGAAATTTGGTAGGCGGCTTCCCTGCACTAACCGAAACCGATGTATGTACTTATTTCGATGGTATGACGCCACTGTCGGCCGCCATATTGAACTTTCCAACGTCACCAATTTTCAAACTTCCCGTGTAGGTAGAAGGCTGACCCCATCTTCACGAAATTTGGTAGGTGACTTCCCTGCACTAACCGAAACCGATGTACGTACTTATTTCGATGGTATGACGCCACTGTTGGCCGCCATATTGAATTTTCCAAACGTCACTAATTCTCCAACTTCCCGTGTAGGTAGAAGGCTGAAATTTGGTAGGCCCATTCCTTACAGCTTATTTACAAAAGTTAAGCAGGTTTCATTTCGAAATTCTACGCGTAACGGTCATAACGATCAACAACGTCCGCCATATTGAACTTTCTTATTCATGGCCCCATCTTCACGAAATTTGGTAGGCAGCTTCCCTGCGCTAACCGAAACCAATGTACGTACTTATTTCGGTGGTATGACGCCACTGTCAGCCGCCATATTGAATTTTCCAACATCACTAATTCTCCAACTTCCCATATAGGTAGAAGGCTGAAATTTGGCAGGCCCATTCCTTACAGCTTACTTACAAAAGTTAAGCAGGTTTCATTTCGAAATTCTACGCATAACGGTCATAACGGTCAACAACGTCCGCCATGTTGAACTTTCTTATTTACGGCCCCATCTTCACGAAATTTGGTAGGTGGCTTCCCTGAGCTAACCAAAACCAATGTACGTACTTATTTCGGTGGTATGACGCCAATGTCAGCCACCATATTGAATTTTCCAACATCACTAATTCTCCAACTTCCCGTATAGGTAGAAGGCTGAAATTTGGCAGGCTCATTCCTTACAGCTTACTTAGAAAAGTTAAGCAGGTTTCATTTCGAAATTCTACGCGTAACGGTCATAACGTTCAACAATGTCCGCCATGTTGAACTTTCTTATTTATGGCCCCATCTTCTCGAAATTTGGTAGGCGGCTTCCCTGCACTAACCGAAACCAATGTACGTACTTATTTCAGTGGTATGATGCCACTGTCGGCCGCCATATTGAACTTTTCAACAGTCTTTGTTACTTATGGGCCCATCTTCAAGAAATTTGGTACACGGGTTCCCAACGCTAACTGAATCCTACTTACGTACATATATACGTCCATAGCCTGCAGCTTGGTCACCATGTGAGGCGGCGTTGGGTCCCCCATCCCAACGCCTCCCACGTTGTTGGCTGCCTGCCTATATAAGGCCGTCCATCGCTCCAGTCTCTACATTCCCTTCCTTGCTTCGCCACGGGATTCACGTCTCCCTGCTGATAACTACAGCCTTTTTGTTTAATCTACGGCTTCTCCGCTGTTTTATTGTTTGTTTATTACAATTATAGTTATTGT
>JANRMT010062791.1:37629453-37661438 GCA_026402145.1 Polypterus bichir lapradei
CTTTAACACAGTACTTCTCCGCTGCGAAGCGCGGGTATTCTGCTAGTTCAGTTTATATTTGTTTTACTCAAATAAATTTTTTTTTCCATCTACATTTAGTTAATTTTGAGAGGTGCATTGATGACCACATTAAATTTTAATAAATATCACTGAGCTCACAATGATGTACATAATGTATTAAATGTCTCATTGCTGTAGCAAACTGGAGAATGTGCCATAAGAAAACTATGCTTGAAGTAGCAATAAACTGCTGTTTTACTCCAGGAAAAAAAAAAGAATTTTATGTAATCAGAACTGTTAAATGCTGGGAAAAGGAGGATCTTTTTGTTACATGAAAACATACTGCAACCGTCAAAAGTCTTCCAACACTGAACAGTCACTCAATTTTATGTCTTCAAAGATCATAAGAATTAATTTTAAAACTTCTATAACATGTGCAATATCTTCATAATCATATGTGGTCTTAAATTAATACTAAGGTCATGGTATATCTTTGGTGGTTATTTTTTAGAATGGTGTGTTTCTGTTATCTGCCTCATGGCTCATGCCTTATCATGATGGGATGACTTGTGTGTCTCAGTGATGTCAGCAGAAGCTTCAGATCTAGGCAGGGTCACCCAAGATGGACAAGTCAAAGGGAGAGGCCAGACAAAATGGATCACATGTAAAAAGGGACTAGTATAGGGTTAATGACTGTCCATAAAAATGCTATAAATGAATCTTCAAAAGCATCAAGAAAGCAGTTAAACTTAGGAGTGGAAAGACCTTAACTACAAGGGAGTATGAAGCAGCGCAGTGAAAGAAGAGAGGAAGCTTTGTTGCAGATGTCCCTTTGCACAACCAAATACACCATTAGAATGGCGACCTGGAACATCAGAACCATGTAAAAAGCAGGAAAAATGGCACAGGTTGCACAAGAGATGAGGATTTACAATATGGGCTTCAGTGAGACAAGATGGATGCAGCCAGGACAGCTAAAATTACCACCGGAATTCTACAGAAGACTTTTACAACCAGCGACACGGTGGCACAGTGATAGCGCTGCTGCCTCGCAGTAAGGAGACTTAGGTTCGTTTCCCGGGTCCTCCCTGCATGGAGTTTGCATGTTCTCCCTGTGTCTGTGTGGGTTTCCTCTGGGTGCTCCGATTTCCTCCCACAGTCCAAAGACACGCAGGTTAGGTGTATTGGTGATCCTAAATTGTCCCGCGTGTGTGCCCTGCTGTCCAGGGATTTATTCCTGCCTAACGTCCTGTGTTGGCTGGGATTGGCTCCAGCAGACCCTGTGACCCTGTGTTAGGATATAGCGGGTTGAACAATGACTGACTGACTTCTACAACCAGTTGCAAAGTGTTCTAAGCAAACAAGGGAAAAACAACATCACTGTTCACATGGAGAATTGTAACTCAAAGATAAGGATTGACAACAAAGGGTATGAGGACGTCATGGAAAGGCACCCACTGGGATAAATAATTGAAAACAGTTGTTTGCAGATTTGGGTCCATTGAACAGCTTGATCATTATAGACAGTATTTTCCCTCAAAAGCATATAGACAAAATAATTTGGAGATCTCCTGATCATAGGAAAGAGAACCAGAAAGACCATGTGTGTATCAGCCATGGGTTCAGGAAGTCACTGCAAGATGTTTGAGTGAAATGAGGAGCATATGTAGCCTCAGGCCACCATAAGTTGTTAGCTAGATTGCAGCTATGTCTCAAGAGGCACTCGCCCACAGCCAGGACTCAGACAAAGTGCAATGTGGATCTCATTAGAAGCAAAGACATGGCAGACTCTCTCCAAAAAGTTTTAGGTACTACAGTGATTGTATGAAGATGCAGACACCAGCATAGACCTAAAGTGGCACCAAGCAAAGCAGATGCAAAATTATACTTGTGAGGAGGCAGTGGGTAAGAAGAAGAGACAGCATAAACAGTGGATTTTAACAGACACAATACAGAAAAAAACAGTCCAAAAACAAAAGATGCACACCCATAAACAAACAGCATAACAAATGCAGCAAAAGCACAGCAAGGACACACTGCACCCCCAAAAGGAGGCCAAGAGATGCATGCATAAAGACAAGTGAGATTATGTGGACGACCTAGACAGACAGGCAAATAGAAACCTGAAGGACCTGTACAGAGCCACCCAGAAATTAGCGGGGAAAAAACACCAAACAGACCAGCCAGAAATCAATAAGCAGTAGAGGAGGACAACCTGAAGAGACGGACAGAGCATTTAAGGAGCCACAGCCATTAATCCCCCAAACATCCCATCTGTGGACACTCTATTCCCTATTAACACTGAGATGACCAGAAAAACAGAAATTAGGAAAGCCATAATGACACTACACAACAGGAAGGCTACAGGACCAGACAACATGCCAACAGAATGTATCTGACATTCTTTATTGTCTCTTCAGTCAGATCTGGGAAGAGGAAAAGCTTCCTGACAACTGGAAACAAGGACTATTACTTATATTGGCCAAGTGAGGAAACTTCATTGATTATAACAATTACAGGGGAAAAATACTACTGTTAGTACCTGGAAAAGACCTGAACACAATCCTTTTGAAGAAGGTGAAAACCACAGTAGACAACAAGCTTCGAGACCAGCAGGCAGATTTTCAGTAGATAGATAATGTACCAATCACTTTGCCACACTGTGGATCATTGTGGAGCAGTCACTTCAATGGAATTCTCCTCTCATTGTCAAAGTTATTGACTATAAGAAGGCATTTGACACTGTGGATAGGGAAACCTTGTGCAAACTCCTGAAACACTATGGAATATCAGAAAAATTATTTTCACTCAGTACTTGTCTTGCAAGGTGATTCATGCAGACTAGCTAACAGACTTCTTTAGGGTCAAGACTAGAGTTCAACTGGGATGCCTTCTGACATTTTTCTATTCCTCCTGGTAGTCTTATGCATTGAAAAAATGTAATATAATGCAACCTGTGGACACAGCTAGATGATCTGGACTTTGAAGATGACATAGCCTATCGCCCATACAATTACAACCAAATGCAGCATAAGGTATAACCGCTGGCAGTCACATCAGCCAAAATAGGGCTGCATATCAGCAGAAAGACAACAAAGTCCAATTAACACCAAAAATGATTTACTAAGAGTAGAAGGCAATGCCCTTAACCTAACTGGGAAGCATACAGCATACACATGAAGGTGTCAGAGATGACACTGCTGCACTGTAGCATGCAAAGGCAGCTTTTGTGTCACTGAATAAAATGTGAAAAAGGAAAAGAGGCAGACCAAGAAACATCTGGAAGCATGACACAGAAAAAGAACTAAAAGAGTATGGCACCAGCTGGAAAGACATAAAAAAAAATAACCCAGAGCCAAACTTGCAGGAGAGGTGTCACTTATAGCCTTTTGTCTGCATGGATCTATGGGTTTAAGTTAGTAATTAATGTTTCTGTTATAATATCACAGAAAAATCTTCCAATAATTATGCAGAATTTTTTTATTTAATTTTTAATTTTTTATTTTATTGAATTTATTAAATTCAAATAACATTCAAAACAAATCAAGAAAAGGAGAAAAGGAGCTAGGCCAACAGAATAAATCTTTAACAGTAGGAAAAGTAAGGATAAATAAATAAGAAAAAAGGGAAGAGAATCCACTTCCTCAATTTAAATGCTTATTCTAAAATATTATTGATTAGATTCTGCCAAGTTTTGAACAAGTATTCTACAGATCTTCTAAGTGAGAATTTTACCCACTGACTTAAAATAAGTGAATTCTGATTCTTTAAGTTCAGCAAGATAAGTCTACATGCTAAAAGTGAAGTAAAGGCAATTAGTTTGTTTGTCCTTCGCCACTTTAAGCCCATCTGGAAGTACACTAAGTGCAACTGTTAGTGGATTAGGAGGGATTGTGACTCCAAGGCTGTCTGAAAGGCATTTAAAGATTTTGGTCCAAAATGATGTTAATTTGGTGCACGTCCAAAAAATATGGCCCAATGAGGCTGGAACTTGATTCCAACGCTTGCAGGTTGGATCTTGCCCTGGAAACATTTTGGACAATTTTAAACAAGACAAATGCGCTCAATATATCATTTTAAGTTGAATAATTGCATGCTTTGCAGATATGGAAGTAGAGTGAATTCTGTGTATGACTGCCATCTACTCCTTTTCTGAAATGTTGAGTAAGAAATCCTTTTCCCACTGTATTCTGGGATCTTTGAAATGGAGGGACTTTAAAAGGTATTGCAGAAATGATCAATACTTTTTCCGTAATAAAGGTTGGTGGGAGGTGAGGAAAATTGGGCAGGTTTTTTTTTAACAAAGTTTTAAATTTGGAAGTAGTGAAAGAAATGTGTTGCTGGAAAGTTTAATTGCTCGTAGGATGCAAAGATGTTGTCTATGTACAGGTCTCTATGTGATTTAATCCCAAACGTGTATAATTATGTATATTAATAGAGCAGACCCCAGATATGCTTTCTCAGGGGTAAAGCAATGGGTTTGCAACATGCAAAGTGTCAACCTGTTTCCTCTCTACTTATATTTCTAGGCAGCCAATGGTAATGGCATTTACTCTTTTAAAAATCTTATAGTTACTTGTTTCCCCATTTGAATGAGCTTTGTTCTCTGACCTGCTTTAGGATCTCAATGTACAAAAAGGGTAAGTCTGGGTGTACAAAGGAAAGATACCATAAGTAACTTTGTCTTCTAGAATGTATTTCTGTGAACTTCTAATATTCTTTGTTTTGATGCTTTTATAACTTTATGCTATTCTGTAATCACATAATTTTGAGTTTGCTTTTAATAGATTTGAATGATAATTTTTCTGCTAACACTAAAAGTAATGCTCAAAAGGTGTAGCCCTTTTTTTGTGGACACATGCCGGAACTCAACCCGAGGAGTTCACAGTTTGAGTATTAATATTTGGTGTGGTATCTATCTCTCTATCTATAATTTAATACTTAGGCTTTCTATTAAATGTAAGACACATAAAGTTAAGCTATCTAGTCTTTAAAGTTTTACTCTAAAACACACACTTAGAAAATGGTGCTTGGCCTCTGAGGTTGCATATGAAATAGTATTTAAAAAACAATGTGCTAATAGGGTTACTTAAATGCAGATGTTCTATTATACATAAGAGCACACACTGTTTAAATAGTGCTTAACCTCAGGGATTAGATACGAAAAACCATCGACCATAGCCAAATTCTTTTCTAGGAGTTTATGACCGTAAGCATTCTTAGCTAACTCAGCGATTACAGTAACTTATCACTACTTCATCTCACACAGACAACATTGGTCTTTCATACTAAAAGCAATAATTTCAAGTCAAAGTATTAATGTCCATACTTTTATTCTGTCATTAGTTAGGACACATAAGCTGTAGTGAAGATGGATAAGTTGAAACTTAACATCTCCCTAACTCATAACCAGGTAAAATGGTTGTAAAATTTGTACCTGATGAAAGGTCAATTGGTAATTCAAAATTAGCCTTCTGTGTGTGGCTCATATAATCAAAGAATAAATGTAGTCATGAATGACCTTCACAGGTTCTGTATGTAAATACTGTAAGGAAAAGCATTTTCAGTTTGTTCACTAATACCAGTCCTTGAATCACTCTCAATCAATGAACTATTAGCAAATTACATGAAGCTTAAAATGCTATTGTTATATAGCACAGAGTTATTATTGAGAAAAGATAGTAATGAACACATTACCACACAGCTTGTTGCACACTGGCTTCCTTTACATCTAACTTACAAACTCTGTTTATTAAACACCCTAAGATTAAATATCATTGTTGCTTGCCTCATACTAACCTACTAGAAAACTAAGATT
This sequence comes from Polypterus bichir lapradei, assembly GCA_026402145.1. Lineage (NCBI taxonomy): Eukaryota > Metazoa > Chordata > Cladistia > Polypteriformes > Polypteridae > Polypterus > Polypterus bichir. Next base: position 37,635,272 of record JANRMT010062791.1, read on the forward strand.
CATTGTTTTTGGCCTGCTTAAAATTGAAATATGTTTTATGCAATGGTTTCTGAATGATCATTTAGCTTTATTCCTTCTCATCACAAGAACTCTCTTCTTAGATATGATAGTGAAGTTCAATCACTTCTTAATTTCAAATGAGACTTAAAAATCTGTATTTGTTTTATGCATTTTTATTGTATATGCTTGTTACTTTAACTTCTAATTGATTTTTACATGCTGGCCACAACTATCCAGAACCAACTTTATTGTCATTCCATCCAATCAACCAATTTCCATGTACTATTAGTTCATCCATAACTTATTACATATTGAATGAGCTTGTAATGTATGCTATTACAATGAATTACAGTTTACCTGCTTTGTAAAGATAACTGTCATGGGGCACTGTGAAGACCACTATATAAGATAAAGAGTTTTATAAACTAAGGATGGAATTATCCTTCAAAGCTACTGTACACTGAAGCTTGTAGTGAAAGCAGCATTTTCCAAGAATGGTAAATTAGGAATATAAAAAAGCATTAGGTATTAAAAAAGTACCTTCTCTCCTTCCCTTTTTTCATTGTGCATGGTTGTCACAAATTTAAAAAGATGTCTTCCTGCAGTTTTACAGTATATTATGGTGCACAACACCAAAAACATTAAGAAGCCTGCCTATACCTTCTGGAAACTGAAGTGTACTTGATACCACTTGACTTATTTAACAGCTGTATTTACAAATACAGGTAAAATTCTTTTACAACTAACTGCCAGGACTTAAAAAATATTTCGTTGTAATGAAAATTTCGTAGTAATGAGATTCTGTATTTGTCACTATAGTGCTTTCTTTAGCTTGCGTCCAGGCGTTTGCAATCATTTCAATAGCTTCTTTCACGTTAATATTCTCCTCCTCCTGTCTACAAGTTATCCTGACGAGAATGTTTCTCAGCATTTCCTTGCAATAATACACTTTTGAGGGTGCGAATGATGCCCAAATCCAATGGCTGAAGCACTGCTGTGCAATTGGGTGGGAGGAATTCAATGCAAACATTATCTAAATGTGGAAGCATGTTGTGGGCAGCACAGTTATCAGAAGTCGAATCATCCTTTTCGTCTTCTTCATATTGTGAGATTTTCAAACTCTTTTGAGATTCCCCAAACCCCCCCAATCGGGAAGAACACGCTGAAGTGCGTCCCGAAGTGCGATTGCCACATCTGTGGAAGATCAGGGTTACACTATAAGTCCCTGTTTTGCACCCCAAAACATGAGGCTGAGTCTCAGTACTTTAGCAAAACCAGCTTTATTCAGCTTGAAACAAGAACAGCAGGGTTATTTATTGTAGGGATCTGCCACTCTCCTATACACAGACACAGCAGTCAAGGTTGTGGCTAGGTTAGTGGCCAAGTACAGGTAATACTGTTCCCTGCATTTACAATGTTCCTTGCATCACCCATCGAGATCTTTTCTGTTTGCTTCGGCGCAGACTTGTGAACCTGCTGTTGCATAAACAGTCTTCCACAGACATGGTGATCACACTTCGGGACGCTCTTCAGCGTGTTTTCCAGTTGGGGGAGGTCCCAAGAGAGTTTAGAAAGTTTGCATTTTCTTGAATGAGTGCCGCATTAATAGGAATCTTTCTTGAACGAGCATCACTGAACCACATAAAAACAGCTTTTTTGACGTCTTCAAATGCAGCAGTTCACATATGTTTGCAGAAGATTTTTCTTCTTTTTTTGCTCAGTCTTTCAAGAAAGTTGACAGTGTCGATGGCGAAATTCCGCATTCACTGGAAACGTCTTTTTTCTTTTTGCCACAATCGAGAGCTGCAAAAATTAAACGTTTTTTTTTTTCTAATATGAACTTTTAGTGTTTTTTCATGTCTGCCTTTTCTATAGGAGGGTGACAATGAGTTAAATTCCAATGGATGTTTTTCAAATGTTGACGAGCAATAAGCAAAATGTATCACTGAAAACCACAGAAAACAAAACAGCAAAAAAACAGTTCGAGGAAAGTTCAAAGAAAAAAAAAATTTACAGTGTTTCTGTTTGGGGATCATTGTGCACAACTGAGCTGTGACCACAGAACTAACTGCTCTATAGATGATTTATTCAGCTATTTCAAGGTCTTTTGGGCATTTCATTGTAATGAAAGTATCTTCTAAATGTATTCTGTAGTAATGTGATTTCTATAGACTCATGACATATGAAAAAACTGTCGGGACCATAAAAATATTTCGTTGTAATGAAAATTTCGTTGTAAAGATATTCATTGTAATGGAAATTTACCTGTATATTTAAGTTATTGTGTTTTAGCTCTGATTTAAATAGGCTTATTTTTAATAAAAGGTGATAAAGATGGCTCATCTAAAAGTTCTGGCATGGATAAAAAGGGGGACAAAAACCCACTGTGTACTGACCTGTACGTCACTCACAGAGAGTACTTGTGCTTTTACTTCAAAAAATTCACTGTCAGGTTAAGTTCAGGTTTTGATTTTGTGATGTTCAAAACATTGAGAAATGTTGATTTTAGCATGGTCTGTGGAAAATAGAAATGGACTAACATGTCTTAAAATTAAGATATTTATCTGAAAATCTATCTGAAAATATTTTTTGCGCTGTATAGAGCCCCTGGTTGATGACATCATAACAAAGATTAAAAAATCAAACAGGTTACATCGTGTTTGTTTTGTTACAGGCTCCAGGCCTATTGTTTTTTCCAGTTTGGTTCAGTACTTATTTCCACATCCTTCAAAAACTCTTTTGACACATGTTGAACAATAACTGCCATATATTAAATAAATAAATAGTTTAATTTAACCAGGATTTTTGCAGTCTAGTCTGCTTTAGTTATGGGACCAGGCCTACGGATTTGCAAAATATTTGTACTTTGATATTAAGTGTAATTTACATGGAAGTACTGCATGGACCATCACAATTTTTTAAATGTTTCATATTATCTTGTTTTATTAATAAAAGGTGAGTTTAATACACCACTTTCTCCTTCCAATAAAAAATATCATTATAATATAGCATGACATACAAGAATTGTAAGATATTATTGGTGACCAAAGGGCACATTAATCTTTTACCCTTAAGAAAAACAGTCAGTCAATAATGTTTTACCAGCAGTAGTGATTTGAGTTCATTATCAAAAGTTCCTAGTGGCCACACAATCACTGGCCAGTAGACCAAAACTTTCCTGAAGTTTTTCAACAAATAATAAAATGTAGGGATCAAGATTCTAGCTTCATAACTATCTACTAAAATTTGAAGGTACTGCACTTCGGTTAAAAAAATAACCATTGGCCTTCTGTATTCTAGCAAATAAGGTCTCATATCAAACTAGTAAATACTGAGGTGTTTACATTTTCCTAACAGTAAACATTTGCCAAAGATTAAAGGGAATAATAGATCTAACAATTTAAAAAATACCTGTTTTTTTCAATGACATACTTACATAAATATGGTCTTTTCTGTATCGTACTTTTATGTTATTTAAAAGTGTGGCTTCATTTAAATACATAAGAGAACCTAAAACGAAAAAACACAATTTGAAAAACAAATAACAGATTTAACAATAATATTCAATTCAGCATGCAAAGAAATTAAAATATTCTAATGGTAACCATTTAAATAGCATCTACACACAAATTAATATCCAAAAAGATAAGAAATGCTGTCCTGTTAAAATTGAGACAGCTTAAGAGGAGCAACAAGAACACATCAAAAGGTTTTAAACTGCACCGGTACTAATGAAATAAAATTATTTTATATGATATTATCATTTAGAAATTTGGCATAACATTCTTAATACTCTGATACAATAAACTTCAGGAAAATTAGGTAAGTCACAATAAACTCTTGAGTCACAATAAACTTATGAAATTAAATGAGCCATGATATATAATTTGAGAAGTATCTCTTTATAAGTGTAAGTATAACAAAATGGTTTTCTTTCCAGGATGTAGACTTGCTTCATACTAACTTACTAAAAAGAGAGGTGTTCAGCAGACTAATGTTCTAACAATTATAACAGTGCATAATAAGTTTATTCAGTAAAATGGATAAACAATACACAATGCTGAGTTTGCAGTGTAGTGTTCCTGAAGAAAATTAGACAAACCTATAATTCTTTCAAAAGAAATAATTAAAACTAATGAGTTGTCAAGCTGCAATGACCATTACTCACAGTTATCTTCAACGCTTTTTTCACTGTCATCTTCAGCAGGAAAAACTTGGTTGATGGGAGCAAGAAAGGTCTAAAATGGCAAGGAACAGACAATGTTCAAACAATTATATTTACAATAAACATTTCTGTGACAGGTTAGAAATTTTAATTTGAATGCGAATTTTCGGATTTATGAATTGTCATTTATGTTTCTCTAGTCACTAAAATGTGACAAAAAATGTACTCCCAGGCACAAAGGTCTAATTAGTATAAAGGACGTGAAAGGTGACATTTCAGTACGTCAGAATTCCAATAACAAAGCAAAGAAATTATTTATTAGATCAATTTACTAAAAAATGGGGCTACACAGAAGATTCCTTACAACCAAACTGGTCATGAACCATAGTGTAAAGTTCTAACAGTGTGAAGCACTGCTGAACTGATTAAAGGAATCAGGTTAGGAATTATTTCTTTTTTTAAATATTTCTATGGTCAGGTAAAGGTGCTGATGTTACATGCAGTAGGTATTCCCAGGATTTGGCAGCAACAGAGTATGTAGTTAGACATTGGAATGTTGGAAACCACCACCAGGCAGGTCAGTCATGGATCATTTAGCAATAGGTGACAAGACCTGGAGGAGATATTGCCATATTGTCAAACTACACCTAAGAAAGAGCACAGGCAATCAGCTAGTGCAACCAAACAATGTGAGCCTATTCTGGCTAGGGGCTTTAAAAAAAATGTTAAGCAGATTTCTCCAAGGGAAAAATAAGAACTTCAGTTAACAATAGTCCAAGCTCCTAAAGCCAGATGCTAGTACAAAGTTTTCCCAAAAGGTATGACCGCCTCTCTGCTAGAAATGTCACCAGAATCACCAGTTATATTTGTAAACCAAACTTAAGCTGTAATATGAAAGGCTGACCAACCAGCCTCATAAAGATCAATGATTTGCGCTCAATTATTTTGCTTGTATAAAACTCTAGTTTATTGCTGAGATCATCACTGTGGCTATACAAAATGTCTCCGGTTTTCTTTTATTTAAATTTATGCAGAGGTAGCCTTTTTTGCAATATGATTGTTAACATGAAAGCATAAAGGCATCATAGACCCTGACCCATTAGCACAGTGCATTTTGTAAATATAAAATGTTCATTTATTTGGGCTGCTATAACAATTTAAATTCTGTTTAAAACAAATTAAAAAAAAAACCAAAACAATGAATATCAAAAAATAAAAACAATTCTGAAGATATATACCTCTTTCTAAGGTATGTAATTACTTTTTTCATGAAGTGAGACATTATTGTTTTGTTGTTAAAAGTAAGAAGCATGAGAACCAACTGAGCATTGTCAGCCATATGAACATTCAAACATAAGGCACTTTATAGTAGAATGTGTTAAATATGTAGTTTAAGCATTATTTAAGATGTCAAATGGTGATATTCAATAAGATACATTAATTATTACAGTGTATTACATGTATATCTATTTTCATTTTGAATTACAGCAACTAACAAGAATTTTTATACGTGACTATTTTCACAAGTTTTTAATTTTGGTTAGGTTTGCGTTGGTATAATGTGTACTCTATAATATCACCGGTACCCATAAAAAATCTAGCAATTTAAGGAATAAAACAGAGGTCCAGCTGAAAACCTTAATTAAAAAATATAAAAACACAGAGACTATCATTATGAAACAGCTAAGCTGCATAAATAATATAATACTGCACTTGTTACATGACAGCTGACAATCTCCAAAACCGAAACATTATTTTACCTAATTAAGCATAGTGTTAAGCCAGAATAAACATACCAAGTTTGGTGCTGTTATTACTGGTATATTTTAAAAAGCCTGTGTTTCTGAAATATAATCTAATAATATTAATGAATATAGGGTATATAGTTATATATTAAGCGTTACTAGGAAGTAACATTTTATAATTATATGCACAGTATTTGTTGTATGAAGTGTATTTCAAGATATGTTACAAATTACTGTAAACATATAATACAAGATAAATTAAACAAGGCATAAATACATAACATTAAAGAGGGAAGCACTTTAAAAATGGCAGAGGTAAAGCAGGATTGAAAGTCACATGTGTAATGTTAAATTTAAGAATACCTTTAGATTTGAAAACCATTCAAAGCAAGCATTACAGTAATACAACTGGATGAAAAGGAGGACAAGACAAATTCAGGTTTAAGGCTGATTTGAAAACCTTCTTTCAGTCATATAAAGGTATAAATCGCTTTAGCCTACCAGATTTAAGTTATGAATACTTCACAGGACATAGACTATAAGCAGAAGATTATACTCTTCTAAAAATTACAAGTATAAATAAAACTAGGGCAGGAGATTGAGTATGTAGCTACCAAGCCCAGGAACTGCTATGCTATTTCTATTATCTGTATCCAGATGTGGGCCCTGGCGCCAAAGGTACTTTACCAAGCTACTTACTGTTCCTGTCCATGAAATGAGACACTGAGACTAGGAATCTGAACAGTTTGATAACAGTGTATGTGTTTATAGAATTCACCACATGCTTCATAACTTTCAAAATGCAGAGACAGAGACTTGGTGATCTAGGCCACAAAAATTGTGACTTTGCCTGTTACAATCAACTGTGTTCCTCCATAAACTGATTTATTCCAAGATTGATTCTGACTGGATTATTTGTTTTCCTCCTGTCCAACACATACAATATAAATACAAACCATAAAAGAACATAATAAAAACAGTGATCACCACTTCCCAATTACCTCCTAACAACCAATTTTATAAACACTTTGACCCTTTCAACAAATTACTGTACACGATTCATAATATCATGTCATTAATTTAAAAAAAACCACAACTTATAGACAGGTACTTAAATGGAAAGATTTTTATTTTAGAAGCTATCTCCCTGGTTGCTTCCTGCCCTTAACATACCACACTACGATGGAAAAAGACGCAATTACTTCAGAAATGAACCTGAAGTAAATTGTCCCTGAAACAATCTGGATTTCTGGAACTGTCTCTGATGAACTGATAAGACCGCCAACATATGGGTTGACCTCCCATGTTCTGGAAATGAAAAGTATCCATTGCATGTGCACCCTAGCCATTCAAACATATACAGTCATATGAAAAAGTTTGGGAACCCCTCTCAGCCTGCATAATAATTTACTCTACTTTCAACCAAAAAGATAACAGTGGTATGTCTTTCATTTCCTAGGAACATCTGAGTACTGGGGTGTTTTCCGAACAAAGATTTTTAGTGAAGCAGTATTTAGTTGCATGAAATTAAATCAAATGTGAAAAACTGGCTTTGCATAAATTTGGGTCCCCTTGTAATTGTGCTGATTTGAATTCATGTAACTGATTAATACTGGTTACTTGCAACACCAAATTGGTTGGATTAGCTCGTTAAGCCTTGAACTTCGTAGACAGGTGTGTCCAATCATAAGAAAAGGTATTTAAGGTGGTCAATTGCAAGTGGTGCACAACTTTGACTCTCCCCTGAAGAGTGACATCCTCAAAGCAACTCTTAAAAGATCTGAAAACAAAAATTGTTCAGTATCATGGTTTAGGGGAAGGCTACAAAAAGCCACCTTATAGGTTTAAACTGTCAGTTTCAACTGTAAGGAATGCAATCAGGAAATGGAATGCCACAGGCACAGTTGCTGTTAAACCATAGGTCTGGCAGGCCAAGAAAAATACAGGAGTGGCATATGCTCAGGATTGTGAGAATGGTTACAGACAACCCACAGATCACCTCCAAAGACATGCAAGAACATCTTGCTGCAGATGGTGTATCTGTACATCATTCTACAGTTCTAACATCTGTATGGCAGGGTGATGAGAAAGAAGCCCTTTCTGTACTCACGCCACAAACAGAGTCGCTTGTTGTATGCAAATGCTCATTTAGACGAGCCAGATTCATTTTGGAACAAAGTGCTTTGGACTGATGAGACAAAATTTGAGTTATTTGGTCATAACAAAAAGCGTGTTGCATGGCGGAAGAAGAACACCGCATTCCAAGAAAAACACCTGCTACCTACTGTCAAATTTGGTGGAGGTTCCATCATGCTGTGGGGCTGTGAGGCTAGTTCAGGGACTGGGGCCCTTGTTAAAGTCGAGGGTTGGATGAATTCAACCCAGTATCAACAAATTCATCAGAATAATGTTCAATCATCAGTCACAAAATTGAAGATACGCAGGGGTTGGATATTCCAACAAGACAATGACCCAAAACACAGTTCGAAACCTACAAAAGGCATTCACGCAGAGGGAGAAGTACAATGTTCTGGAATGGACGTCACAGTCCCATGACTTGAATATCTATGGGATGATTTGAAGCAAGCTGTCCATGCATGGCAGCCATCAAATTTAACTGAACTGGAGAGATTTTGTATGGAAGAATGGTCAAAAATACCTCCATCCAGAATCCAGACACTCATCAAAGGCTATAGGAGGCGTCTAGAGGCTGTTATATTTGCAAAAGGAGGCTCAAGTAAGTATTGATGTAATATCTCTGTTGGGGTGCCCAAATTTATGTGCCTATCTAATTTTGTTATGATGCATATTGCAAATTTTCTGTTAATCCAATAAACTTAATGTCACTGCTGAAATACAGTGAACCCTCGTTTATCACGGTTAATCCATTGCAGACTCTACCGTGATAAATGAATTTTCGCGAAGTAGGATTCTTTATTTATAAATAGAATATTTTCGCAGTTAGAGTATAGAAAACCTGTTTACAACCTTCTGAATACGTTTTGTAACATTATTAGAGCCCTCTAGATATGAAATAACACCGTTTAGTCACCATTACACTTGTTTTACTCAATATATTAGACAAAATAAGAGAAAATAAGACATATTAGACGTTACAAATATCATATTACTAGGCTCACCCGCCTTTTAAGGCAACCCACTTTTATCCTCAATTTGTGTGCGCTCCATGTGTATATCAGGCATGTAAGTGTAGGGAAAGAGAACATAAAAGTACCCATTCATAACATCTCCCGAAAACCTATGTTTTTTTATCCTCTCGAGTGCCTGTCCAAAGTCGTACAATGTCAGCCCAAATCTGTACCGCTAAAGATGGAATTTCATGTACTAAATAAGCTATAGATGAGAATAAGCAAGCACCATCTCCCCTGATATTTACTACGCGGTGAGGCATTTGTACTCCATCAACATTAATTATTTCCAGAGACATAATTTTGTCTATTTTTCCAGCGCATCGCGCACAAAAGCAAGGGAACGATGGGAGCACCAGAACTCTGCTCATATCGCGTCACTTCGTGCAACAAGCCGCAAGTAGTAAGTCTGTGATAAGCAGAATACCGCTATGCTTTGCACTCACGGGACGGAAGGACAATCCCGACTGCTTTTATATAGTAGATTATTGTACTGTACATTTAATTACACACACACTGTTCTTACACACAACCACTAACCTATGAAGACACGACCTCAGTAGGAGAGTCTTCAGGTGGTGCAGTATCTTCAGCAGGTGCGTTGTTGTCTTCTTCTGCTGAAGGAGTACTAGGAGTAGGTAGTGGGTGTCTGGGTGCGTGGCTGAAGAACATCTTGATAGGCAGTTGCTGGTGCTGTCTTTTCATTTGTGTGAGGAGGCTTTTGTAGGGTATTGCCATCTTTGGTCATATCCAAGAGTTTCACCTTCTCCTGGATAGTAAGCATCTTCCTCCGGCGCTTAGTTTTATTGTCAGAAGGCTTAGAAAAAGCAGCACGTTTAGGAGCCATCGTGGGGCTTAGATAAAAGTTCTCAGAAAGCACATGCGTAGTGATGTAAGCGTGTATGAGAAAAAATCGCGATAGAGTGAAGCCGCGAAAGTCGAAGCGTGATATAGTGAGGGATCACTGTACTACTGTTTCCATAAGGCATGTCATATATTAAAAGGAAGTTGCTACTTTGAAAGCTCAGCCAATGATAAACAAAAATCCAAAGAATTAAGAGGGGTTCCCAGACTTTTTAATATGACTGTAGGTGAAAGTGATCTTTTGTGTCACTTAAAGTCTACCATCAAATTATTTGTTTACTTGACATTTAAGGCTCCATATTATTAAGGCAACACTTTTTAACAAATTTGGTTACCTCATTCCTTTAACATAAGCAAACCTAATAATTCTTATAGAAACTACACGTTAAGTGCAATTTTTATGTATAAGGAGTCTATGATGTTTATACTGTATACAACCAACAACATTGACTAAAATGGGTCTGTACTCAATTCAAAGAACGCTATATAATCTGAATTGAACTGAATTAAATTTGAAGATGTTTGCTTATTGTTGTAGTGTGTTCTACCGTTACTATTTTATTTTTGCAAATCACAATTCAATTCTTCAATTAAGGTAAGTAAAAATTAGGTAAATTGGGCTAGACACATATAACAACTACGGCTGGGAACTGATTAAATTAATTTAACTAATTAATTGTATCATGTATGTAATTAATCGTAATTAATTTTATCTAACATTGAAACTTGACACGTAATAAAATAAGTACTTAAATCATGAAGTAAGTACGCAAAAATAATGTACAATCAACACAAGGGAATTAAAAAAAAAATTAACGGAATGGCTTTAACAGAATACTACTTGAGCAAGTGCAACCTGAATTTGAATGCCTTCCTAAAAGATAAGCTGAAAAGAAGGCAATAAGAAAATTAGGCCAATGTACTATGAGGAGGAGGAGGTTGAGAGCATGTACTGATACAGCGTGTTGCCACACCCAGAACGCAATGAACCACCTCAGGATCACAAATTAGGACCTGAGTGCAGCTGTGCAATGGGTCACATGTCAGCACCACACTAGTTTGATATTATAAGCACCAACAAAAATAACATTAAAAAAAAAAAAAAAAGTTTTAATTCACAAATTTGCATAGTATATAAAACAAAGACATGTCAAAGTGAAATAATATGATTGAAACAACTGTAGATTTTGAACACACTGCTAAAGACTGATTTAATTGAAAGTAGAAACATCTCCTAAATGGGCATACATTAAAATTATGTTAAATTATGCAAATACTATCCTCATTAGCTCATCATCAACGACCTGATAATTATATTCTACACAAGTATTTTTCAACTGGTGCGCTGTAGAAAAAAATAGTGCAGTATCCCTGAGTCCTGACCTGAAAGAAACAAACTCCTCAAGTGGTCGAGACCTGGTTGAGGAGGATGGGGCTATCTGGAGAAGCCAACAAAAAAGCAGCCCTGCGATCGCTGTTTTGCAGACACAGCACTTAAATTGGACTGTAGCAGCCAGGAGGCAGGTTGGAGTCCTCCTGCAGGGTGCATGTTCTTCAGAGACTTCCCCAGAGCAGAGAAACGGTAGGCATACGAGTGTTCACTAAGTGGTGTGTCTGCCAATCTCCAAACTGATTTTTTGACGGCACCTCTGGTAGTCAAGACCCTCTGGACAATTTAGCACAAGTATGAAATTTAATGTTTTCGTAGTTGGAAGAATTATGGTGTGATTGGTATTTTCTGGGTAACAAAAAGTATGCACCACAGAAAAAGGTAAAAAAGACCACAACTCCCTGAAATTTGCTTACTGCTCCAACCAGTCCACCAAAGTGCCATAATATTTGCCTTTCTCTTGTTCATGGCTTGCATGGACAAGGAAAATACATACATCAGAATGTTGTTCTAGGACTTCAGTTCAGGATTCAATAGCATCATTAATCAGAATCTGATAAGAAAGCTAAGAGTGCTGGGCTTCAGTTCTTCAATTTGTAATGGGATTTTGGACATCCTAATAAAAAAAGCACAAAGTCTGCATCAGTAAAAACATCTTACGGAGTACTGGAGACCCTAAAGGCTACATGCTCAGGCCACCCTGTTCACCTCGATAACCCATGACCGTACAGCAGGTCTCCTACATATGAACGAAATCCGTTCTGAGAGCACTTTTGCAAGTCCACTTTGTTTGCAAGTCCAGCAAAGTTAGCCTAGACACCCAATGAACACAATGCAACCCCCAACCACCAACTCCTTTGGAAAACATGCACATATACAACTATGTGTACATTAAGAAAGAGCTTCTAAAATTAATATTGTATTTTGTTACAGATTTTTGTGCATTTTAACAACAAACAGCAAAACATTAATTTTTGTTTCCATTGTTTCCTGTCAACTGATATCACTCTTTAGGCTATCAGGTAGTTAAAGTATGCAGACCTAACCTACTTCTCATCAACTCCTAATGAAAACACATTTGTATAGTAAAGTACACAAGCAAGTGCTTTTAATAGTTCATATTTGTATTTTCTGTTACATATTTCTAATGCATTTTAACAACAAACAACTGAAAGGTGTTTTTTTTAATTCCCATTGTTTTCCATCAGCTGATCTTGGTACAGTACACTCACTTACCACTAGCGAACGAGCCTATGTGATTGTCTTCAAATCCAATTCTGGCCGCCACACACAAAGTGAGCAATCAGATTGCATCATCAATTGACACCTATTGCAACAGCTGAAAGATGGCAAGCCTTTTATATAATATCCTCAACATATTTTGCAGGGTACCACTAAAAGCATCCTGACCAGCTGCATCACTGTCTCGTTTGAGAACTATAATGTGTATGACTGTAACTCCATACAATGGATAGTACTTGTTGTGAAGATCATCACTGGGGCTTCTCTCCAGCACTGTGGGGACCCCTCCCATCCCTACCACGATCTCTATTCCCTGCTTCCATCCTCCAGAAAGTATTGGAGTCTGTTCTGTTCAGCATTCCTTTGCATTCCTTCTCCATTGCGCATCTCCTATTATCACTGATTGTTGTTGGTCAATATGTTGATCTGTTCAGATGTTTTTCCTTGTTCTACAGTCCCATATGTAAAACTGACCAACCACTAATTTTATTATAGTGGCATATTTATTGTTTAAATATTGCACTGTGACTCCATAAAATTTAATTTCATATCACTGTATAATGTACCAAAGTATGTTTATACACAGACAATAAAGCCTTTTGACTTGACTGATTAGCATAGAATTGTGACATGATCAAAATAAGAATGAACACTTCCAGGTCATAGTTTTCTAATGGATAAGAGTGTTCTGTTCTGTAGCACTGAATGAAGCAGCTACCCTATGTGGAAGACCTGAAATTTCTTGAGATCTTATTCACAAGTGAGTGTAAAATCAATTATGAAATTAACCAATAGACCAATACAGTGTCAACAGTTTAGTGAGTGTTGCACAGAACTGCGATGGCCAAGAAGTACATGTTAGGACGATGTGTTTGATTAGCCAGCCAATCTACATCTGTGTCCTCACTTACTTTCACAACCTCCAGTTACTGTAGTATTTCAGAGAATGAGATTATGAGTACAAATGGCCTTAATGAGGTTCTGCAGAGGATTATTAGGCTCATTCTTGGTAATAAGATGAAGAGATTAGCAGCACAGATAGATTGAGTAGAACTGCTGCTTATTTGCTTTGAGAGTAGCAAGTTAATATAATGAAGATGTACCCTGGGTGCCTCCCACAAAAAGTACACTGGGCATAGACCATTAGGAGAACATCCAAACACAGGGTACATTGAAGGAGCACTCTCCCTCCTAATCCTGACCTAGGAGTACTTGGGTAATTGCTTAGATGTGCCAATAGAATGTTGAATAGATTATAGGATAAAAGTCTGGCAAAATGACAACACTGTTACCAAAATCAGAACAAGCAAACAGAGATTCGGTTAATTTTCACTTTACTTTATATAATGTGAAAGCAGTGAAATACAAATGCTTCACAGCATAAAATGATAGACTGGAATTCAATGCTATACATCTACTTCTTATTTACTGTCTTAATCAAATACTTAAAAGACAATAATCTTTGTCTTCTCTCTGAAAGTATGAAATAGAATATAATGTTAACTTTAGAAAGACATAAACTTTTAGTGTATTTCAAATTACAATGCAAATATTGGCCAGACCATTTAAATTAACCTGACTAAAAAGTCATTGGGCATCTTCCAGCTTTTTATGATGGCCAATAATGTTCTGCATGACGGAGCTGGTACTGTATGAAGGGTTAAAATGTTCAGCATGTTCAAGTGCAATCTTGGCCCTTTTTTTCTATTCTGTTGTGGTTTGTAAAACAGGAGACATCAGACAGATGAGCTTGTCTTTTGTTTGCTAGGTCGAAAACACACGTATTCCTTATTGCTTGTCGTTGCATTCTATTAATTATACTTCCAGATGAGAGTTTTCAGCATTCACAAAGAGTCTACCCGCATGACTAAATTAAATCTATTTAGTTTTGCTGGGGGGTGTCGCAGACTAGTTGGAGTTTTGTTACTGGGTATGTCACATTATACAAATGGCCTTTACGGGAGCACGCCACAGACTGCCTCCCTCTTGCTAAGATCATGTAAATGAAGGCTACAATTGAAAATCACTGAAAAAGTTGTTTAATGGGATATAGCAATAATATGTAACCAAATGTACACCATTTTCAACAGACATTTTTCAGTTTGAATTCTCAATCTACCAAAATGGGTGTATCTAACAGATAGCAGACACTGACACTACACCCTCACATCCTAACACAAAAAGATATGTAAAGCAGATGGGGGGCAACAAATGCTGATTTGCTTTCATTAAGCGCACTGTATGCTGCAGTGACTGAGAAGTCATGCATTTACTAAAACAGGAAAGTGAAGCTGACTGATGACAAGGAATGATGCCCTGTTCCGTGCATTAACAAGGGAGCATAAATGAAGCAAAAAGCTCATAGAAAATGTCATTTTTTGACTACCACTGTTAGTGGTACTTTAGTTAGACTCTATTTAATCAGTGCGTTTTTACATTTGATGATGTGTAGAGTAGTGGTTCATCAGTCAGTGCAAAACTTTAATTTTTTTTTTTTTAAAACCATTTCAATGTAGAATTGTTGCATGTTTCAGATAATGCCCTTGCTTAAGAAACTAGCTGTCCTTCAACTTCACTTCATACACTGATGGTTGACACTCTCCAGAGGAATCCTCTAAGACAAAGCAAAATTTAAATTCCTTCAGTACACATCAAAGCACCCTGAAACCATAATACTGTAGCAACATGTCTGATTGCTGGTATAAGATTACTAGTGTGGAATGCAGTGTTAGAATTTAATTAGCTACAATGGGGCTCACATTTGCCGGAAAGTAATACTTTTTCAATCCATCTGATGACATAATATTTTCCCAGAGGACATGATGATTATCTTAAGGTGCATTTTGGAAAACATGCTGCAAGTACTCATATTCTTATTAATTTAGCAGTGTTTTCCACCTTGGTATGGATTTGGTTTAACCAATTTTCCTTTAGACAGTGAAGTCAGAGGTGAGAGATAGGACTGGGCAGTATGGCCTAAAATCCATATCACTGTACAACTGTAAATTGAGACGGTTTCGCTGAAAGTTATTTTTCAGCAAATAACCAATGTATTACTAAATTATGTAGTTAACATAAATGCACCTCTTACCATCAAAATGCTTGTTAACATTCTGCTACTCAAACAGATTTGACTGCAGAAGTTCCCCACTCTTAAAAAAGTATAGCTTTATTATCTTACTCACTTGGTCACTCACAAACCACTGCCAAGTAAACACAGAACAAGAGATGACTTCTCTGTGTCTTCCCTTCCTGTTTGCATTGACTCACCAATCAGGCTAAACTGTACATCACTCTGGATAATTCCCTTAAAGGGGTTGGTTCACTTAGTACACCCAGCTCACATACAAGCTCATACACACAAAGACATTACTGTTAAAACTTAAAATTTCACATTTCCTTTAACATGTATATTTTGTGATTAAAGTTTAAATGTGCTTTTTTTATTTTCAGTAATTTGTAGCACAACCGTAAAAGTTTATTCTTAAAAGCACATAGCGTAAGAAGAATTTCATCTAGAATACCTAATGAAATTGTGATTTAGTAAACACCCAGCCCCTTGGGAATGGCTTTTATTCTATTATTAAGCTAACAGACATTGGCAAAGCTGTTTACAATACAACCCAAAAATGAATCTGATAAAAATCATAGTGGAATTATGCAATAATGCAAAAAAAAAAAAAGGAAGGGAAAGACTTATTCATGGTACCAGCTGCCATCCACTACTGCTAGTATAAGCTTTGGCTCCTTGTGACTCTGTAATTGATAAAGAAGGTTCTGACAACAGATAGGTGAAACAATATATACAACTATTTTTGAGACATTTCTATGTATGTTCTGAAGTATTCAAAATATATGCACTGTAAAGGTTATTTGATGTATACACTGACTACAAATAATATAATAAATTGAGCACAAACTAGCAGCACAAAATTAAACAGTAAAGCTATACTTTCAAAGTCTGATAAATTGAGATTTAGAAGTGAAACTAATTAAATAGTGGTTGAATTTGCCCCATGATATTGTCCCAATACTAAATTATATTTTTTTAAGTTTTAAAATATTCAAATCAAAACTAAAATTCCAGTTTTTTTCCCCTATTAGTTTGATGCAAGTTAAAATTGAAATCAGTGTTTTTCCCAACAATGAAAACAAAACCAAAATTGTTTATTAACAAACCAAATTGGTTTCTGTTAGCTACAACTTATATAAACATATAATAAAATGGGCAGGAAGCTTGGACAGTTAAGAAGTCCTGCTTTGCAGTGTGCCTAAGTATTTGAAGTTTCATATTAGGTTCTCTTTTCACTATAACACTGTACAAACCCAGAGAAACCCAAACACTCAATTCAAATTTGGAAAGAGCATTTGATACACGATTCTTTTTGGCAGTGATGACATTTATGGTGTACTACTTACTGGAAAGCATTTTGTTATGCATGTACAGTAAAGTTATGTGCTTTTACATTCCTACAGATAGCACACATCAAAGTTAGCACTGCTTCAGAAATTCCAGAGCCTAAAAACTATACATAAACTGGAAAAAAACACCCATGCCCCAGTTTGTCAGTGAAATATCTTAAGAAAAATAGAATATCAATATTTTCCATTTTTCTCCTACACATGTTGGTTTGGCGTGATATGGTCAGATCTTCTCAGTTGTACTGCAGGTGGTACTCTTCTTCATCTTAGCATTGTCCCACTAGTGCAGTTTACACTTTTTGGATCAAAGTATGTCATTTCACATGATCAAGTGCATGGCTTGGGTGAGGTTGAGCACTCTTGATGCCCACTCTGTGTCCTGCCATCTATTCTTTGACCATCTTCTTGGGTGTTGGCCATCAGCTGTAAAGTAGTAATCAATAACAGCGAGGGTTCTTGGTGCTGCCTGTAGGACGTGTCCATACCAATTAAGTTGCATTTGTAGCATTTTATGCAGAATTGGTGCAACACCTATTTTCCACCCAATTGCATCATTGCGGTAGCAGTCCAGGGGCCTCATGTATAAACGGTGCGTACGCACAGGAATGTTGCGTAAGAACGTTTCCACGTTCAAATCGCGATGTATAAAACCTAAACTTGCCGTAAAGCCACACACATTTCCACGGTACTTCGTACCCTGTCGTACACAAGTTCTCCATTCGATTTTGCAGACTGGCGGCACCCAGCGTCAAAGCAGTGCTACTGTTCCTGTGTGGTTTATCTTTCTTCTTCAGATCCACATCCCTGACGCGACTTTATAAATACACTGATATTAACCTCATATTGTTTATTAGTTTAATGCATCTAATTGTAATTAACCAGTAACAATATAATGGTCCACGGAATGGTCAAACTATTCTAAATACCATAACTGCTTTAACGTTGTTACTCTCACTGCACCTTCTTCTTCTTCTTTCAGCTGCTCCCGTTAGGTTTTACCACAGCACATCATCTTTTTCCATATTACTCTCACTGCACCACTTGGAGCAGCTGATCGGAAAGAGAAGTATCAGTATACAATAGGGATGCACCGAAATTTCGGCCGCCGAAAATGTTCGGCCGAAATAGCATTATCGGTTTCGGCCGAAACGTAAGAAAGCGCCGAAAATAAAAGCCGAAATTGTCGCCACGCCTCTCCCATCCTCCCGTCTCGTTCGCGCTGTCATTACGCATCAAACACGGAGTATGTCGGTGGTTTTGAAGCACTTCAAAGTTTCAGATGAGGACAGCAAAGTTGCAATATGCAACATTTGCTCTGCAAAAGTTTCAAGAGGGGGTTCAACAGCAAAGACATTTTCGACTACAGGTTTAATACACCACCTTAAGTCAAGACACGCAATTGAATTTGAGGAATACCGTCAAACAACGTTGGTTAAAACTAAGCCAACTAGCACATCAACACCCTCGGTTGCCACAGTTTTCGAAAAAATTAAGAAATTTGCAAATGACAGTGCTAAAGCACGTGACATAACAGAGAAAGTAATGGAATTCATTGCTTTAGATGACGAGCCGTTTTCAGTCGTGGAGGACATCGGATTTCGTAGGCTAATACACCACATTGAGCCGCGTTACACACTGCCAAGCAGACGGTATTTTGCAGAGACCTCTCTACCTGAAATGTATGACCGTGTTGCAAAACATGTTCATGAGCTCATGACCACAGATATCTCTGCTCTAAGTTTAACCACAGACATATGGAGCTCTGACATTAGTCAAACTAGCATGCTCAGTTTGACAGCGCAGTGGATAAACACGGAGTTTAAATTGCAAAACATTCTGCTTAATGCACAGGAGTTTGTCGGCTCACACACTGCAGCAGCAATATCCGATGCTTTGGCTAACATGTTTGAAACTTGGAACATAGACAAGTCTAAAGTGCATGTGATTGTGAGAGATAATGCACGGAACATGATAAAGGCTATGGATGACAGTGGATTAAAGAGCATACCTTGCATGGCACACACGCTGCAGTTGGCTGTGAATGAGGGAGTGCTTAGTCAGCGGAGCATATCAGAAATCACAGCAACTGGGAGAAAAATTGTGGGACATTTTAAGCATTCTCCGCTTGCTTATTCCAGACTACAAGATTTGCAAAAACAGTTTGGGATGCCAACAAAACGACTACAGCAAGATGTGGCCACTCGCTGGAACAGTACATACTATATGTTGCAAGGATTACTTGAACAGAAGCGGGTTTTAGCTGCATACATGACAGATCACGACCTGCCAGCAACTTTGAGTGCACATCAGTGGATGTTGGTGGAAAACATTGTCTCTCTTCTCGCCCCGTTCGAACAGTTAACCAAGGAAATAAGCTCAGCTCAAGCGTCTGTTGCTGAAGTTATTCCACTGATCGCAGCACTGAAGCGCCTGCTTGGAAAAGAGGCGGAAACAGATCATGGCGTAAAAACAGCTAAAAAAACTCTACTGGAGGCTGTTAACAAACGCTTCCAAGACATTGAGTCCAACCCTCTTTACGGCATTGCAACAATATTAGATCCACGCTTTAAAGACCATTACTTTGACGATGAGAAAAGGCAGGATGTACGCGAAATGGTGCAAACAGAGCTTACGGCTCTTGAAACCTCTGGTGAAGCACAAGCCGCGACGGGGAGAACAGAGCAAACTGTGCCTGAGAAACGGTCACGTACAAGTGATGAGGCGCACATTCCTTCGCTTTCTGATATGTTTGACGAAATTTTACAGGAAAGCGTCCCAACCCACAGCGGTGTAAGAGCAAGCGCAGCCTCACAAGAAGTAGCAACCTATCTAGCTGAACTACCCATTGGCAGAAGTGACAATCCATTTGACTACTGGCGCGCGAACAAAGATCGCTTTCCTTTGCTTGCATGGACTGCGCGCAAGTACTTATCTGCCCCAAGCACCAGCACAGACAGTGAGAGATTATTCAGTGCAGCATCTCATGTTCTTGATGAGAACAGAAATCGTCTCTCCAGCCAGAAAGCTGAACAACTTTTGTTCATAAAGAGAAATCTGCCACTTTTGCTAAAATAAAAGCAGCCTAATTTGATGTTGTTTACAGTTAAAGGTTTGATTTATTTATTCTGTTATTGCAATGTTGTTTTGCACAGTAATTTAAAATTGAAGAAAAACGTTTAATGCAGGTAATATTTTGCACAATTCGTAAAGGCACTAAAAGCTAGCACAGACTGAGTGATTTTATTCAGTGCAGTATGTTCTTCATGAGAAGAGGAACTGTGTCTTCAGCCAGAAAACTGAAAAACTTTTGTTCATAAAGATAAACCTGCTTCTTTTGCTTAAATTAAAAGCAGACCAATTTAGTGTGTATAGTTATGTTGTTTACAGTAAGAGGTTGGATTTATTTATTTTTCTTCTGTTTGTGCACTGTTGTTTGGTACAGTAATTTAAAATTGAAGTAAAAAAGCAGCTAGCATTTTTTTTGCACAATTTTGTTACAGAAAGAAATTTTATTTAGTTTTGTTATTGTTAAACAGCCTTATTACTGTTATTTATTATCAATAAAAGTTTGATTGCTTAATTAATTTGTAGTTTTTTTAATACAAACAAAAAGAAAATATTTTAAACATGTTTTTTAATGAAGCCATTTTCGGTTTCGGTATCCGTTTTCGGCCAAGTGCATCCAAAACTTTCGGTTTCGTTTTCGGCCCAGAATTTTCATTTCGGTGCATCCCTAGTATACAACATCAAGCACACGCTGCCTCAGCCATGCTTCCTATTTGAACTGCTTCTCACATGGCAAACGCTTCAAACCTTTCCTGTACGGACCTCGCGGTTCAGAAAGAGTTTCATCCCAAGAGCTCTAAACGCACTCAATCAGTCCATCAACTGCTCCTTGTAGGACTGTTTGCACTGGTAAATACAATCACCTCACTGTAAACTTGCACTACAGTTATAATATTGCACAACCTGAGCCGCTTACAGATGGCTTAACGTCTATTATAGAGCTGATTGTGTGGCGATCGGTTACTTGGAGAAAGAAAAGGAAGGACAGGAATTGGAGGTTAGTACGTTTGAAAGAGACAGTACTGCAGAGGCAGCCTTAGGCATGTGCAAACTGTGCACCTGCACAGGGCCACCAAGCCAATATATATTGAATATAAAACAGAAATAGAAAATAACGACACAGCTAAAAATGCAGTGGCAAATTTCAGCTAAAGTTAAACACTTGTGTCATGAGCACAAGGCGGCTATGCAGTGTCCGCAATGGACATGGCCATCTGCCGTGCATAAGATACCATATTGACAATGGCGGGCGAAGGGGCCACCGATTCTTTCTCTGCCCAGGACCACCATGAGCCTAGAGCCGCCCCTGAGTATTGCTGCAATAAATTATTTCATTGAAGGTCGCGCACAAACACTGCGCCACCACGTTACCATGTTTAATAACGTGCTTTAACTCATATCATCATGAAAATGATATCACGTATACATCTCAGTATTTTAGCTATTCAGAGAGCTGTAATATCATGAACGTAATGGATTCTGTGTCCTGTTGGAAGATCAGAAAGCCGGTTTAAGAAGCACATAGTGATTCACACACATAGAGCACATAGAAGAACACATATAGAACAAAGCATTTAACGTGCTACTTTAATTATGATGTGATTTGAGACACTGGCTTTCTTATGATACTCAGATGGTGGGCTACGACTCGCCTTTTCACGGTGACTTTGATATCTGACAAATTTTTTATCTCGGGCACTGTGCGACTTTGTGAACTTGAGCTTTCGAGTTTCTCCGAAACACTAGGTCAGTCGATCAGCTTCCTTTTGTTGTTTATACCACTTTTTAAACCAACAAATCTTGACTCCACTTGGTATTTGCTGAAATTCTTCCATTTTCCCTCTTGCTTTTCCCATTGTCTTTTCACAGAACACTGAGCTTAAGGGCTATTTATATTGATTTGCATATTCAAAGAGGCGTAATTCTGGGAATAGTTGGGGCGGGACAGCAGGCGCATGCACGTGCGTTGCTTTTCACACTGACCGGGATTTATGTAGCGGAAGAACGCGGAAGTTGGCGAACGCACAGATTTATGCATCTGGATTTTTCTGTGCGTAAGCACATTTAGGCTTTTGTGCTTACGTCATGTTATGGTGTGAGTTCTACGCACGCCGTTATGCATGAGGCCCCAGGAGAGTCACACCGGCAATCCTTCTAGACCATGTGCTTCTTCATAGCATGGAGAGGGCGCTCAGCACTCTTGGCGGCTGGCCAGTGTTCAGCTCCATAAAAGCACAATTGTGCTAACTACCATCAGGTACACCTTCAACTTGAGGCTGACCAGTATGCGTTTATCACATAAGATTCTGTGATTTTTTTCCACTGCATCCAGGCAGTATTTACCCTTCCCCATACTTTGAAACTGCCATCGCTTTGCAAGCACAATCCTAGGTGCATGGAACTGCTGGATTTCATCAAGCCTTCACCGTTGACGAGGAATAGTATAATCATTCGAGACTGTCTCCAGGTACAGTATATGGTTTTCTTAATGTTCAGGTGGGCAGCAAGCATGGTGTTGCAGGTCTTGTGTGATGGTGTCCATAAACAGGATGAAGAGTAGTAGCAATAGTGCTGAGCCTTGGTGTATCCTAACGTTCACATGGATGCTATCAGAAATTCTGGCCGTGCATCTCACACAACAGCTGGCACTAATGTAGAGCAATTAGACCAAACTGATGAGCCATTTGGGCACTACGTGGTCCAGTAGCAAGCAGCAGATCAACTGATCAACCATAATTGCCCTTGTTCTTGAAAATAGGCACCAATGTTTGAGGTCCAGTCGACTGGCACAAGGCCAGAGTCCACAAGGGCATTGAAGAAAGTCACCAGTCATTCAGCTAAAGTGACATGTGGCTCTGTCACTTTCCAAAAAACAAAACAAACCAAAAAAATCCCCTAGTAGATTGTTAGAGTCTGGTATTTTAGAGTTCTTCATGCCACCAATGGCTTTAGCAACCTCTTTGGCAGTGATGCAAGGTAATGGCCAGCATGTAAGACACCTTCAGGAATCGTACTGCAGGTGGTACATTGTGTACAGGTGTCCAACAAACTGAAGTGGAATAGTAATTCTGATAGTAATACTGCTCCCACCACTTCCATATCAAATTTGTGAATTATAAAATTATAAAATACATTTCATTTTAAAGAGATATGCACCCACTTCATGCCCTACAATGTTGCAGCCAGTAAACGGTGTTCACCGGTAACCTTGTTTGCCTAATATTTTCCTGAAAATCTGCTGTGCAGCCAGATTAGATTAACTTTTTTTTCCAGCTCCCAATGATGCTTTCTGAAGCCAGTATGACATTACCGAGCTCTAGCTGCCATACACAGAAATTTTGTGCATGCGTACTGTAAGGTCGCTGCCCGATCTGCTTCACAAATGTGTTATTTCACAAGCCAGTTGGCACTCCAGCCAGATTTACACTCTACATGCATTTAAAAAAAAACAAAAAAAACTTGCAGTGTTTTTATTTAAGGTGTACATTAATTGACGGTAATGAGAATGAGTACTACTACCGGATGTACTGTATAACACTGACCCCTGTGTGCTCACTCACTCACTTGCTGCCATGCTTTGTAGTATAATTAAAATGTCAGCCAAATGCGTGTGAACAATCAAAACAAGTCTTAAAGGGGCTCTCCTTCTTCCCGAGTCAGAAAAAACATGAGACTATAGTAAAATAATAAAAATGAAAGAGATTCTACTATTAACAAGGTGTATCTATCTTCTTGATGAAGAAAAAAAAGTGTGAAGCACTTGCATAGACAGAAACAAAAAGACTTCTAACCCCACAATTGCAACTCTTCCAGTGCAATAAATAGCTTGTGGCCATTTGATGTATTTTGTTTGTGGTTAGTTATTTTTCATCTGTGTCTTTTGTTGTCTGAGGCACAATGGCGCAGTAGTTAGCACTGCTGCCTCACAGCTCAGATCACATTTTTGGCCATAATAATCAGTCCAGCATAATTATCATGCCCTTACCCAACCCTCAGGGACTCTTAAAAGACCACTATATCATTTTAATCCACTCAAAACTAGTTTAGTTCCTTCTCCCCCATTGACGTCAACGCTTTTTGCAGAGTTCACTGAAGTTCACAAACATTTCTGCGATTTCGACGAACTTTAACGGGTTGGGCTATATGGGACTACAAATCTGGCAACTCATTAACACTTTCCATGGCTGCAAAGTACAGCACAATTTGAACTGAATTATAAAGCCTACTTTATATTATATACTAGCAGAATACCCGCGCTTCGCAGCGGAGAAGTAGTGTGTTAAAGAAGTTATGAAAAAGAAAAGGAAATATTTTAAAAATAACGTAACATGATTGTTAATGTAATTGTTTTGTCATTGATATGAGTGTTGTTGTCATCTCTCTCTCTCTCTCTATATTATATATATATATATATATATATATACACACATAGCAAAATACCCGCGTTTGGCAGCAGAGAAGTAAAAAGAAAAGGAAACATTTTAATAATAACGTAACATGATTGACAATATAATTGTTTTGTCATTGTCATGAGTGTTGCTGGCATATATATATACACTCACACACACACACATATATATAAACATATATATACACATCATATATATATATATATATATATATATACATACAGTACACATATATATACATATACATATAAATATATATACATATCTACACATATATATATATACACACACACACACATATATATACATATATACACATATATATATATACACACAAACACATATATACATATATACACATATACATATCTACATATATACTGTATATACACATATATATATATACAAATATACATATATATCTACATATATATATTAGGGGTGGGACTCGATTAAAAAAATTAATCCAATTAATTAGAGGCTGTGTAATAATTAATCTTGATTAATCATATGTAATCGCACACGTAAATTTGCCCCAAATCGCAAATGTGTTTTTTTAATTTAAAAGGGTTTTAGTGGGCGATAGAATCAAATAATAGACATGGACATGAATATTGTAAACTCAAGCTCTTTTAATTTCTGAAAAAAAAAATGCTTTTAAACTGCATTTGAATTCAAAACAGAAACAAAAATATCATCCCTGGTTAAAATTGGGCAGACTTAAAAATAAAGTGGTAGTTTAAGTGCTTTAAGTACATTTTCAGAATGGTATTGTCTTTAAATAATCCATCCATCCATCCATCTTCTTCCGCTTATCCGAGGTCGGGTCGCGGGGGCAGCAGCTTAAGTCTTTAAATAATAATAACCAAAATTTCAACATAAAGTGCAGTTTTTCTTCTTAAAAAAATAAGTCAGAAACATAAAAGGTAATTTGACCAACTTAATCTTTAAACTCTGAGTAACCTTAGCCAAAATTATTTTGTACATTAGGCTAAAACAGTGTGATCATTGAACATTTTGTAATTAGATGTAATTAGAATTACTAACGGTCACGGAAGTCCAATGATCCCCAGTAAGAGCCACAAAGTCCGCTTTCTGTAATGCATCTAATTTTGCTTGCTTTTCACTGTGCACAAAACCATGCTTTTATCAAGGCTTCGCTCGGGTAGTTTTTTTAAATTAAATTTTCCTCCGATTAGTCGTAGGAACGCGCTTCATTCCGAGTGTAACATTTTTGTAGCTGTGATGTGTGCATCAGTGTAATCGATGTACCAGGAAATCATGCATTGACAAAAGTTCCCCTTTGCTTGGAATTGAAAGTGTGATTAAATGCGTTATTTTTTGTTATGGAGTACATGCATCGAAGCTTCTCAGCTGTGCTTGTGCTAAGAATAGGAAAGATTTTAAAAATAACGTAACATGATTCTGCGTTAATCGCATATTTTTTCATACGTCTCAAACCAAGGAGATGCGAGGTTAAAATGAACCGAGAAGCACGCGTACATACTCAGTACATCCCCTCTCGGGAATCGAACCTCGGATGTAGGCGATAGAGGGGAAGCCTCTACAATTGTGCCACGGTGTGTGGCTTATTTATTTGAGAGTATGTAGATCGGGGTATATATATATATATATATATATATATATATATATATATATATATATATTTTCGCAGCAGAGACATAGTGTGTTAAAGAAGCTATGAAAAAGAAAAG
>JANRMT010062791.1:37661538-37702686 GCA_026402145.1 Polypterus bichir lapradei
AGTACATCCCCTCTCGGGAATCGAACCTCGGATGTAGGCGATAGAGGGGAAGCCTCTACAATTGTGCCACGGTGTGTGGCTTATTTATTTGAGAGTATGTAGATCGGGGTATATATATATATATATATATATATATATATATATATATATATATATATTTTCGCAGCGGAGACATAGTGTGTTAAAGAAGCTATGAAAAAGAAAAGGGAACATTTTAAAAATAACGTAACATGATTGTCAATATACAGTAATTATTTTGTGAGTGTTGCTGTGATCAAGGATTCGATTATCATTATTTGTTTCAATCAGGGTCGAATTTGTACGATGTGTTGTGTTCAAGTTACATTCTGTGTTTGTCAGTCGTTGTAAAGATTAAATTCTGTAATTACAGCTACATTAGCTCCACAAATGAGACACACGGGTTTACCGGAAATTTCAGTAAACATATACTCAGCCTCCCATCGGTTTTTAAAGGCTCTATTTTCAGAATCAACTTTTCTCTTCGGCATCGTGTGGGCTAGCTTCGCAATAACTTGCAGCAACGCGGTAAGTGTTCGGCAAGGCAGCTGAAGCGCTGCATTATGGGATCTGTAGTTTATTGTGTTACCAGCGCTTCATATACCCGGGCCATTAATAACAATAATACAGTATATAAAATGATCTTGCGGGCCGGATATAATTACACGCCGGGCCGGATGTGGCCCGTGGGCCTGGAGTTTGACTCATATGGACTAAATAGAACTTGAAAAGAAATATTTTTTGGAATGTGATCGCGCATTCAGTACATCGAGCCCGCGTGCTATAGTGGTTTTGCTTGTGGGCTTCAGTAAGTTACCCTGCCCTCGCTCTTACTTTTTTACCGTTCATCTAATGAATACACTGAGTATGGCTTTACCAAAACAATCATTGATCGCGAATAAAGTATCCATTATTCATGAAGCTTCAATAGGTGAATAGGTGATCTGTCTTTCTGCGTTAACCGCATGCGTTTCCATACGTCTCAAACTAAGGGGATGCGAGGTTAAATAAATCGAGAAGCGCACGTACATACTTAGTGCATCCCCTCTCGGGGATCGAACCTCGGACATGGGCGCTACAGGCGAATGCTTTATTATCGCGCCACGGCGTGTGGTTTATCTATTTGAGCGTAGCAGTGTAATTCGGTTTTTGTTCAGCACTCTTTGGAACTGTTACTTTTTGTCCGCGCACTGCGTCAGTTCACGTGAACCGCTGAATATGGTTTTATATGTCACTCGCTCGCTTCTAATTGTTTCGCTGCCTTCTTAATTATATAATGCATGTTTTCTTCAGTGCTTTTTGGGCCTCTTCCTGGTTTTCTACGTACTGCGTGATTACGTGGGAGGCGTGATGATGTCAAACTCCGCCCCCACGGCTTTCAAGCTCATCTCCATTACAGTAAATGGAGAAAAACAGCTTCCAGTTATGACCATTACGCGTAGAATTTCGAAATGAAACCTGCCCAACTTTTGTAAGGAAGCTGTAAGGAATAAGCCTGCCAAATTTCAGCCTTCTACCTACACGGGAAGTTGGAGAATTAGTGATGAGTCAGTCAGTGAGTCAGTGAGTGAGTGAGGGCTTTGCTGTTTATTAGTATAGATGATTTAGCTGATTACCCAGTGGCTTCACTCACTGAATGCAAGGGAAAAAAATAAAATGTATATAAATTATTAAACAGTAAAACATTAACATGTAAGAAGTAAAGATACATTGAGCAGTACTGGAGTGCCTTCGGATAAAGTACATTTTAAAGGCGCTACAACACAACACGTAAGTAGCACTAACAGCAGCTTAAATGTATTTAGATCATCTCTCGGTAGCAGATCCCTTGTGAAAGGCGCTACACGATCGTTGTGGTATTGAAATTACATTTTCTATGCGATCCTGCAAATTTCTGCCCGACAACCTTGTCTTCCAGGAGCCGAGGGGGACTCGAAGTGTCACAAACAGTGCAAGAAGAGAGGATGGCACCCGAAACTGCAAAGCTCTCGACCCGACGGAGCAGCCCGACATTCCACACCTCCCAGCGTCCACTTTGTCCTCATGAACCCTCGCCGCAGAAGGCGGTGTCGTCTTCACATTGTTTGCAGCTTGGCGCAGTTAAAAGGTAGAAAGATGCAAAGCTGTTTTTCTCATCTCTTCTACTATCAAGTACTGGCAATAATAAAAAAAAATTATAATGTGACAGTTTCTGCGACAGTCACGTGGGCGAATAAATAAAACTTCTCTGTCAGAACGCGACTGGCGGCGGACGGCTCAACGCTGGAGTCCAGAGAGGAGGGCTGGGAGAGAGCAACGCGGGGCGAACTTCTATGGGATAGATCGGTATGTTTGTGTTTACTTCTTTTCAATATTAGTACAATAACTCTCACACAAACAATAACAATTAGTAAAGGCGATATAAAAATGGCGTCCACAAACGAAGTGATGAGTTCCTGTATTATAATATGTTCTGTGGTCATACATAATTTCCGTTTTGCGTGGTCATACGTAATTTCCGTTTCAAACGCGAAAAGAATTTTATATATATATATATAGATAAGTAGACTTTGAATGTCTGGTTCAGTACCTGTTTATTATATAAATCTTTAATGTGCTAGTTTCATACACATTGCACTGAGACCACTGACCAGCAATAGTTTCTGCATTAAAAATGGTAATGCTAGAAATAATAAGTGAAGCAAATTTACTTCTATAGGAATGGGGGTAACATGTTATGAGAATAGTCAGGAATAAATACAAACGATGGGTTTCTAGAATTTATGTCCAAAACAATACAATATTTTTCAGATAAACTACACTATAACCAGAAAGTATTAAAGCACTAAAAGTACTCAATTTCTATTAATGGTAATTCTAAGCACATTTTATAATATGGAAAATGTGTTAGGTGACAGATGCAACTTTCAAATAATTAAGCAAACAAGGTAGCTGTTGTGTTCTCCAAACAAACATAAGACTAGAAAAGTGCAAGGTCATAGTTGTAAGAAGCTCAGCTTGTTAAAAGAAATTTCTTTGGAGAATCTCCAATAGTTACTGCTATTGAACAATGTACTGAAATAAAATCCTGAAAAAGAAGCCTAAAGAGCAAAAATGTAAAACAAATTAATAATTAAAAACCCTGCAATTTAATTACCCAAAATCTATACCAACAACTGTTAAATTGAATTGTGAAAGACATTTGACATATATTATATACTGTAAATATTGCACATACACTCAAGCACAAATGTCACAGTGAATGTTCTCATGCAAATTGTGAAACATGTGATAAAAAAGAAAACCAGAAACAGCAACCCACACTATTTAAACCAGATTATATTCAATGTGGTGTACTCTGTTTTTTGACAATGCTATTATGATGAGGAACAAATAAAAGGTCTGTCAAAGGCTGCCAGATAGGGATGTACCAAGTTCCACATTTGCTTCTAATAACTACCTATTTTGATAAATATGAAATATTATAATATCTTAATTAAAAATGTAAGCTTTAAATGTAGCTATTCTGTAAAGAGTACACAGTAACTCAAAATATAGTTTACTTTGCCCAGACATTTATCTGAATGACGATTGCTTGCAAACAGCAGCCACAATTTCAGCTGTTTACTGGCATAAACAATCCATGAATGAACAGAACTCTCATTGTGTACCACAGCAGAAGACAGGGCCATCGAAAGATGCCTGCAACCAAAACATTTTTAATAGCCAACTTAACTCTAAAACAGAAAGCCTATGCTTTAATCTGAGCTGAAAACTAATGAATCTAGATTTAATAAAAGAATAAAAGAAAACTATTGAATAAAGGCTTCTCTGTTTGAAGCTGATGTCTCAACCAAATTGTTCCAGTCACAGTTATAAATGGCAAAGACTTTATATTAAAATACTGTTTTGAAAACAATTCAGGAATTATAATCCCTTAATTGCTTTACTGATCATTTAAAAATATTTTAACAGCTATTGCATTCAAAAACAAGCCATTGGTGTGATTTGCATATCTCAGTTCCCTGTATGGTCATAGTGTGATTCTGCCACCAGTAAATGCTCCATTCACCTTTTAACCCTATAGAGGATCAAGCAGGCATTGAAAATGAAACAACTGATGGAAAACATAATGGATTTAAGAATATTGGATCAAAGAACATAAAAACTATACGGTTGGTGTACCTAGTAGTGATGTACTTTGACTTGAACTTGTACATGACTTGAAGTTAAAGAAGCCTTAACTTGTAGAGTGTTTTACCCAAAAAGCTATCATAACTCTGACATCAAAAGTATTCACCCATAACTTTGGGATATACTTTGTTAAATGACCACATATATACTTTTATGTACTCCCCTGTTAATTATATGCTTCTCTCACACAATAGAAATTTTGGCATGAAAACTATAGTTGACACAATAAAACTTAATTATACAATAATACTATGGAGATAGTACACTAACCTGAACCATAATCACACAACCAATAAACCTCATGTGAAGCAGTGAGGAAGAGACACGGTATCTGATTAAGCTACCAACATCAGCCAAATAATGTCAACAAAAATCACAGAAATAACAAAGATCTATCAACATACTCCTCTCTGTGAATTGCCAACTTAATGAAGTGGTAAGTTTGTGTATCCCTGTGACCCTGGAAGTTGTGTTGTCTAGAGCAGAAGCTCCTGGTAGGGTCTCCCAAGTCAACTTGGTCTCATGTGAGAGGTTAGACAAAGAGAGCTTCAAAGACAAAACCCTGATTCTAAACCTCCAATGCCTTGTGGCCATATTTAAAAGGCTATGGAAGTAAATCCAGACACAAAATCCAGAGTGGAGTCCCTAAAGTGGTTGCTCGTCAGTACTGACTTCTCTCCAGCAAAACCTGTAGTTAAGCCAGCTCCAAATGTAATGCTCTTCTTTCCTGTGGACACTGTCAGTAAGGCCAAGAGGGGAGCTTTGTTGTCTGGGCAGCACAAGGCCTCCATATACATTGCCCAGGCTTACGTCCTGGAGAGGCCTCTCTGGCTTCACCACCATGTGAGAATACAACACGAAAGACAGCAGTTCCAGGCTGTAAGTCCCTGCTCAACTAGCATAGAGCTGGATGCCACAGGCTGTCTTTGACAGTGGGAAGGATGCTTGTATCCCCATTGTTGAATTATCACCCGCCTCAAACTGAACAGTCCCCAACCAGTAAGGTGTTGACCAACCATGATCTGTCTGCTTCAGTGGATGCCTGGAGCTCAGAGCCCTTAGCGTGACAAGCAGAAAGGGAAGGGTGCTGAAGAAACCAGGGAACACAGAGTTGGCCCTACCATCAAGAATAGTCTGATCCCAATCATTCAACCCTCAACAGGTGGTAGAGAGAGACTCTTCACACTACACCTCTCCACACTTGAAGGCCTGGTGAACCTAGTGTGCATTTACGCACCAAAAATGTAAGCTACAATATAAGCCAAAGACCAGTTTTACGAACAGCTAGACATGTCATCTGTAAAATGACATTGTCAAAGCATATTTACCTTCTGGGAGACCTCAATGCTAGGGTGGGTGGAGACCGTGAGTCATGGCCAAACATCTTCGGTCAGCATAAGGAATTTGAATGAAAATAGCCGGACGCTTTCAGAACTCCTTTGTCATCACAATGCGTGTATGACGAACAGCTACTTTCAGAACAAGATATATGTCACAAACGTGTACATGGGAGACAGTTTATAGGGTCAGATAGTCTTATTTGTCAGCCAGACAGAGGGTTGGCACTCTGACCTGATCTTCTCTCCATTTGTTCCTCTGCAGTTCAGCCGAAGACCCTGGCTCCCAATGACATCACCACCGATCCTCCCCCATTGACGTCAGTTCTGACGACACCTAATGATGTCATTTCCAATACCCAGAATCCATCTTCCTGCGATATCAGTTTCTGTTCCGGTCACTCTGACTCCTCCTCTTATCTACCATATTTATAAGCCAGAAAACCACCTGATAGTCAGTTCAGTTGTGAACTCTTTTATTTTGTTGATTTTTCAGTATATAGGGTGGCCATCCCCAAACCTTTTTCTGTCTTCTGCTTATTTTTTAACCACACATGCTATTAGGCTTCCTGAAGACATCCATGTTCCAATCATTGGCATTAGCTGGACTTGGAAATTACCAGACAAGTCTCACTGAACAGTGTCTGCAACACCAGTGCTTATCACAGTACCAACTGCAACTCTGACCACTCCCTGAATGCCTTAAAGGTGAAGATCAATGAAACCCCAGCCCAAACAACATCAGCAAGAATGCGTACCCAGAAAAAACAGGAGTTCATCCAAGACAGCTTGAGAAACCCCTATTTAATGACAAAACACAAAGTGTAGAAGATAGCCGGAACTATAGTGCTGCAGACAAGACTTATGGCAAGAAGGAATATGCAAGCACAAACTGATTTTAGGCCAGCATCCCTTTACTTGAGCCTGTCATCAACAAGAAGCACAATGCATGGATAAGGTATAAACCTGACCCGTGTCTTAAAAACCAGAAAGCCGTACAAGCAGCCTGCAGCAAGGTCCAACAGACTGCATATCACTTTCAAATGGCTTAAATTGTCAGATAACATTTAGTGTTACTGGAAACATTAGGAAGATGTACGAGGGCATCAAGCAAGCTACAAGCAAACCAGCAAAGAAGTCCACGCCTCCAAAATCAAAGACAGGGGAGGACAAAAATAAAAGTAAGATGATGGGTAGAACACTACCTGGACCATTATTCCACAGAAAACTCCATCTCCCAAGAACCTCTTGACAGTATCCAAGACCTATCTGTTCTGGAAGAGCTGGACACTGAACCTTCAATGGAAGAGCTCAGCAAAGCTACTGATGCCCTAACATGTGGGAAACCACCAGGGGTGAATGGCATACCACCTAAGATTATAAATGTGGAAAGTCAGCTGTTCTAGAAGCACTGTACAAGCTCCTGTGTCTCTGCGGGAATAAATGAAGTCATAGTGAAGATTACAGTCAATGCAATGGTCTTGAGCCCCACATGGGTAATGTATAAGTGTGTGTTTATGTGTGGTTGATGCAGAGGTTCAGCTCAATCAGTGGTGGTTCTGTATAGGAAAGGGCGGAGATCACTGTGCATTTCATAGGCTGATTGGTTTGGGGTAAAACCTGTTCTTCAGCCTAGTAATGCAGGCATGCAGGGCTCTGAAGCACCTGCCAGAGGACAGAGAAGTAAAAATGCTATGGCTGGGGTGGGTTGGATCTCAACAAATCTTCTTTGCTTTTCTGCTACAACAGGTATTGAGGATATCTCCTAGTGATGGTAGCTGATTCCCAGTAATTCTCTGAGCTGTCTGTTTCCTGTTATACTGCAAATTCAGCTTTGTGGTTTCTTTAAAAACCATGGCAACCTTTAACGGAGCAAAGAGTACTGTGCTAATGTAGCTCATCACTGGCTTGTACTATATAGTTTTGCCTAGGATAAACTCAAACCGGAAGTGTAAACATTCTATTTTAGAAAAGGAGGACAGTTGCACTACTCTTGAGGGTCCACCATGAAACGGAAAGTCCAAGATACACATTTGCACAGGATGTGTCTAAAACACCAGAGGGAAAGAGGGTTAGTCCCTCCGACTGGAATCAGACTAGCTATATCAGACATAAATATATTTTCAAATAGTACAAAAGGCTGTGTTTTTCTAGATAAGAAATTGCACTCTTCATGTAATGTAAAAAATTGGTTAAGAAAATAAAATTGAGTTTGCCATAAATATTTTATTAATAAGTTACATTTTTGAAGGATGCTTATTATTTTTGCTTACTATTTGGCACAACAACACAAACTGGTTGGGCCATAAAGTACCAACACTTAATGCCACTGCTCTCACATTCATCTACCTAAATTAGAATTCTCCAATTCAACTATTTAACATATTTAAAAAACATTGTGTGTTTTGTTATACAGAAATGGGGTACTGTAAACCAATCATTTTAATTCATATAATGGTCTTGGTGCTAGAACCATATATTTTGCAATATATCAAAGGACATACAACAACAGCTGTGGTGGGCTGGTGCCCTGCCCGGGGTTTGTTTCCTGCCTTGTGCCCTGTGTTGGCTGGGATTGGCTCCGGCAGACCCCCGTGACTCTGTAGTAAGGATATAGCGGGTTGGATAATGGATGGATGGATACAACAACAGCATGAATTAAATAGTCTGGTGACTCACTTTAAGATGTAGGGCAAACTAAAAATAACTCTTTATAACTTGGCAAATTATTATTTTTTATCATCTTTAGCTAAACAATGGTCTACAAGAAGAACCTAAATATTTTTTGATTATGTGATCATCAGACTATCAAATTGTTACAGAAGTTTGTTTTCAATCTCTTTCTGTAGGTATTCTATGTTTACAATTCCATTGATGGTGAGTACGGCAAAGATGGGAACCCCAATATGTTATGTGCTTAACAGCGATTTCTTCAAGACACAGTACTAGGGTGTTGTACCGTGTTAGCCATTATAAATGTAGTGAGACGGCAAGCAAAATGACACCTTTTATTGGTTAACTAAAAAGATTACAATACACTTGCTTTTGAGGCAACTCGGGCCCCTTCTTCCGGCAAGACACAGGATATTTGTTCTCTCTAATCCAAGTTGGGCAAATTAATAAAGATGGAACTACAGTGGACCCTTGACTTACAAACTCAATTCGTTCGCGAGGGCTGGTTGTAATTCAAGTTGGTTGTAAGTCAAGACTATTTTTCCCATAAGAAATAATGGAAATACCCATAATGTGCTCCGAACCTCCCACAGCAACACTTACTTAACCTTTTCATAATAAAAAAGGGCTGTATAATGTCCATAATTTACCAAAACACCAATAATTTTTCTAATGTACTAACCAAAAAGTTATAAAAAGTGCATAGCCTACCAGAAACAACAATTTCATACTGTACTCACCATTTAATTTGACATTTTTGGGCTGCAGGAAGGGAGGAGGAGGAGAATGAAACGGAAGGTGGTTATTGTTTAGAAGGAGCCTCATTATGCAAATATTTTCTTTGTAAAATTGTCGAAATGGTGGATTTCTACATGCTGTACATATTAGTGAGATCGGTCACACAAACACCACTCTCATATTTCCGCACAATTTCCTTCTTCGTTTCGATTGTGATCGCTGTTTCTCAAGTTAATAATGACAGTAGTCGAGCACTCAGTTCAAAGCTGGGCGTGTTGTGAACTGCTCCAAAGCAAGCCGGTGCTGACTCAGCCTGATGACATCATCATGTGCCACGCCAGCCCGCTAGCTAACATCCCTTAACAATCGCTTTCTTTACCTCTGTTACCTTCTCTTCCTTCCTTAGCAATTATGCGTCTTACTTGCCATGGTCTTAGTGAATTATATATATATAGATAAATCACTGCACTGACTGAAATTACGTCCACAAACACATGTATCTGGGCTCCGACTAACGCTTACGAACGCTCTCGGCTGTTTGTTTACAATCGCACAAGCGGATACACGTGACCGCATTTGGGTCGTAACGCAAGATGTTGGTCGTAAATCAAAACAAAAATTTTGGTCGTAAATCAAGCTGTTCGCACGTCAGGCCAGTCGTATATCAAGGGTCTACTGTACTTTTCAGCTAGTTTCACACATGCTGGTTATCCCAAAAATTAAAAGTGTTGGATGTATGGTGTGTGTAGGTGATAAAGGTTAGTGAGAAAGGAACTGGACTCTAAACCACAAATATACCAGTTTCAGTTCTAACCTCAAATCCATAATGTGCTTCTGAACAAGTCACTATATTTGCCTGTGCTGCAACTACCAAAAAATAAATGTAATAAGCTGTTTACTATAGAAGGGAATTATATAAAGTTTCAAGTATTCATGCATCTAGGGAAACAGGTCCTGGAAATTTACTGGGTATGCTTTTGTCTAAACAAGGCTGCAAATTTCATGAGCCAAACATACAAAACACTGCAACAGACACACACAAGTCACAGTAACATTTATGATAGTCATAAGCTACTTATACTGTGATGTACACAAGTTTATGACTGGCTGAATTGTCTCCATGAACCACTCAATTTTGCTAGCTTTTTCAGGTTACTTATTTGAATAGTGTTACAAAAAGGAAAATTTAAAGTAAGAGTGCTAGTCTCCATCAGAGCTGAAAATCAAACTGCACAAGAGTCACCACTTGTAAACTGGAAACACTTTTCATCTGCCAAGGCAGCAATGCATTTAGACAGCAATGGTAAAGCATGTGATGCACCTCATTTACCTCGTAAAAGTACACATAAAATACACACAAAGTACACATAAAATTTAAACATAAAATGCATATACTTTTCAGGTATTTTAAACAAAATTGTAATATGCACACACTTTCAAGGTGAAAAATTAAGATCTCATGCTGATGTGTGTGCAAAAGCAAATTCCTTAGATACTTCACCCAGAAATCTAGCGAGCTCTCATTTTTTGCCACTAATGCACTGGTATTTCACTCTCACCCCTGTCAGTCACCCTATGGAGGTGTCCTAAGCCCTCACAAAATGTGCTTTTCTCTGGGCTCCCCCCTAAGCCTGCTTCCAATTTCCCTCAGTTCTCCATGCAGCAGAAAGACACATCACAATATCAGAACTCCCATTAAGAAATGATAAATTATTTGTGTCGCATAATCCAAGTATCATGTACAGTATCTAATCATATGCTGATAATGTCTCTAAAGCATGGATTTTTCGTTAAACTAACCATTTCTAGAAATTCTTCCTGTGCACAGTTAAGTTTATTCAAATGACATCAAGCTTTTGAATTGAAGACCTGCCTAACCCTTCATTTATTGGTTAGGATTCCTGCCCAGTAAACAGCTGGCTACAAAATTGGCTACAACGGTATCAGACAAAGCATTTTTCTGAGTGCAACAAGTGAAAATCCTCACTTCTCTCTAAGCAGAAGCACTCTGTGATGTGTAACTACAACTGGGACAGCTTCTCTCCCTTCCTGTCTGTCTATGCCTTTGCTCACCCTTTTTCCCCCTCACATGCCACCTGGTAACTGGTTTCAAAGGTTAAGAACCACCATTCTAGAATCTATGTGTGAAACAGTTTATAGTTTAGATAAGAAAAGGTTTAGGAGAGGTAAATGACATCACCAACAGACAGAGATTGCCTGAAAAAAATGTCACATAGCAGCTTAACTTTCATAACAAGAAAACCAGAAGGGTTTGGTGCGAATCAGCTGTAATTTGTGCTTGGCTGCATGCATACATTCATCTCAATGTAAGTAATGCATTATTGTTCGTTATCAGGTTACAGTTTGCCTGGGAATCATAATGGGCTTGTCCCTTTTGCTGCCCTATTTTAAATATCACTGTACATCTCCAAGTCTGGTTCATTGACTACCTCAAGACTGCAGTTCTGAGGGCACTTTTATGATAAAAAAGGCTTTTTGAATGCAGTGATCAGCACTTTGTGCTCTGTGTCAGTCACACTGTATTACCATTTGTATGAAAGTGCATGGCAGCATATAAAGTCTTCAAGCATTCATCTACAGTTTGGACACAGTTTCTCTCTGAAGGTGTGGAAGTTCTTTAAACAGATAAAAAGTTTTGCTTGAAGTGATCTGCACCATTGTAGGCTTGCTATAATAAAATTGAGGACAGAGGTAACTGTAATATATGTCCTGAATTTTGTCATTATGTTTAGGGAGACAGTGACAGCCTCCTACTCATCTAGTAAGAGCACATACAGTTTGCAACACTGAGGAAAGAACTATTCCTAGGTAAGTTGCATGACCAGTTATACAACTTGAGAGATGCAAGTTTCACTGATGTTGGCATTTCTAATATGACTCTTGTCTTCTCAGGTATGCCATCAAGCATTCTGTGTGTCCAAGAAAGCAGACCTGTTTCAGGTTTTATGGTCATGCATATTTTCACCTGCACACCTTGATAAGTCCAACAACAAGGATATCAGGTATTCCACCAATTCTGTTAAAGGTAGATAGCAGCCCATATTCCTTACTAAATTATCCAGTGAAATCAATATCACAAAAAATAATTAAGTAATTTCTTCTTTTTATTTTGTTCAGAATGTTGTTTCTTTATGCTTTCTCTGCACTGTAAAATGTACTGTATGTTTCAATTAGCTTGAAGAAGGTTGGATAAAGTATCTTCCATGTTGATTCTCTTTTTGAAACAGTCAATCTTCACATTTAGTTTATCCAGTGCAGTACTTACAGAGGAGAGCTTTTTAAGACAAGAGGACATGCATTGACTACAATAACTTTCTCATCCATTATTACAGTGGTAACTGCAGACTTATATGCAGTTACTCAATTCTAGTCAGTTGAATAAATATCTAGTTCAGTTCTTTATCACATTTTAGTCAGTGTACCAATTAACACTGCATTGTCCTTTAAAAACTTAATGAGCATCACATATTTATTATTCTTTAGATCATTTTAGTAATACAGTTGTATGCTATTTGAAACCTTATTAGCTGCATGTCTGTGTGAGACAGCACTCACTGTCACATTTGCATTATATACATCCTTATTAGACCCGTATGATTTTACTGTATGTGTCCATTTCAAAGCACCATCATGAGCTAAGCCACTTATGTGGCCAATTTGTGTGGAGGTTTTGAAACGCCATTGCAAAATAACATTTACAAGTCAAATAGAAAGTGTGACGTTTTGTTGTTACTGTACAGTAGCAATGCAAATAGAGAGCCACTTGGCTTGAAATTGATTATAATTTTTTGCAGCTTACATTTCGGGACAGAAAATTTGTCTCACACTTGGGGAAAACCATATTTTTGTAGCAATACTGCACCTGGGTACTTAGGCGGATGCTATCAGGTGGATGCTATCAGTCAGATAAAAGTACTAAGAAGTAGAACTAGGGCATCCCTAGCTGAAATGTAGTTGAACATGAAACTACTTTCTTTTTTTTTTTTGGATTTTATTGATTTTATTAAAATCAAATAACATTCCATACAAATAAAGTAAAAATATATTTATTAAATACATATATAATTTAATAAATGAATAAAGATAAATAGAGCTGTTATAAAAAAAAGGGGGAGAGAATCTGCTTCCTCAATTTAAATAAAATTAGATCTTGCCAGGTTTTGAAAAAGTTTTGCACAGATCCTCTAAGAGAGAATTAGATTTTTTCCAATTTCAAATAGTATATAATATCAGTTATCTACTGACTTAAAATTGTAGAGTTAGGATTCTTCCAGTTCAGCAAGATAAATCTATGTGCCAATAGCGTAGTGAAGACATTTACAGTTTGTTTGTCCTGCTCCACTTTAAGCCCATCTGGAAGTACACCAAACACTGCTGTTAATGGATTAGGAGAGATTGTGACACCAAGGCTGTCTGACAGGCATGTGGCCCAGTGAGGCTGGAACTTGACTGCAATGTTCGCAGGTTGGATCTTGCCCTGGAAACATTTTGGACAATTTTAAGCGAGACTCTTGTGCTCGATATATAATTTCAAGTTGAATAATTGTATGCTTTGCGCATATGGCGTTTGAATGAATTCTGTGCATTGCTACCTTCCACTCCTTTTCTGAGATGTTGAGTGAGAGACCCTTTTCCCACTGTTCTCTTTGATCTTTGAAAGGGAGGAACTGTAAAATGCTTTTATATATTACGGAGATGCTGTCTGAATCCTCAAAACTGATCAATATTTTTTCCGGCATAGAGGTAGGTGGGAGGTGAGGAAAATTGGGAAGGTTCTGTTTAACAAAGTTTCTAATTTGATGGTAGTGAAAGAAACGTGTTGCTAGAAAGTTAAATTTGGAGTTTAATTGTTCGTAGGATGCAAAGACGTTGTCTATGGACAGATTTCTAAGTGATTTAATCCGGAATGTTTTCCAGACATTAAAAACTGCATATGGTTGTGAGGGTGGAAAAAGGTGGTTCTCAGAGGTGCCACAGATAAAAGCTTCTCTATCTTAAAATACTTCCTACACTGGTTCCATATTTTGAGTGAGTGAAGCACAACTGGGTTGTTAGTATATTGGCGATGACTTGTGTTTATTAGGGTACAAAGCAAGGAATATAAAGAAGTACTGCAGGATTTTATTTCTATTGCAGACCATATTTGAGATGCACACAGTAACAATACACCTCGTGGCACTGTTAAAACAGTACCCATATTAACCACTGCCGAGTAAAAGTCATTAACTCAGCAAGGGTTTTTACTAAAATAATACAACCTCCCAAATAAAAATTGTACATAATTTTGGACAATGGCGGTATTAAGAGACCCCACACCATACTACCTGCTGGTAAAAGTTAAAACCTTTTTATTTTACTGTGGGCATTTATATATGTGTGATGCCCCTTGTTTAAACATCTGCTTATAAGATGAATTTGTATAAGGCAAACACACCATACTTAGCTGATCTCTACTTAAAACATATGTAAATGGAAAGGATGGAAAAATAAATTGTGGTGTAGCATTTTAAATTCTTTTTGTGTTTCTATAAACTTTATGCATGCTGTGTTATTCGTGTATTGCTTACATGTGGCAAATATCAAAATCTGCTTCAGTATATTCTCTTTATTTCACATGACAGATTGTGGTTAGTCAAATAAGGTAACACATTACAATACACTAAGATCTACCAAACTCTGGATTATTAATGTCATGTGTACAGTACAGTGTGATTCTTGCTTGCATTTGCTAATCCACATGCAACATGTCACCACTTTCCAGAACCATTAATTTATATAAATATAATTTACCCGAGTTAGAAAATGTTGTCATAAGGGTGTGTTTTATTAAAAAAATACAACAATATTAAATTAATATTTAAGTGAGGGTAAAGATATGTATATTTTTACACTGTGTTTTAGTCTATACACCAGTGCTATCATTTACAGAATGTAAAAACTATAATACTGGAATGTAGGAACAATGTATTACTTGCATAACAACATGCATTTGACACTTTATTGCAATATATAACAAACATTAGCAGTGCCACAGAAACCCCTTCACCAAATATTTTCTACATGTTTAAGCTGAGCATTTGGGTATATTTTGACTTTCACCATAAAACAGCAAAAAAAAAAAAAAAGTAGTGTAATATGAAGTACAGTATGCAGTTTGCAAAGCACTTTTATATTTTAATCAAGTACAGTACTCTGACATACTTCAAAGCAGGACAGCCTCTCCAACTCCAGATGACCAAATTGCTTAAATACTAATTTGTACTGCATTTAGAATTTACAATCTAATGTATTTAAAGAGAGGGTGGGTAAGCAAGGAACCTCAGAAGAAAAAAATATTTGTGTTCAGCTTAGGTGTTTGCAAACTCATGATTTTGTCACCTCACTTTTCCCCATGGTTAATTAACATGAACATTTCAACAGTATTTGGGAATTGAATGGTGTGCAATTAATTTTGCCTAGATATGAAATCATAATAATTTACTGTGAAAATAGCACATTAATAGTCTACATGTACCTCATGGCAGTGTGCATTAGTATTGCCCAATAATATATGAATACATTCATATACACATTGCACAAATGTTCTGTTAAAAGAGCCACAGTTTCTGGGAATTACTGTGAAAATAAGAACTGATTGAGGGATGAAAATGTGAACTCAGAAAACAGGAGGTAACCATAAAGACAAATGACAGCGCAACCAAATTCAAAATCAGAGTCAAAGATCAAATCAGATCAAGCTAACTAACGCTAAAAGTCTTGAGAGTTTTTTCAAACACTATCAACTGATGGATAATGTGTACAACAATTGCTGCTGATTTATATGGTGACATCTGGTATATCCAGTGATGTGGTTTATGTAATTGCCATGGTCATGTACTGTAACACTCCTCAGAATGTCCCATTTAAAAAAAAAAAAAGTTACCAAATGAAAATTTTACAAAGATAAATCAGATTAAAAACAAACCTAACATTAAAACCTCAAAAAATTAGTAACAGAAAAAAAAGTGTATAAAATGTTCCAAAAAAACAGACTTAATCACAAAGAAATCTAACAATATAATAAAGGGTATTTTACTATTAGACATATAAAACTGAAACATTTTTGACTTTAGGGAAATTATTTCAGCTTTAACTTTTGTCAACTAAAAGGGAAATTGCAATCTACTGTATTGTATAACTGAATTACAAAATTTAATATTTTGAAAATAAAAATAAATTAGTAAAGTACAGTAGTATAGTATTATGACCCAGGAACTGATATAATACTCTATTGTGGAGTCTCTGACAGATTTCATCCTTACTTGCTATTACAAAGAGTTTTCAAATATTATCCTAGAAGAAAAGTAATACATTTTCCAGTGGAACACACACACACACACAGCCACAATCACACATACTTGGAAAACTAAGAGTAGCTACTTAATGTAATTTTATTAGGCCATCTTTAAGATGTTAGAAGAAAACTTTGCACAGACACAGGGATAATGGAAAATAGTCGCATCAAGTATTAAAGAGCCTAAGGATTCGAAACAAGGGCTCAGGAGCCATGAGACAGCAGCACTAACCTTTGAACAACCATGGCACTCTATAATAAAATTTTCACATTCATTTTGTGTGGAACTTCCATCCATCCATCCAATTCCAATTTATAATTTATAATAAAGAAAACAAAACAAGCTATATCTAGTTTAACACTTGTGCTTTTACTCATTTTCATATTTAAAACTTTAAAAACAGTATGTCACACTCATGTGTACAAAAAAAGCAGGATAAGTAAAACATGGCCCCTTTTGTTCTGGGCTGTAGTGAAAAAATGGTGTAAGATGAACAGAACATCCATATTTAATGTGGCCATATATGTACTAGAAAATATGGGAAGTTGTCACTCTACAGCAGATGACCAGATTGTTTCATAACTTGAGTTCAATTTCATAAAACGACTTTATTATAACTGCAACATGAACAAAGTACAATATCCAAATCAGTTATCATTTCTCTTTCTCTTTATAAACATTGTTACACAACATGTCTCACACACACA
The DNA here is from genome assembly GCA_026402145.1 of Polypterus bichir lapradei. Taxonomy (NCBI): domain Eukaryota; kingdom Metazoa; phylum Chordata; class Cladistia; order Polypteriformes; family Polypteridae; genus Polypterus; species Polypterus bichir. Next base: position 37,678,540 of record JANRMT010062791.1, read on the forward strand.
CACACATTCTGAAAATTATTGTTCCCTCTTATTGTACTCGAAAGAGATGGAATTTGGCAGTCTGTTAACAGCCTGAGAGAGGGCCAGACCATAAGGCAGCTCTCCTTCTAAACATCATACCACATGAAAACTATGGCAGAAAAATCACAAAAAAAAATCTAAACTTTGGACAATTACAGCAAATATCCCTGTAAAGCTATTTGAATCAGGGCCGTCTTAATGCATGGGCATGCTGGGCAGTTGCCCAGGGGCCCCATGCTAATCTATGTATGTTGTGTCTTGCTGAGTGGTTGTGTAGGTTGGGGCCCCAGTGCACTGCTTTGCCCGGGGGCCTATAATGCTGTTAAGGCGGCTCTGATTTCAGTTGTGCAGAAAGAAATGTTGCCATTATAAATGCAGAAATGTAATTTAATATGTTGATGTCATTACAAACCATGTTACTTTCTGTTTTGACTGCAATACCAGCAAAGCATTTAATGTCACAAGTGGCGCTAGAAACTTAACTGCCTTTTCATCTGAGCCCCTTTTGCAATGTGAACATCTCAATGAAGAAAATAACATTTTTTATTTATAACTTCAAGAAAATGACAGATTCAAATCCTTCTAATGACACAAGGGCGTCCATTTGCGGGACTACATTCATGCATCAAACTGAGCCAGCTTTGGAAAGAACATTAGAATGGAGTTAGGTTACTTGCCTGCTGGCTTCACTTTTGGGTACATCTTAAACAGACATTTTTTTTTGCCATTTACTTTGATCTATGAAAAAACTGTATTAAGAAAGACTGATGACAGATAGGCTTTGTCCATTTTACCTGACAATGGCAGCAATTCATGGACTCATCGCATACTTTCCTGACTTATCCTAATCATTTACTTCAATCTACTTGTTATTTATTTATAAACTGTAGGTGTAATTATGTAAATCTTCTATTATATACAATGATTACTGACAAAGGAGCAGGCTTAGTGTGCTATTCTCTGATACTGCTTTTAAAGGTACATAGGGAAGGATTTACTGTAGGTACTACGCAGACACTTTGATATTTTCCTTTTATACTTCCTGATCATAAGGAAATAACCAGGATGAAGACCCTTCACCACGCCTGAAGCCACATATCTCACTTCTTTTTTCCAATTCTCCAGCATAATAACCTTGCAAACAGGAAGTCACTGTTCATTTACAGATCGTCGAACAAGGACAGCACATTGGTGATGCCCAGCTGAGTGGAATTTATACTGTGCTTGCTGACCTATTTACAAGACATTATATTGTGTGTGTGTGTGTGTATTATATATATAAAATCCTAAGCCTAAAAGTGCAACAATTCTGTGCAACAGTCTTATGTTATGCTGTTATGTCACTTTTTTGTCACGCTTTAAGTCAGGCTTATTTTAAAACCTACATATATATGTTTGGTATCACTCTTTTCAGAGTTTATCGAACTTTAATGTGATGTTGTTAGATTTTCAGATTCTTATTCCGTTTCCAAATTATAATATAAAAAAATATCCAGAATTCACGTCCCGCTATATGAGACTTAACCAAGAGTGCCAAGAGATTTAGCCACGCCCGGGGCCGGAAATAAAAGACAAAGAGTAGGAAAGCTGCTGTACAGGCTTTTAAATGTTTGGAGCACCGCGTAAAATGTAGATCATATGGCACTGCAGCAGCAGCAAGCCAGCAGCTGATCGAGCAAAGAGGAGGTTAAAAAAAAAACTAGGTTTCCCATTGTATCACCACTTATGAGGGGGTTTCGAAGGAGCGACCGCGTCTTCTTGGGGTGCGTTTAGCCCCCCTCCTCACAACACGAGTGGCAGACTGGCCGCAACTGGGGCTCGGGCGCCAAAAGTGCCAGGGGGGGGGTTTGCCCCCCTAGTGTTTAAGTATATAGTGGAGATCAGCCCGAATACATACAGATACCAAGACACACAAGTCCCAAAACACACACGTTTACTTTCTTTGCTGCCTTTCCAGCACACAGTACACAAATCAGCCACAGCAATTAAGCTCAGTCCTTTTCTTTCTCTTTGTTGCCGTCTCCAATCTTCTTCCGCAAGCTCTGTCCTCTGCCTACCCAAATGGAGTGAGGCGGCCCCTTTTATGTTGTACCCGGATGTGCTCCAGGTGCTCATTGATGACCTTCCTACAGCACTTCCTGGTGTGGAGGAAGTGCTGCATGGGCACCCGGAAGCACTCTGGGTGTGTCTGGATTCTCTCCCAGCAGCACTTCCTGGTGTGGCGAAAGTGCTGCCGTCCAAGGTTTAGGACCTGTCCAGGCGGCCCCTGGCAGTGGCCATGGGCCCCAACAAGGCTGAGCTTCCAAGCTCTGTTCCCATGGCCCTGATGCCAACCAAGATGGCTGCCCTCTCGTGTCCCGAGGAAAATATTGTTTCTCACCCGGACCTACCATTTTTCAGGCACACACACATACACACGCACACAATATTTGTTCTTATGATTGACTTTTGGGTAGAAACTGCCCCTGCACCTAATGATCCACTGCTGCGAGTACCACTGGTCCTATATCAATTGAAGGTAGAAGTATGAAAAACAACTGTGTGCCTTTCTAAGCCAGCAAGTGTTGTTTATGTCCTGAATAGAAGGCAGCTAGGTGCCAGTGATATTACATGCAACATTCCTTCCTCACCCTCTGCCATGATTGAGGCAAGCTGGTGCTTTAACAGGATAAGGATGAACTCCACTGCACACCTGTAGAGGTCCATGAAAACATATAGAGATATGCAAGTTGCCATTAGGTATCTTAGGCTCTGTAGAGGTTCTGGTAGTCCTTTCTGACAACAGATGAAATATGTTGTGCCCACTTCAGTTCATCAGTTATGGCCACTTCAAAAAATGTACATGTAGAAGTTAGTGTGGTCTGCCTTCTGCTTCCTAAAGTCAATGACCATCACCTTGGTTTTGCTGACATTAAGGGTGAAATTATTTTCCTGGCACCATGAAATATTTTTTTTCTAAGTTCATAAAGATGAAGTAAAAAAAAAACAAAAAAAAAAAAAACACCATTTTGAATTTCAGGTGTTTTCATTTTTAAAATTGCAAAGGGATTTAAACATATATTTATTCTGTTTGCATGTGGCCAAGTATTTTTAAAGTAATTTCCATAAATCTATGTTGTGGAACTCAATTTCCTCTGATCGCTTAATGAATAATTAAAACTGTATAAACAAAGCATTTTAAATTCTATTAAAATGAAATGATAGTATTAATCACTATTTTTTTTTCTTATCTGCGATCTCCACCACTTTAATATTTATTTCACAGCTTGGTCTATGCTATGGAATTCTGTTTCTCCTTTATATAGCATGCACAATCCAATGGAAACCGCTGTGAATTATTTTATTTACCTTTGTGTTTTTCATTAACTTTAATAACATCAGACTGTTTCTGTTAAATGGGTTGTCCAGGTAATATGTAGATACATACCATTTATATATTTATTTTATATATATTAATTAGATCTGGTTGCTCTATTGTCAAACTTAATGCATAAATCTTTTAATTAGAAAAACTTTTTTCTGATAAGAGTGAAGGTTTGTTTTTTTACTTTAGTGGTTAAATTTTGCTTAACAATATCTGGTTGATTTTGTATTTAGTGTGCTTACATTTATTACAAATGATCACCGTATTAATTAATGATAATAATCCAAGAAAATGTGGTATATCTTTGTTTTTGTTGACTAATCTTTGGAAAGCACCTTGAGTTGCATTTAAATGTATGATGAGGTGCTATATAAATAAAGTTATCTTTATTGTTATCATTATTATTATTGAACTGGGTTATTAAAACTAATAAATATTTAAAAAGCTTATAGGCAGCTTTCAATAGCTTTTCCTTATTTGGAAAGAACTACTTGTCTTTAAACACAGATAAAACAGAGATGTTAATTGTTGGAGGGAATGACGCTGATCACAACAATATTCTGTCATCATTTAATTCCGTTGGAATCACAATTAATTTTACTGAATCAGCCCGCAATCTAGGAGTTATCTTTGACTCTAGCATGTCATTTAAAGCGCATATTACAAAGTTATCCAAATCATGTTTCCTCCATCTTAAAAATGTTGGGAAATTAAGGCGCTTTCTAAATAAACAGGATTCTAAGAAATTAATTCATGCATTTATTTCTAGTAGGATTGACTATTGCAATGCAGTGTTCATTGGATGTTCAAACTGTTCTTTATACAGCCTCCAGTTAATCCAAAATGCTGCTGCAGAAATTATTACAAGAACAAGAAAATACAAACACATAACTCCAGTTCTTAAATCCTTACACTGGCTCCCGGTTATGTTTAGGGCAGATTTCAAAATCCTCCTTTTAACACATAAAGCATTAAATGGCCAAGGTCCGGCTTACTTGTCTGAACTTATCATGACTTACAAACCAGAGCGCACATTAAGATCTCAAGATGCTGGTCTGCTTATGATTCCAAGGATTAATAAAATAACAGTGGGAGGTCGAGCTTTTAGTTACAGGGCCCCTAAACTGTGGAATGGTCTGCCTGCTACTAGAAATGCCCCTTCTGTCTCAGCTTTTAAATCCCGGCTAAAGATTCACTACTTCAGTTTAGCATATCCTGACTAGAGCTGCTGATTAACTGTACAGACTGCATCTCTGTTGTTAGTCCTTAGCACTAAAACATAAGTAACATGATAGTTATAATTGGATACTAACCCTCACCTATTCTGTTTCTCGGTACTCAAATGTGGCACTTGGTGCCATGGCCCACCTGCCAAGTTGTTTTGCCTGCCTAAGGTAAAGTCATTCCTGATAGATGATTTCATCGGATTGGCTGGCCCAGCACTGTTTCAGCTGTGGAATGGCCAAATGGGGGAAGCAGCTTGATGGATGAGGTCTCCAGGACTCTAAACAAATCCAAATCATATTATGTGATATCATCTACTGTTAAATTCTTCTCCATACTTCTAAAATTTTTATTTTTATACTGTATTGAGGATTTGTTCTGTTCTGTGTATTGTATTGTATTGACCCCCTTCTTTTTGACACCCACTGCACACCCATCCTACCTGGAAAGGGGTCTCTCTTTGAACTGCCTTTCCCAAGGTTTCTTCCATTTTTTTCCCCAATAGGGTTTTTTTGGGAGTTTTTTCTTGCCTTCTTAGAGACTCAAGGCTGGGGGGCTTTCAAGAGGCAGGGCTTGTTAAAGCCCATTGTGGCACTTCTTGTGTGATTTTAGGCTATACAAAAATAAATTGTTTTGTATTGTATTGTATTATAATGTGGAAATCCATTTTCCCTTTTGCAAAATAAACACTGAACTGTTCAGAATCCATTTAAAAAGTTTGTAGACGTTCATAAATAATGCATCTTTTTCACTACATCACTCATGAGTTTACAAATGTACATTTATATATGAAAATTTTATAAATTGATATCTTCCATTTGATCAGTGTTAACCAAGTTTCAATTATTAAATAACATTTAAAACATTTTGTTCCAAGTTCCATTGTTACACAGCCACTAAAGATTCCAATTTCTTAGGGCTTCTCTATGTCCTGGCAGAGAATAACTGGTCAGAGACTGTAAAAAACAGGGGAAATAACTTAGCCTCAAAACCCCAGACACACTATACTGAACAGTCCCATTTGCAAAATAAAGGTTTTTATTTCCACAAAATACTTTATTACAGGTTAATCCACAACCTTCCAATATATAATCCTCCTCCTCCAGGTGAGCTTTGAATTCTGCCTCCCGACTCTGACTCACTAGAGGAGGCTTGATGGCTCCAGTACCGGGGCATAGCCCAGCAAAAGCACTTCTGGGTCAGACGGAAGTCGCCTGAAGCAGGTTGTCCTTCTCCCTGTAGCACCCTCTGGTGGCACCCAAGAACCCCAATAGAGTTGTCCCTCAAAATGACTCACATAAATCCCTGTGGGTGTCCTTACTGGGTTCATGCCAGTGGAGCACTACCATCTATCATACTGGGGGAGGAACTGCTCTTGATACGCCACCTTCCACATTCCATCCATTAATCTTTCCCTTTGAACGGTATATCAATTCAGCTCCATTCTGGTCGGGTTATGCCTCCTTTCATGTTGTCCTTCTATTATGGCTTCCCAGCACGGCATGTATAACAAAAATCCACCCTTTTTTTTCAGCCACCTTCTGCAACAGAGCTCTGAGCCTCACAAACAATCTGATGTCACAAAAGCTAGTTGTTTACACCTTGCTGTGTTTTTTTTTCCCTGTGTAGAGTAGACAATCTTATTTGGGGGTAGAGTTAAACTTCCATTTGGTGTGTTCTCTTAATTGTTAGTTGCTCTTTAAAACATGCAGTCACTGCACCATTATTAACTCCTTATGCACAAAGGGGTTATCTGCATTACTGGACCTAAATTACATACCGAAAAATAAATGGCTATTATTCTGCTTATGTAGTAAAGTAGCTGCAAATAGCTGAAGAGTAATGAGTACAATACTCCTTAATTTTAAAAGTATTTTCATGATTAAAAACCTTTACATCAACATCAAATAAAATAAAATGTGTGCTTTAGGGATTTCTCTCCAGAAAACTGGATTTTAAAGTACACAACCAAGACATTTAATAATATACAACCCTGGAATCTATTTTCTTTTGTACCCCTATTTGTCAGCTATCATTATACTAGATTTAGATGTCATATCCCTTAGCTTTGCAAATGATACTGTTTGACACAAGGTGTGGCTCTGTTTGGAAAGATTCAGTGTAGCATTAGTTATATGTTTATTATTTTTTGTATATAAAAGGCATATTCCATACTACTGTATACTGTATAACTTTTAATGTAATCTATGCATGGTTTTGTCAAAAAACTTAAAAATAAAGAAAATTGTTTGTACATAAATATTTTCTTTATATTCCTTTCCAACTATAAATACCATACCACTTTTGGTTCTCTCACAATGATCACCTTAGCAAATTTGTTTAATTCTCAATTATTATTTGTTATATGGCTCATTTTATATGAAAGCAAACTAAAACTATCCCAGGGACCAATCTACTTGCTCTTCTGGAAGCCCAGCTATACACTTCCGCATCAAAATCAGAAGCAGGCAGGAGGGTTTTTCAAAAACACAGTAGACTGTCACCATTTAAAATGTAGAACAGTCACAATTTGCAGCTTTTTACACTAACTCATCTTAACAAATTATAAGTTTATTTGTATGTGACCTAAATTAGCAGTGTTCAAACAATGTGTCTTAGAAGAATTTCATAAAAGTTTAAAAAGAGCAGTTTTACAGGCTTTAAGTGAATTGGTACTTGCAGCATATTTGGTTTGTTAATTCCTTTAATATGCATAGTGACTTGATAATCATTTTGTCATGGTGATTCCACATATAGGATGAGACTGTATTATAAACAATCTTTTTAAAACTATAAGTACAAAGTTAAAAACAGTCTGCATGTTGTATATTCTCAAATGATTTGTCTCTGCCCTTGCACCATCCAGTGCTTACTCTCTGTTTATTGTGTTCAGAAAAGAAATAAAATACAATAATGTGAGAAATTATTAAAGAACTGAACGAAAAAAATACTATGGCCTAAGAGCCAAGATTGTACCAGGGTTGTAAAACAGCTACAGTATATTCAAGCCCAGCTATCCAGGTTTTATCTGGATAACATTTTATTTATCACCATTTCATATAAAAGAAAAGAAAAACCTAATGTTTCCAGCTAATGACATGTCCTGAATAAAGCTGTGATTTATAACTAAAACATTCTAGGCCTAAGTGTACTAAAAACAGCAAAAAAAAAAAAAAAATGTTTTGGTGTAAAATTAAATTTGCTCAAACTTAGCAGACTTGTAGAATTTTCCAGTGCTAATAATTCATGCTAATAACTCATAATACCGAGATTCATCTGTGTCATTAGTTTTTGACTTGACTTATCATTTCCACAGACTCTTAGACATACTGTGTACGAGGTGTGGCAGAAAAGTAATGAGACAGATTTTTTATTTACCAAAGTTTTTATTTTTTTCAAACATCAATGTTATCCCCTTCAAAGTAGTTCCCTTGGGCAGCTACACACCGATGGAGATGTTGTTCCCACTGTTGGTAGCAGCGCTGGAAGTCTTCAACCGGTATGGTCTTCAGCATGTACGTTACACTCTTTTGGATGTTTTCTAAAGTCCCGAAATGACGTCCTTTGAGGACATTTTTCAGTTTAGGAAAAAGGAAAAAGTCACACGGACTGAGGTCAGGTGAATAAGGGGGCTGGGGAACCACAGGAATGCATTTTTTCGATTGTCCTTCTGCTCAATTGTGAGGTTTTTCGGCACCATTTTGGCACAAACCTTTCGCATGTGCAAATGTTCAGTCAAAATTTGATGAACGGTAAATCTGTTCAAATTTAATTGTTCACTCAACATTCTTAATGCTAAACGACGGTCTGATCTCACAAGAGTGTTCACACGTTCGATGTTTTCATTGGTTTTCGAAGTTGAAGGCCTCCCTGAAAAACTTAAGCTCGGGATAAAGAATGTTCCCCATAGGCCTGTTTTAACTTTTCAAACGTCACACTTGCCGATTCTCCAAGCTTAACACAAAATTTAATGGCACAACGTTGCTCCAAATTCCGCCGTTTCATTTTACGTGACGCACAACCAAAAACACAACTTCGCTAATAGCAGTCACAAAAATCACGTAGTTAACGGAAGGAGTTGAAACTCGCACTGAGCTATGGGAGGGTACTGATACAAGTGCTCTATCAAGGACAACAGCGCAGCGTTGCCAGATCGCTTGCAGTGTTGCCAGTCTCATTACTTTTCTGCCACACCTCGTATACTCATGCAAAAATGGATATTAACTCTAAAGTGGTCAAACCGTTCAGGTATACCTAAAAACTCTATAAATACATTGAAAATTCAAAGTTGAAATTTTGTCCCCTTCACAATACTTTCCTTGTAAAACAAATGTATGTTTATTACAAACTGAGAAAGAATACTTTAAGAGTAATTTCAACGCACTGTGTGTGGTTGTAGGCATATAAGCTTCTCTTCATTACTGTCTGAAAGAGCTTTAATGGTAGGCTGTTTTCAAGGTACAGTTATGAGTTTGTGATTATTCCTTCATCTATAGAGTTGTTTACTAGTAATGTCTCTACAGCAGTCCAGTTATTTTGTAATAACAAGATGGTTTGATATAAACTTTATTTCAGAGTTGCTTTAATGATACAAAAGTATCCTTTTTCATGCACTTGGTACCAGGGTTATACCAAATACACCATGTTGGATATTTTGATGAAGCAGGAAATACATGATTTCATTTTAAAAGGACAACTGATTGTACTGAAACCAAGTCAAAGTGTGACTTCAGCTGGTGTCTGAATTTTAAAGGTATAATTATCACTGTAACTATAGCAGTTTGTGAATAGTACCACACTTATAGTACAGCATGCAGAAAGTAAGAAGCCATTCTTGAATGAATTTGTTGGACATGGAGGCACAATGCATGCAAGTAAATCAGCTTCCTTTTGTGACTATCTTTATTTTATACTGAGCGGCACCTTTCACTAAGCATGGGTTCTGTGAAATACTAGTATAATGAAAAATCTGCTAGGCTTAGCTAATATGAACCAGTCTTTCTATAAAATATGGCAGACATATATCAAGATAAAAAAATATAAAGGGTATCACAGGTATTGGTGCAATTAAAGCAGCCCTTCAATAAAATCTGAACAAGTGTTTTGAACTTGACCAGCTACTTTAAAGTTGAAACTAAATAGATATATGTATAGTGAGCCATTCGCAGTAATAATAACTAAATACATAAGTAAATCACAAAAACACATTTAAACCTTCTTTAACATGAAAATGCAAAACAATTCTCTAAAAAGTTTCCAAAACCATAGTAGATTACAATTCAATTTCCATAGAACAGACTTATTTAAATGAAAACTTGCAAGAGCGGTTTGTTAAAATGTAACTTTCCACATAACAGAAAATCTTAAACATAAGGAATGACAGTATCGCTTGCTACAATAGTTCAGGTGTTAAAACAACTTTACAAAAAATATTCAGAGCTGCAGGTTATAACCAAGACTATTCACACTACCCAGTGCATCTGCACATGCAAATCACAAGCCACATCCTCTTTCCTCTTCATTTTTCTCCTGCTATCTATCCAAATGATCTACCTCCATCAGAGGAATTCCTGTAATGGCCTAAAATTAGAATTAGTGTGGACATTCACAGAACATTTATCAAAGTCAATGACAAGTTTTAGGCGGACTATTAAACCTGCTAAAATCAGTACCCCGACAGTAAATCTTGAGGCCTCAGACAAAACACACTCAAGTTATTAATTCTTATTTAAATTTTTGTGAGCACACCGGCAAACAGTTTATAATCTAAGCAGTGCACAAATTATAAATTAATAGCTTTCTTCCATTAACAACCTATTTTCTAATATTGCATTTAGAACTGTTACTGCTATATATCAATACTACTATAACAAAATTTTAAATTAATAACTACAATAAGTATTCTGAAGAAACCATAGTGGTACTCACTTTTCCCTTTTGATTAAGGGGTTCAATTGTCAGTGAGTCTGCTCCAATGTCTATAATTGTACCTAACTGGAAACCATCAGTTGGATGCGGTGCCCACACTGGCTTCCCATCGTCCATTGTGGACAGCAGCTATCTGTGACACCTATAAAAAATGAATTATGTCATATTTTATTACGTTAATTGAAAAATGTTTTCAAAGAACAAACAATTTAAAACAAAGCTTGAATAACTCATAGTAGTAACAGTGAAAGAAAATCTACATTTACATTGCAATGTACAAATTACATTAAAAATATTTTTCTTAAGTTAACTTTTCCAACTGTGTGTAGATCTGTCTTCTTGTCTATTAAAAACAGAAACTGAAAATAATGAAATAATATGAGCATGTTACTAAACCTAATTAAAATGTTAATTTAAACTACAAGATTCAATTAGCAGAAAGTACAATGTTATTTACCAGCCATACAAATATAAGTAACTGATAGGGAGCTTCCTGCTTATAAAAAAGATAAGGCAATTTAAGGGATGCTACAGAGACTGCTATAGATATTATTAATCTTAACATGAAGATTGATGGCCCATTCATATTTACATGTTATGCTCTTTAATCTGAAGATGATAAAGCAAATATGACAAAATGACCTTAGCATTAAAGTAGAAAAAAAATTTGCAAATTTATACAATAGCCCTGCAATGGACTGCCAACATGTGACATAACCTATATATATTGGTTTTTGGAGAGCAGTATAATACAAAATAATACAATGTCATTACACCATATACTGTATACAATATTTCCTTTGACATTTAACTTGCCCAGTAAAACACTCCAACTCCCATCACATCAAAAAAATAAATAAATAACAATGAAAGAGAAACTGAACAAACGGAATAGTCCAAAACTACCCTTTAACATATTCTTCTCTAAACCAGGTACCAACATTGTAAATAACGGAGTTGATGCCTTTCAATTAAATTGTTTGCTATTTTTTAATAATACAAAATGTACCCTAATTGCTGTTACAAGCAGGCTGTAAAAACATACATTATACTGAACATTGTGCAATGGGCATAAACCCAAGGGGGTACAACTTAAATATTATATAACCTCTTTGCTTAAAACATTGAAATGGATTAATTTGCATTTATTTATATTGAACGTAATGTCCAAATGTGTATGTCCAGATCAAGCAAGCAATTATAATACTAAAAGTATTATAATTACTGTATCCAATGAAAATGTTTTGACACTAATATTACAAATCACATGCAATTTGGCCAGTCTCTTTGATTTTTTCAGTTACTATATTCATGTAAATCCCAGCTGTCATCACAGCCAGCCTTCCCCAGACAGAAAAGAAAGAAGAAAAAGGACTAGAAAGAAATGACCACCCCCCCACCGAGGACTCCTCAGAGGTTCAAGAGAGAGCACTTACTCTGTGAACAATTAAATATTCATTGCTATGAGCTACAAGTCCAAATGTCTTATTTGTTAATCACCAGTGGTTTTTAGCCTTTTTTCTTTTTCTGACCTGCTTTGGAAATATTAATACACTAGCAAAATACCCGCGCTTCGCAGCGGCGAAGTACTGCCTTAAAATTTTTATTAAAAAGAAAATTTAACCTTTTTAAACTGAGGGAAAATATGCCAATAATTATTTGTCAAGGATCTCTTTGTATACCATGTTGTCAGTTCGGCCCTCCGGTTTTAATATGACCAAGCTGTGTGCTGAGCTTACTCTTGAGCATGTAACTTACAGTTGGCCATGTGAACAGTAATCTTGTCTCAAATCTCACAGCTTGGATTGCTGCTGTCATAATCGGTTTGAGTTTCATGGTTTGTTTCAATTACGATAGTATTTGCAGGATTTGTTGTGTTGAAGTGACATTCGGCATCTGTCAAGCATTGTAAGCACACAACCGGTTTCATCGATAAAATCACATCCAGCTTTTGAGAGTTTAAACACTCATAAACATCAAAGTGTCCACTACTGAAATCGTCACCTGTGAATCTAAGATGTTTAAGAGGCATTGGCAGTTGTCGAAAGGTGTAAAATATTTGGCCATTTCGGTACACTTGAAAGCGACAACCGAACAATTCAGCGGCAGCCATCAACTCACATGCAGAACCATAGGTGAAGGGCTTAAGCATTTCATTCTTATAGTGCTCCTGTGTAGTATAATTATCTCCTGTACCGTCATCAGTCCACACCTTGAACCTGTCCCAGTCATTCAATACATAAGACACAATGTTCCTCCGGATATCAAGAGTGAGCCTGATATGGCCGTGCAATATGTAACAAAGAGAATGGAAAAGGTAGGTGCCATCTCCGGGCATGGAAACCACTCAGTAAGTGACAGTTCTTTGATCGATAGTGATCACCTCGATAGACATGGTAATGGGGGTTGGAATGATAAAGGAAATGGGTACCTGAGCAATGTAAAGTAAGTCTAAAATACCTATACAATAACTATAATTGTAATAAACAAACAATAAAACAGCGGAGAATCCGGGGATTAAACAAAAAGGCTGTAGTTATCAGTAGGGAGACGTGAATCCCGTGGCGAAGCAAGGAAGGGAATGTAGAGACCGGAGCGACGGACGGTCTTATATAGGCAGGCAGCCAACAACGTGGGAGGCATTGGGATGGGGGACCCAACGCCACCTCACACAGTGACTGAGCTGCAGGCTATGGACGTATATATGTACGTAAGTAGGATTCAGTTAGCTTTGGGAACCCATGTACCAAATTTCTTGAAGATGGGCCCATAAGTAACAAAGACTGTTGAAAAGTTCAATATGGTGGCCGACAGTGGCATCATACCACCGAAATAAGTATGTACATTGGTTTCGGTTAGTGCAGGGAAGCCGCCTATATAATATTGAGAAGATTGGGCCATAAATAAGAAAGTTCAACATGGCGGACGTTGTTCACCATTATGACCATTACACGTAGAATTTCGAAATGAAACCTGCTTAACTTTTGTAAGTAAGCTGTAAGGAATGAGCCTGCCAAATTTCAGCCTTCTACCTACACGGGAAGTTGGAGAATTAGTGACGTTGGAAAGTTCAATATGGCGGCTGACAGTGGCGTCATACCACCGAAATAAGTACGTACATCGGTTTCGGTTAGCTCAGGGAAGCCACCTACCAAATTTCGTGAAGATGAGGCCGTAAATAAGAAAGTTCAACATGGCGGACGTTGTTGACCGTTATGACCATTACGCGTAGAATTTCGAAATGAAACCTGCCTAACTTTTGTAAGTAAGCTGTAAGGAATGAGCCTGCCAAATTTCAGCCTTCTACCTACACGGGAAGTTGGAGGGAGAGAGAGAGAGAGAGTGTGTGAGTGAGTGAGTGAGTGAGTGAGTGAGTGAGTGAGTGAGTGAGTGAGTGAGTGCTTTGCCTTTTATTAGTATAGATTTGCAAGCATAATCTCTCCAAGGTAAACTGTGAGCGAAATTAGTAATTCAGACCATATTGTGTATATATATTTACTATTTATATATTTTTAAAGAGCTTTTTTAAAAAGTCAAATTTCCTTACTAGGACAAAAATGTTCTATCTAAAGCTTACATAGCAAATAATATCTTTGGTACACTATAAACATGATTTTCAATTAAAATACAATTAAAACTCAAAACAAAATGCACAGACACACTGAAGGTTACAGCAAGGCATGAGCTTTATTTTAAGCTGATAAATACAAATAAATAAACCTATAAATAAATAAAAATTGTTATACTGTAAGCTTTACCCAGATTAGCTAGAAGTTGTGCATTGTTGAAGAAAGATAAAAAGTGTATTGGCAATACTAAACAAATCTATGGGGAAAAAAAATCACCATTTTATACCTTTATTATTTCTTTACAATTTTTTTAACTTCATTTTTATAACAAAAAGTATAAAGAGATATATAGGAAACAATATCCCTTGCCATTTAAGAGGGAGGAACCCAACAGCAGTTTAGCTTACAATAAGTCAGTTATGCAACTTAGCTCATGCACCACTCTTAAAGGATAAACTATGCTGACGTTCACAATGAAACAGTGACACAAAAGTGATAAATGACCTAAAATGTAAAATAAATAATATAATATAATATATAATATAATTTAATATAAATATATATACACATATATGGATTGTATTGTTAAGATAACTCAGCCATAAAACAATAAATTCAGACAAAGATTTTAATAAATTTACACAGCAATTGAATGGCACCCTGCCCAACTATTTTCTGCCTTGCGCCCTATGTTTGCTGCAATAGGCTCCAGCAAGTATTAGTTTGGCAATATGTAATAGTTTTAATCAGATCAATGCTTTAAGATAAATAGTTCTACTTCCTCCTATTTCCAACATCACACTAACTGATTTTAAAAAAGACACTAGGAAAAACAATAGGAGGCATTAAAAAAATGTGAACAGACTGGATATAGATTAAAGCAGACAGGGTGAGGCAATATATAGGCAAGGCTCATGTGCTACGCCCTCCATTTGTTTTCTTTTTTACCTATGCAAAGCATCATTCACAGAGTTGTTTTTTGAAAACTTCAAAATTAGGCAATTGCTATTTTTAAAATCATGTCATAATAAGAATGAATATGACATAAAGAGCCACCTTATTATTATTATTATTTTACATGCAGATGACTTTACCCAAAGGTGATTTGCAAAACTTGACAATATTACTATAGTTTAGCATTGTTTTCACTTTTTGGTTAACGGTTTAAACACAAAAAAGTGAGCTTGTACAGGAAAAACTGAAAACATGCCAGAAACATGTTTTGTCCCTGGATGGGACAAAAGCCCACTGCAAGGTACTGCCACACATTGACACACAATTTAGCATTACCAACTAACCCAACACTCTTTTCTTTGGGATGGGAGACAAACAGAAGAATACTCAGATAAGGACATGCCTTGCATAAACAGCAACAAAGACTAGGGGGAAACAATCCTAACTGTAACTTTTAAAACTGTATGTCACAAGTTAAAATAGTTGCAGCTATAAAACAATTTTAAAGTATAAAGAACTGTTACAGAAAAAAATATTTATATAAATAGCAAGTAGCAGAAGCTACAGTATATGGATGAGTACTGCAATACCTTACATAAAAATGTATCAATACATTCAGAATAAGTATCAAGATTTTTTTTTTTTGCAATTTTTGCACCATGTACAGATAACCTCTGCAGCAGTGCTTGTATGCAGTGCATTTTAATGATACTTGCACAACAAAATTCATTCCTGCTACAGTGCAAAAATGGCATACCACAAATCTCTGCCCACATTCAGAGGTTCAGGTACATTTTATTTTTAATAATGGTATTTTATAACGTACACACTACAAACCAAGACTGCCTCTCCAATTTCAGCAGACAGGATCTCTTGAAAGCTGCTTTACACTGCTTCACTAGAAATCGCTCATCTCAATCAGCTGAATTATTCACAAACTCCTGCAGAGTTTTTGTCTGCTATAGTCCTGACTACCCAGACTTGATTTCTGTGTGGAGCACCAAAGTTCCATATGCAAAAGCAAAAAGATGAATAAAAAATATGTACAATATAGCATTCCCTCACCACATTACCATGCCTCCAACAACAGTTTAAATTATGCGGGAACAGTAATCACTGTATCGAGAATTGAATATGAATACCGTTTAAGAAATTTTGTGCATAAAAGCATGTATCTCAAAGCAACATACATGTAAGTAACTCCAAGAATTTTAAACCCAAATGTATATATACTGCATTCAAACAATATTTTAAATATAAAACATGTTAAACTCATTTATTGACTGTACACCTATAAACACGGCTCACTCTGAGCTAGAAGCAGACGATGTACCAACAAGTGGGATATCTACTACAACTAGGTATTCTCCAGTGGAGACTCATAAGATCAAAATTTACACATTAAAAAAATATATGCATAATGAACTGAGATTGTCTCTTATTAGGTGTAACACACCTACATAGGTCTACATATAGGAATATAATTACAACTTTAACTTTTAATAAAATAAAGGAAAAAAATCCTAATTTTATTATTAAAAAAGTTTAAACAAAATACAAAAATATCACAATATCACTACCTAACAATGGAATAATATTTTATTTTGTGTCCATGAGAATTCCTTTGCTTAATAAGCTGTAAATCAAAATTTTATAATATGTAACTACTGATTAGGTGGAAAGAGAAAAAAAAGTGCAGGGTTCAAGACCAGCCCAAACTATACTTAAGCAGAGAAACCTAATATTCCTCAGCATTGGGGGGAAACTCTATTTGTTAATGCAGACAGGACTGACTCTAATAGGTTAGACAGTATCATATCAAATATTATAATATTATTCACAAATGCAGAGAAAGAAAAGCATTTTGCTGCATTGTACGTGTCAGTACTGGGACATGTCTCAAGAGAGCTAAGGGCACAGCAATTACATGAAAATAGCCTGCTTTTGCTTTTCCGTACTACACTTCAAGTTCATAATACTTCCATTATTGTTCTTACATGTAATAGGAAAAAACTTGGAACAGACTTGTCTTAAACATGACTGGAAAAAACAGATAAATGGATAAATTTATGAAAAAGACCTCCAAAAATACAACAGTATGGAGGATTATTTCAGACAAAATCAATTAAATAAAAAGATACACAAATAAATAAATGTATTGTGAAATGTCACATATAAAAAATTATAAAATGACATGAGCATAAATAATTGAATGCGTTACAAAATATGTTTTTGTTGCCTATTTCTTTATGCATTTAATTATTTCTTCAATTATTATATCTTCAGTTATTTATTTCAGTAACACCACATGAAATATAACTGGGAATGAAAACAGGTATTTTCACCTGTCAAAGCTGACAGTGTAGGCTCTATAAAGTGGATGTAAATCTTTGGTCTTCAGGTGTTACAGTTTCAGCAGATATATCAGATACAGATTCTTGATAATGAATTCAGAGTTGTCTCTGTGCAGTATTCCTAGTCAACTTTTCCCCTCCAAGATAAGCAAAGTGCATGCTCAATGAGGTGACTATATGTGCCCAAGTCACATATGCAAAAATCCATATTTATAAAAGGACAACTATCAATTAACAAACTAGGTCTTTACTTAAAAGAGTTCAATTTAAGCATTGTATCTGAGTGTATAATCCACCTTTTCAGGAGATACATAACAGTACTAATCATACATATAAAGAAATGCATTATCATCATCTTCTTCCACTTCATCTTTTCCCACTTCTGTGTGGTGTAGATGTGCTTAATCAACCTTCTCCATAAAGCTCAGGGCTGCACCTCCTCCTCAGTCAAACCCTTTAACTTCAGATCTTCTTCAGGTCTCCCTTGCTTTTTTTTCCCCCATGTACTTTCATTGATAATAAGTTAAAAAATTCAATCATTTCAAATAAACTGTAGTGACTTAAATGGTCAATTAATAACCACTGAAAGAAAAAAATTAAACAGTTTCATTAAATACCATTACACAGGCCAATGCAGCAATTTATCGTTAGTAAAATGTTTTGCAGCTAACTAATTTAAAAATGACATGTTTGAATGTCAGCAAATTTTAATAATTTTAGAAATGTTTTTAATGAAAGGTTTTAAAAATACAGCTGATTCACAAATCACACCCACATTCCTTATTTCAGGTATGTAGCAGGCCTGAATTCCAACTATAGTTACTTTAACATTTCAGACACTACCCAACTAATAATGTGATCACACCAGCATTGCTAGTGTTTCTGTTATGGCTAAGCTCTAAAATATTCTGTTGCATCAAAAGGTGCAAGCCTGATAAACAATAATGAATAAATCAAAGTGATTACCACATGTTACTATCCTGTAGCTATTACTCAGAATTCCTGTTGTGGGGCATCTTATATATTTAGTATTGAAGCAAAATCTAAATCACTTGATAAAAAAAGATAAAGACAATAATTAGACCAAAAGTTAAAATTAGATTCTCCACTAATGCTACCTGTATCATTAATTTAATTTAAATTGAAACAATAAACACCAGTACAGAAACATCCTTGCAGTTTAAAATGTTGCTTACTTAATATTCGCTCTTCTATACTAATAAAAGGCAAAGCCCTCACTGACTGACTGACTGACTCATCACTAATTCCTCAACTTCCCGTGTAGGTAGAAGGCTGAAATTTGGCAGGGTCATTCCTTACAGCTTACTTACAAAAGTTAGGCAGGTTTCATTTCGAAATTCTACCCGTAACAGTCATAACTGGAACCTACTTATGTACATATATATGGCCATAGCCTGCAGCTCGGTCGCAGTGTGAGGCGGAGTTGCGTCCCTCATCATCACACCTCCCACATAATTGAGTGCCTGCCCATATAAGGCCGTCAGTCAGCAGCTATACAATAGACACGCTGCCATGAAATATTCGCGGGTGAAGGACTGTGCTTATGCAAACGAAGATGAGATGGTCAGGGATAGACTAGTGTTTGGCACAAACTCAGCGAAAGTGCGAGAGAAACTTTTAAGTGCCGGGTCTTAGCTAACATTAAATAAAG
Source organism: Polypterus bichir lapradei (assembly GCA_026402145.1). Taxonomy (NCBI): domain Eukaryota; kingdom Metazoa; phylum Chordata; class Cladistia; order Polypteriformes; family Polypteridae; genus Polypterus; species Polypterus bichir. The sequence continues at coordinate 37,697,626 of JANRMT010062791.1, forward strand.
CCGTGGACATCGCAAGATCGCACAACATAGCACAAGCACAGCTGGGAACCTTCGATGCATGTACTCCGAGTGGCTCACATGAACTGACTTTGCAGGACTGGGAAAGGTAAACCTGTGCATGCAGTGTGTGATGTCTCAGATAAAGAGGAAGACGAGCTTCTTATTGATGCTGTAGGAAACAAACAACCCTCTGATGCTGAACAAGCCTTTGTACACATATCAATAGGAAAGCAAGGTGTAAAGCTTAAGTTTAAATTACGTTCATAGACATGCTGCCGCTAAATATTCGCAGGCAAATCCACAACTTAATACCAGGAATGCCTGTTAAACATCTTAGATTCAAGAGTACCGATTTGGGTAGTGATCACTTTGATGAATGAAACCTGTTCAAAAAACGCATTACACAATTGAGAAGGCAGCAAAAGAATATGAAGCGAGTGACGCATACAAGCATATTCATAAGTGCAGCTACTGTGGAAACAAAGCACGGTGTAAACCTTAAGTTTAAATTAAGTTCATAGACAGGCTGCCACTGGCGTTTGTCATGCCTACGACGAATATGATATTCGCAAGATACCAGTTTAATGAGAAGACGCAGGGTATAAACGAGACTTTTGATCACTTTGTAACAGAGTTAAAATTGCTGTAACGGAGTTAAAATTGCTGGTGAAGGACTGTGCTTATGCAAACGAATAGGAAAGCAGGGTGTAAAGCTTAACTTTAAATTAGGTTCATAGACACGCTGCCGCTGGCGTTTGTCATGCCTAAGACGAATACGATATTTGCGAGATACAAGTTTAATGAGAGGACGCAGGGTATAAACGAGACGTTTCATCACTTTGTAATGGAGTTAAAATTGCTGGTGAAGGACTGTGCTTATGCAAACGAAGATGAGATGGTCAGGGATAGACTTAATACCGGGAATGCCTGTTAAACATCTTAGATTCACGAGTACTGATTTGGGTAGTAAACACTTCGATGAATGAAACCTGTTATCTTTACAACGGTTGACAAACACGGAATATAACTTGAACACAACACATCCTCCAAATATGAACCTGATTAAAAGAAATAATGATAATCAAATCCTTGATGACAGCAACACTCATAACAGTGACAAAACAATTACATTGACAATCATCTTACGTTATTTTTAAAATGTTTCCTTTTCTTTTTCATAACTTCTTTAACACACTACTTCTCCACTGCGAAGCACGGGTATTTTGCTAGTTTGGAAATAAAGCCAATTCGGTAAATATTAAATTAAGCAAAAAATCTGATATGTGTTTTCACACTTAAAGCTAGCTTAGTAAATCAGACACTATTTATTTCCTTAGCCAAATCATCACCAAACAGTTACACATTCTTTCATAAAATAAGAGATACTGGTCGAGGAGCTGTCTTGTAATAATTATGTGTGTCGAACTGCAAACCACCTCTAAAAATTCAGGTGAATTTACATTCTTTGAGCCACTTGTATTAGATATTAAAACAGAGTCCAGCACAATTGTAGTGCTAGTCTACAGACCACCAGGGTCATGCTCAATATTCATGATTGAATTTGGGAGTCTTTCATCCGATTTAGCCACAAATTGTAATCATGAAATGCTGATGAGGGATTTTAATATATGCATTGACATGGAACCTGACACTTTCAACAAATGTTTAATTACAGTATTTCTTAAATTCAATAGCGTTTTACCAGATTGTCAATTGCCTAACACAGTCATAGCCACACATTAGATCTAATTATTACTTATGGAGTTGAAATTAAAAACTTAAATATTATTCCATTAAATAAACTTATCACTGCTCAATTACGCTTGACATGGTTCTGTATACTCACTGAGTAAAACAAGGACAGTACGACAGCTTGAATTATAACTCTGCATCAAAATGTGTAGATAATCTGAGAAACTCAAGAATAATTGTTGAAAACAATTTGGATCAACTAATAAATTAGAATGGGACTCTAAAAGATACTTTGGATTACAGTGATTAAAAAAGCACAAAAACTCACCTTGGTTTAATGAGAATTCTTAAGCTCTGACATTAGAATGTTGAAAACTGGAGCTTTGATAGAGAGCAATAAAGTTGCAGATCTTCTAAATTGATTGGCCAGAGAGTGTTAAAAAGTATAAAAAAACTCCCTTTTTAGCCCACTAGAACTACTATTCTGCATTAACAGATAACAAAAGTAATAATCCTCGTAAACTGTTTAGAAAATTGTCTAATCTAATAAATGAGAATTACAAACTACAATGCAAGCAGTGCAGAGATTATGAAGTTCTTTAATAAGGAAACCGACTATATCAAATCCTAGATTTCAGCATCACCTCACAAACTTAATACTAGATTAGCAAACCCTGTTTCTTATTGTATGCACCACTTTGTTAATTTTAATTAGGTAGCAGAACAGGAAGTCATAACTTTAATTTCTAAAATGAAACCTACTATTTGTTCCCTAGACCCAGTACCAACTAAAATAGTAAAGCGCTCAATTGATGAATTTTCAAAACCATTCTTAGCATTATTAACAGTTCATTGCTTATTGGTGCAGTTCCTGATGAAATAAAATTGTTCTCCATTGGAATTTCCATTAGTTTTACTGAATCATCACACAGTTTAGGCATTATCTTTGACACAGGCATATCATTTAAAACACACATTATATCTTTAATATGTTGGAAGATTAAGACATTTCTAAATATACAAGATACCGAGAAATTAATTAATGCATTTATTTCTAGTAGGATTGACTACTTCAATGCATTATTTACTGGCTGTTCAATTCATTCTTTATGCAGTTTTTAGTTCAAATCTCAATTCAAAATGCTGCTGCAAGAATTCTTACACAAACCAGAAAATACAAACACATAACTCCAGTTTTCAAGTGTTAAGCTTAGAGCTGGTTTCAATATACTGCTTTTAACTTGGGGTATTGTTTACTTATCTGAAATGGTTACTTAAAAACCAAAGCACACACTGAGGTCTAAAGATGCCAGCCTACTTAAGAGTCCAAGGGTTAATAAAATAACAACAGGAGGTTAAGCTTTTAGTTACAGGGCCCCAAAGCTGTGGAATGATCTACCTGCTAAATATAAGAGATGCACCTTCAATCTCAGTTTTTAAATACAGACTGAAGACTAACTACTTTAGTATAGCATGCCCTGACTAGAGCTACTGATTAGCTGTTTATACTGCATGTCTGTTTGTTAGTCATTTGTACAGAAATAAGCATCACAGTATTTTTAAACCATTACTAGCCCTCCTCTATTCTTTTTCTCTTCTTGGTATCTGGATGAAGCACTGCTCTACTGCCAAGCTACTCTAGGGCAGTGATTCCCATAGCGAAATTTTAAATCCCAAACGTAAAAAATAAAACAAAATATTAAATGTAGGTAACAATATTCACAGTACTATTAATAATACAATAATACAAATGGGTCAATAAATCAATTAAATGTCAAATTCATGAATATTACCTCAGTCACTTACACATTGCGACGGAAGATTCTGTAAAATTGTTGAGTCGCAACAGGTAACAATCTGTAACGTGATGAGACACTACGCCACTGGCAATGCATGTACATTCTCATATGATCCAGAAACTTCCAATTCGGCGAACCAAGAACCCCGAATGCACTCGAAAGCACAAGAATAACGTCTGCCAATATAAAATCGCTGCGATCAGACAAGGGAGAGTAGAGTTGAATTAAATTGTACGACGCGCTTAAGAACCACGAGTGATTTTAATAAGATAAATTGGTAGTGCATAGTGTTTGTAAATAAATTACGATAAAGACTTTTTACTTAAATGTGTGCACATCGAATGTGAAAGTGAATAATTATTACTCCTTAGATTTATTATGGATCGATGGTTAAAAATGGGTAGTTTTGTCAAGTCTGACAAAAAGCTGGATGAGCAATCAATTGCTTCTTCTTCTACTTCAGTCCCTGATTTGGTACCAACACAGGGTGATGATATTGAAAGTTGTAATGAGCTACTGTCTCTCCAGATTGAAAGCAAGGAAAAAATAGGTGAACATAGTAAGATAAAAGAGAAGAAATGAAAATATGACATCGACTATTTAAAAATGGGTTTTTATTTTACCAGGGATGAGTCAGAACCTAAACTGCTTTGTGTAATTTGTAATGAAGTCCTAAACAACAGCAGTTTAAAACCATCACTTCTTCGCAGACACATTGAAACAAAACATCTAACGTACAAGGATAAACCTATATCGTAATGACTACACAGGGGGCTCACCAATTTATTCCGGTTTTCAAAATAAAAAAAAAAAAACCAACTCCTGATATATCCATACATGTATATCTTCATCTACCAGACTGCTTAATCTATACTAATAAAAGGCAAAGCCCTCACTCACTCACTCACTAATTCTCCAACTTCCCGTGTGGGTGGAAGGCTGAAATTTGGCAGGTTAATTCCTTACAGCTTCCTTACAAAAGTTGGGCAGGTTTCATTCTACGCGTAACTGGAAGCTGTTTTTCTCCATTTACTGTAATGGAGATGAGCTTGAACGCCGTGGGGGCGGAGTTTCGTGTGACATCATCACGCCTCCCACGTAATCACGCAGTACATAGAAAACCAGGAAGACCTCCAAAAAGCGCTGAAGAAAACATGCATTATATAATTGAGAAGGCAGCGAAACAATAAGAAGCGAGCGAGTGACATATACAACCATATTCATGAGTTCTGCTACTTCGGAAACAAAGCACGATGTAAACCTACACTTTAAATTAAGTTCATAGACAGGCTGCCGCTGGCGTTTGTAATTTAGTGCCTGCCCATATAAGGCCGTCCGTCAGCGGCAATCCAATAGCAAACTGCCACTAAATATTCACGGGTAAAGGACTGTGCTTATGCAGAGGAAGATGAGATGGTCAGGGTGGTGTTTGGCACAAACTCAGCGAAACTGCGAGAGAAAGTTTTAAGTGCCAGGACTTCGGTAACATTAAATACAGCCATGGACATACCACAAGATGGCACCAGCACAGCTGGGAACCTTCGATGCATGTACACCGAGCGGCTCACGT